>CM039139.1:18276695-18424947 GCA_022036555.1 Microstegium vimineum
TCTAACCTTGTTTAACAACCAATAATGCTAAAGGTAGGAGGTTTGACTGCAAGGGTAGCAGATAGGCAGCAAGTAGTAGCGTACGGATAGTAGAGACAAGGATATGTCCAAAGTTTAATGAATAATCCTATAACATGGGTACAAGTCTCTAACGGGAGAGAAAAGGAGTATTAAACCGACTAGTAAGCATAAATAAATAAATACCCAAACGTTGGCAAATACTCTGCAGCCTGCAGGCCCCAATCATGTTGCCATCGACTAAACCAACATACTCCATGAAGCATGCTCTACTAGAAGAGAGAGCAAGCAGAGTACGCAAACAGCAACAATGTCAGGACGTAACCTAATTCGATCAGCGAGCAGCACATTAGCATCTCCACAAGCTACACCAAACCAGGACAGGTGTTACATGTTTTAGCAAAATAGGAAACAGATAATCACCATACTGCAATTTTTAATCCAAGGGATGCATTCGTACTGTTTTTTTTTTCTGTGTCAAAACAGTTGTACTCAGTAGAGTAAAAGATGTTATCCCAACGACAGACGGTAGCCATCATGCCCATCATCAACATGGTAACTGAACATCTTGTCAAAAAAAAAAAACCATGGTAACTGAACAGAGAAACAAAAACGATGCTCCCATAAGCAGCAAAGGAACACCAGAAAGCCAATAAGAGGAGTGATCCCATTCAAAATCGATTGGCTCAAAGCACGCCACGCCAAAGGACGCTAAACTTTATATACCTATAATAATAGACCGGACCAAAAGAATCCAACGCAGAGATCCGATGCCTGAAGGAGAGAAGTAAAAAGAACAGACAAAAACACTTGAAGGAGGCATCAACTTTCCTGAGATGCCATCCGTTGATGCCCAACACAAGAAAGAAATAATTCTGCTCGCTTCATCAACACGGCAACAGGAATTTATAAAACTTTCAGTTCAGGAGAAGAACAGCGAGGAGCAGACACAGAGATTCAATTCAATCAACTAGATGAAAAGCATGTACAAAGAAGGAATTTGATATCCCCCAAGCAGTCAACAAAATTGACAAACTTGCTCGTAGATTTTACTTATCAATCAAAACCCCGAATCAAGAAGAAAGCAGGTCAGTTCATTGATTTGTGGACAGGAAAAATAATACAGTATACTGGACTTTGGGGGTTCAAAACCGAGAGTAATAAAAAGACAAAACCGTAAGCGCAGACCACGAGGAAGAGAAGCAACTTACCAATCGAGCGCGGTAATGACGACGCCACCCCAGAGCGGTACGGTGCCCCCCGAGAGGATCTTGATGGCAATCGCGCTGCCAATCACCTCCTGTATGTCGGCGCCGACGAGCGCGAGCTCCGTCATAGCCCAGAGCGCGCGCGTGGCCCAAGGAGGGTACTCCTCGCGGCAGAGCTCGGCGAGGTGCTTCCCCGTGGCCACGCCGAGCCGCGCGGAGAGCAGCTGCATCAGCGCGCCCATGACCGTCGCCCACAAGAGCAGCCACAGCAGCTGGTACCCCGCGGCGGCGCCCGCCTGCAGGTCCCCCTCCAGGTTGCCCGGGTCAAGGAACGCGATGCACATGAGGAAACCCGGACCCGTGAAGCGCCAGAGCTTCCGCCACGAGAAGGGCGGGCGCGACGCCGGCGCGCCGTCGTCTTCGCCGTCGGAATCCGAGATGGCGATGGAGATCTTGTCATCGGAGTCGTACGCGCGGTCCTCGTATTCGTCGTGTGAGGTGGAGGCTCCGCCCCCGCCTCCGGGGAGGAGGCTCTCGGCGAGGTCGCGGGACGCCATGGGGAAGATGCGTGCGTTGGCGAGTGTGTGGGGGAGTGATGATGGGAGTTGCTCTGGAATAAGAGGATTGATTGGTTCGCTACTTTCTGCAACGATTTATACGAGTAGTTTCTTTTTCATTTTTTTATTTAAAAACCAGAATAGTTTTCGTTTCGTTAATGGCAGTTTTTTTTTGACAGATGTCCATGGCAGATTGGTCCGGTCAGTTGTCCGTACATAGACAATGGATATTCAGCCAACTTATCAACCCAACTTATTAGTCATAGTACAATATTTTAATCTCAAAATAAAATAGCTAAAAACAACATAAGTCGCGTATCAGCCATAGAAACCATGAACCGAAGAGGCTCATTATACACTAGTGGATTTAAAAAAATTTAACTACTCCTTCTATTCCTGAAAATAGGTCAATTTTTAAAAAAACTTTGGCCAAATTTATACAAAAAAAAATTAAAACTTATGATGTTAAATAGATTTATCATAGAACATATTTTCATATGGTGTTTATTTTAAGTCATAGATGTTATTATAATTTTTTATAAAGTTGCTCAAAGTTAAAAAAAATTTGTTGACACAGATTCTAAAAATTGATTCTTTCAAGGGAAGGAGTAAATACACGTGTCGTGCTTTGAGGAGTTAAACACTTTTAAATTTGACAAAATGTATATAAAAGCCACTAATATTTATGATATCAAATCCATGGGTTAAACATGTTACATGTTATATATATATATATATAATAGATACATCTACAAACTTAGTCAAATTTTGTCTTGTCCGTTTGGCTTATCAATCACAGTACAATGTTTTTCTCTTACTCACAACAAGCAATCAGAAACAACCAAAAATAACTTATCAGTCGCAGAAACGATCATCAGACATGACCTTTGAGTTTTGCTGACTTCTCAAGGAGGGAATAGATAATGAATAAAGTCTGACAATAGATTAACATGAAAAGTTGTCGTTTAAGGCAAAAACTGTATTAATATAGATTGGTACTCATGGTGATTTTAAGTAGTTTAAATCAAAATCTGCAGACTAACACGCGAAGTGAACGTAGCTCAACTGATTTATTCAATTCAAAATTCTCAACTTAACACAAGTGATTCTTTCTTTTTCAATTTATTGTAAGATTTAATAGTGTTATTTTTCAATCATAGCTGACGTGTTACTAGATATTCCGATTGGTCAAAAACATATGGGTTTTTACTTCTTTAAATTTAAATGTATAATTATGTCCGTAGACCCCGTTGGATTTAATTAAAAAAATAGCTGAGCTAATATAAAAACTACATTATGTGGCTTTTATAACCACAAAATTAGTGAACCCAAATATATTAGCAGATTTTAACAACCTCTAACCCATATTACAGAAATTCCACAATCTATCTCCTCATAGCTCTTTCAAGCTTTTAGCAATCTACACCCTCCATTCTAAAAAAAAATCTCGCTCCTAGACAGTAAAAAAATTTCAACTAACATTTATAATAGAATAAGTATAATTATACTAGTTATGAAATTTATATCTCTCATAGTAAATTTTATTAGTCATATAAATGTGGTCTTTTTTATTGTTATAAGCTTGATCAAATTCAGAAACTTTGACTTTCTCAGACTTGGAACCGTAGAATTTTATAACGGAGGGAGCAGGGGGCTTTCACAAGTGAGTAGAACCCACAAATTATCTTGAACGACAATAAGTTTTGAACTCTAAAGCCTCAACCTCGTTTAGCACTGGTCTGAACGTCTGAACAAATTAGCTTCAAACTTGATATGTCTTTATTTTGGAACGGGGAGGGTATGCATAAGAAAAACACGTTTGCCATGGCCTCAAAGATTGACCAGGAGATGGAGATGACCGATGACACGACACGAGCGCACGCCCAAACTTTGAGATGCCGCCATCTAACAAAGAACTGTCAGCAGCAGTAGTGCAAGGCTGAAGAATGCTGCTGTATCGTGGATTCGTGGTTGGTACCACTTGTACTTAAATTAGAGATCCGTCTCCAAGGTCCAAGCACGTGCAGGTGCAGCACAAGCAGCGCTGCCCTCTGGCTGTGGGGTCGCGTTCCACCATCACGCACGCTAGACTGCGTGCGCAAGGCCTTCCGGTCGGGCATCATGGCAGGATGGCCGACGGGGCAGTCGAAAGAGGAAAACGGACGACGTGGCAGGTACACGTTCCCTGTGGGTGGGGCCCGGTCGAACGTGCCCCGCCCACGAGGCCAGCGCTCTCGCCACCGGCCTGACCGTGTCGGCGGCGTGGCGCCACGGGACTGCCTCGTGTCCTGGCTTCCATGGACTACTCTGACCCGCTCTCCTCTCATCTATGATCCGGTCTGCTCTCACCTCCGATCTACTTACTCCTGTGCTACACTGCTACGCGTGCCTATAACTAATCCGTAGTTGGTGCTACTCCATTATCCGGTCTGTTCTGTAGCAACGAGTGGTCTGCTTCAACAGTTGGATTCGAGTGACGCCCATGCAGCACGACGGTATAATTTCGTTGTCAGTGTGATCAGAATCTGGTAGACTGCGATGGCAGCCAGCAGTAACATCTGGTCCAGTCGCCGTATGCATGATTGAATGATTAGTTCTCTGTAATTTTGGTAGCTCCGAGTTTAAAGGATTTTTGCAATAACTTATAATTTAGAACCAAGGTGGTACTAGCTTTTTTTATACAGTTTTTCTCGGCTACTTGATATTTTACGGTTGGAAGATAACTAATGATTTAACATCAGCTTTGCATTGCAACCAAGTAATTGACGCTGGAGTACGGTAATGAGTAGATCAGGGAAAAAAAAAAGACACAGTATCAGTGTCCCCATAACAAATGCAATGGATGTGCAGTGCAGTGTCACTCACAGTAGTGTTTTAATTCATCATACTGTTCTGTGTACTGGTCATCCCACCACAGACGTCCCCATCCACAGATCCACAGAAGGCTATCGTTGTCAGACACTTTCAAGTTTCAACGGCACGGTTACTTGTCATCTTTCCATACCTTTCCGTTTCCGGTGAACGGATCGGCACAACACAACATCATATGCTAGGTCCATAATCCATGGCGCATGCAAATTGGGCATGGCTAGCTGGCAGCATTAACCAAGCAAATCATGCGCACAGTCAGGCAGCAGGAGAATGAGAATTGCAACGGCAGAGTGCAGACATCTGTGTTTCTCTGATACAACTTGTATATCAGTGTAGCACTCAGAATACTTGACGATGAGAGGCTAGGAGACAATCTTGATCCCCGGCCGCTGGAGTTTGTTTGGACAAGGCACATATGACAGACGTGGCAGGAATGGACTCTTGGCGTGCTCAAAATTCTTCATGTCAAGACAATTTTCGGTTCCATCGTGGAAAAGGAAGTCAAGAGGAAGCGGATTGTAGTATTTACTTTGTTTTTTTCTGCTTTGGGAACCGGGATCTTATCTGTGTACTACGCTCGAGCGAATATGTAGGCGGCACCAGGCACCAGGCACCACACACAAAAGAAGAAGACGGCTCAGTTTGGATTGATCGGAGAAATGGGACAATCTAGGAGGCTATCTCGATAATGCATCATCTGAAAAGATCTGGATACCAAAAGAGTGAAGAAAACCGTGCCTCAATTTGTATGGAACGGCGCCACTGGATGTCGACACCGTGACGGCGACGCGTGCACCGGCCGCCGGTTCACTTCTCCTGCCATCAGGTGGAAGCTAATTTTTTTTTAGAATCATCAGGTGGAAGCTACTGAGGGCCTGTTTAGATCCCATGAAATTCAAAATATTTTGGATTTTGGTTTTTTATTTTACAAAATGAAACTAAACATCATCCAAAATATTTGGTAAAAAGTGATTTATTTCCTATTTTGAGTTTTAGACTTAAGAGACCAAAATAACCCAAAAATTGCATTGGTTTGTGTGTCACCCTCACAATCCCTATCATTGGAATCCAAAATAAGCTAAACTTTGATTGAAATTAAACACCCCTGAAATATTTTGCATTTTGAATTTTGGAATCCAAAATTTGGATTTTAGATTTTGGAATGGAACTAAACAGGCCCTGAACAAGTTCACCAGCGGGACGGCGAGGCCGCGAATAGCACGTGAATACTGAACACCGTAGGCCCAGAAAGAAGCGCAGCTAATTTCAGCCCATTATGAGTTCCGGCCGGCCCGCTACTGTACAGGCCCCCTCTGCTCCTCACTCCTCAGTTCCCTGCCGGGCTGCAGCTGAAGCTGCGCCGCGTCGACGACGCATCGCGATCGCGCAAAATGCCGCCCAAACCCGCGCCCCGGCTCTTCCAGTACATCTCCAACAAGTCGCGCAAGCCGCCGCCGCCGCCGCCGCCCGCCGCAACATCCGCTGCACCCGCCAGCGACGAGGGCCCCGCGTCCGATGCCGACGCCGGCGAGGTGTACCGCATCGTCACGTCCGCGCCGACGCCGTCCGCGATGGAGTCCGCGCTCGCGGCGTCCGCCGTCGCGCTCTCGTCCCCGCTCCTCGACGCCGTCATGCGCCGCTTCCGCTTCGCGCACGGGGACCCGCTCCGCGCGCTCTCGCTCCTCTCCCTCGCCGCCGACCGCGGCGGCATCGTGCCGTCGCCCTACGCCATCGACACCGCGCTCTACGTGCTCGGCCGGGCCCGCCGGTTCCCGCACATGTGGGACCTCCTCGCGACCACCCGACGCGTCTGCCCGGACGCCGTCACTCCGCGCACCGCCATGATCGTCCTCGGACGCGTCGCCAAGGTCTGCTCCGTCCACGAGACCGTCGCCGCCTTCCGCCGCCTCGAGCGGATGTTCCGCGCCGTCGACACGGCCGGCCTCTTCAACGCACTGCTCCGCACGCTCTGCCAGGAGAAGAGCATGTCCGACGCGCGCAACGTCTTCCACGCGCTCAAGTACGAGTTCCGGGTGAACCTCCACACCTTCAACATCCTCCTCTCTGGATGGAAGTCGGCCGAGGACGCTGAGGCGTTCGTCGCCGAGATGCGGGAGCTCGGGGTGGAGCCCGACCTGGTGACCTACAATAGCTTGATCGATTGTCACTGCAAGAACCGGGACGTGGAGAAGGCCTACAAGCTGCTCGACGAAATGCGGGAGAAAGACATTTCCCCTGATATTATCACTTACACAAGCTTGATTGGTGGGCTGGGGTTGATTGGCCAACCTGACAAGGCAAAAGATTTGCTCAAGGAGATGCATGAGCTAGGGTGCTACCCAGATGTCCCTGCGTACAACGCAACGATACGGAACTTTGTTATAGCGAAGAGGCTTGGAGATGCATTTGCACTGATGGATCAAATGGCCTCAAAGGGACTGATGCCGAATCCCACAACTTATAACCTTTTCTTCAGGTACTATTACTGGGCTTTCGACGTTGGCAGCACATGGCGGTTATATGAGCGTATGCGGTCTGAAGGATGTTTCCCAAACACACAGTCTTGCATGTTCATCATCAGGTTGTGCCACCGGTATGGGAAGGTGGTGCAGGCACTTGAGCTTTGGAGTGATATGGTCAGCAACAGGTTTGGATCATTCACGCTGGTATCAGATGTGCTGTTTGACCTTCTGTGCGACGAGGGGAAGTTGGAGGACGCCGAGAGGTGCTTCTGTCAAATGGTTGAGTTAGGGCAAAAGCCCAGTAATGTTGCGTTTAGAAGGATAAAGATACTTATGCAGCTTGCTAAGCAGGAAGAATCAATTGCCAGGTTAACTGAAAAGATGGCACAATTTGGTCGACTGACACCTGAAGATTGTCAAAGAGTCCAACACTGTTGAAAGCATGCTTAGTAATGGTGATGCAGCTGTTGCTGATATATTGAGATCAACTTTAGTGCATACATTTGGATGATGGCGATCGTGAATTAATGGCAATAAGTTATTTTGTTGACTAGATCAACACTTATGGATTTTTCTGAGTTCCGTACTCTGATGCCTTCCCTGAAAGTTTTCAAGTTTGAAGATTCATCCGATGGTTGAGCTTTGGAGTGATAATGTCAACAACAGGTTTGGACCATTCATGTTAGCATCAGATGTTCTGTTTGGCCTGATGTGTGATAAGGGGAAATTGGAGAACGCTGAGAGGTGCTTCTATCAAATGGTTGAGAGCAAAATCCCAACAATGTTGCATTTAGAAGTATAAAGATACTTATGCAGCTTGTGAAGCAGGAAGAGTTCTATTGCCAGGTTAACTGTGAAGATGGCACAATTTGGTTGACTGGCACCTGAAGAGTGACAAGGGCTCAACGCTCAGACGAAAACAGGCCTAGTGTAATGGTGACGTAGCTGATGCTGATATATTTTGAGAGCAGCTTAGTATATAAATTTTGACAATGATCACGAACTAGTGTCACAGAAAAAAAAAACCCTGATCAACAAAGTACTTATTGGATATTTCTGAGTTATGTACTCGGGTGTCTTCCCCTGAAATTTTTTAAGTTTCAAGAATCGAGATTTACCTTGCGCACCAAAACTTACTAGTCATGCTGCTCTGGTAGTTGCTGACAAGCTAACAATGACATAATTCGTCACTCTAATTATATTATCAATATACTCTCTGTCACTGAAAAAAACAATTCCTAGAATTCGTGTCAGTCAAACTTTTTTTAACTTTGACTAACTTTATAAAAAATATAACATCCATGACTTAAAATAAGCGTCATGTAAAAATATGTTCTATGATAAATCTAATTATACTAATTTGATACCATAAATTTTAATGTTTATTTCTAAAAATTTGGTCAAACTTCTAAAAATCTACTCCCTCCATCCCAAATTGTAAGTCATTCCAAGAATCTTGGAGAGTCAAAGTTTCTCAAATTTGACCAAACTTATATAACAATATAATAATATTTATGATGTCAAATAAGTATCGTTAGATTCGTTATCAATTATATTTTCATAGTATACCTATTTGATGTTATAAATCTTTATAATTTTGTCTATAATTCTTGGTCAAACTTGAGATGCTTTGACTCTCAAAGATTCTTGGAATGACTTACAATTTGGAATGAAAGGAGTACTTTTTAGGGACAGAGCCACAAAGGGAGTAGTATCATAGACGCCATGGATTCTTTTTAGTTTTTACCATAGATCCATTTGATCAAATCGATATTTCCGGTGGAAAAACTGCAGTGCAGGACCCCTCCAGAACTTTCACACTTCTCATTTGCTTCGTATGGGGTCCCACGAGTCGGTGACACCAGGCTACGTGACTGCATGTGTGTGTGACTCTAGCGCGTGCATTTCACCCCGCAGAATGCCCGCCCTATGGGCCATCTCAAAATTCAAACCTCGTCACCAAGACCCAAACGAACGCCGGCTCTTCACTCACCGCCCGACCCGAACCAAACCCGCCTGCAAACCCCAGCGGGAAGCCAAGGCGATCGGAAGAAGGAACCCGCAGCAAGATCATCCCGTCGGCAGCGGCATTAGGATCCGGAGCCGGAGGCGATGGAGAGCAAGGAGAACTCCGCGCACTCGGCGCCGCCTCTCAATAGGCCGCGCGGAAAGCGCAAGGCCCTGGCCGAGCTCCCCACATCCACCGGATCGAACACGAACCACGGCTCGGACTCGGAGCCGCGGCCGTCGAAGCCGAGGACGCGGTTGGCGGCGCGGACGGAGGCCGAGGCGGAGGAAGTGAGGAAACGGCGGGAGGCCGACTTGAGCAGGCCGCTTGACCCGAGGCCGCCTGGCGCCGAAGCGGCGAAGGCGGCGGTCAAGCCGTACGTCGGGGACATCGATCGGTACCTCCGGTCACTGGAGGTGAGAACCTCTCGACAACCCCACCCTTTCCACTGGGTCTGGGAACCTGCGCGTGGGCGTCTTTAGTTCTCCGATTTAGTTGATTTGGGCTGTGAATGTGTGATCGTAGTTGTAGATGACGTAATGGGGCCATTTCGGAGGCGTGCTCATGTTGTAGCATTGAGTGCTGAGATTTTGCCAGTTTGATTCTAGTGGGGGTCATGTGATTTTTAATTTTGTTGGAGTGAAACGTTCATTTCTTTTCTTAATTTTGGCTTTTAGCTGCTGATGGGTGCTGGTTAAGTGGACAGTGGTTAAAAAATAGGATGTTGCCTAGTGCAGCTGTATAGAGGTTGTGACTTGTGATGCCTAGGTTCACAGGTCGTGACACCTTCATAAAAGAAAATGACTCTTTGGAGATCGATTCAATTATCTTAGGCTTTTTATAGAGATGTGTGATTTTAAGCCCTTAAGGTGCCATTTTCCCCTAAAATTTCTGAAACTGCTAGGTTGAACCGTTGAGGAGGCCAAGCCCTGACTATTTTCAGAAGATTCAGAAATACATCTCCCCCAAAATGAGGGCTATCCTTGTGGACTGGTTGGTGGAGGTGGCTGAGGAATTCAAGCTTCACGCAGAAACTCTTCACCTTGCGGTTTCCTATGTCGACCGCTTCCTCACAATGAATGTCGTTACCCGGGACAAGCTGCAACTACTGGGTGTCACTGCAATGCTCGTTGCTGCGTACGGAACTAAACTGTTTGTTTCCATCTTTTCGTTTATCTTTTAAAACTACTCTTTGAGTTGCATATTTAGAATGTTGCAGTAAGTATGAAGAAATTGAGTCTTCTAAGATGAAGGTGAACAGATATACTGATATCACGGATGGCACTTACACCAAGCAGCAAGTAGACTTTCTTCTGCTGAACTTTCAATTGCGTAGTTATTTCTCCTGGACCGTAGATGATAGATACACATTTCTATTCTGTATGCAACACAGGTGGTGAAGATGGAGGCTGATTTACTGAAATCTCTTAGCTTTGAAATTGGGGGTCCCACTGTAGCAACATTTCTACGGTATGTCTTCTGCATCAATTTTTTTCGAGAATAGCATTTGACATAACTTCCCTTTGTATGTAAAATGCTTACCATATGAGAATTATTCCTTATTGGACTTAGGAAGTTCAGAGTCTAATGCTAGATAACTGTCTGTTTTAGGAAATTCATAGCTTCGTGTCGTGGAGGCAATGTAAGTGGTACTTTGGAGCTCGTCCATTTACTTCTCTTAATTTTTTTTATAATCTGTTTTTTTAATTGAAATACAGAGTATAAACAGAGGAAAACTGGAGTCCATGTGCAGCTACCTTGCGGAATTGAGCTTGCTGGATTATGACTGCATAAGCTACCTACCCTCAGTAGTTGCTGCTGCATGCCTGTTTGTAGCCAGATTCACAATCCACCCGAAGACTCGTCCTTGGGTAAAGACAACAGACATTTCTTGCTAACTACACCCTCCACCCCCCAAGAAAATATCATTCTAGTAGCTATGCAAATATTTGTCCAAATGCATGCCTAGGATGACACTTTTTTGGGACCGGGGGTGTATCTGAGCTGTAGGCTTTTCTTACGTCAGTGTGCTTGATTCTCTTTTCTGACTTTAGTGTGTATAATTCTGCAGAACTTGACACTTCAACAGAACACGGGGTACAAAGTCTTTGATCTGCAGAAATCCATTTATGTCATACATGAATTGCAGTTGACAATAAGGTGCCCGGATCAGGAAGCCATCAGAGAGAAGTACAAGGACCCCAAGGTGCATCCAATCTCTCCATTTTCTTGATCTAATCTACATTTTGTATTCTGTTCAAATATGTTTGTTTGAACATTTTACAGTTTGGGTGCGTGTCGACAATGGTTTCACCACGAGAAATCCCTACATCTTTCCTTGAAGATTGCCATAAGTGAAGTCTGGACTCTGGAGAATGTTTTTTGCAGTAATGCTGCAGGCGATGCAGAAAATAGCTTGATGGTAGGATAATTTTAAGGTAGGACAGAAATGTGCCATGCCCAGCATTGTAGATTGCTGGTACAGTGGTACTGGTCTCACAGTTTCCATCCCATTGGCAATGCTGTGGCATTTGTATTTTGGTACAATATGCAACTGAAGGTTTTTGTACAGGGTTATCAGTTAGCACTAACCCATGGCATGTAAATTAGATATTTATATAATGCAAGCCAGCTTATTTCTTAGCATTGCCTGCACGTTTTACTGAACAATTAGTGCTCTGAAAGCGTTGATAGCAGTATTCCATTTGATATCTGAATGGCAGTTAACTTGACTCCGTAGTTCACATTATAGTAGCAAGACTGAAAATAACGTTACCTGTTGAGTCTGAGATATTGGACAAGCTGGTCAAGGACCTCGCCACGCCAGGGGCTGTTTACATGCCGCTCTGGCCTGAACATGCCTGCCAGGCAAGTCATCCCAGGCAAGTCATCCCAGCCCCAGGCGATCGAAATCGAACGCCTGGGAGCGCTGCCTGACAGGCAGCATCCAAACATGCCCGCAAAACAACAGTCTGATTTTTTATTTACTGAAAAAATGCAACCGCAGGTATAGATTTTTGTACTTAGTACTTACAAAAGAGAGATAAGAGATGCCTTAGACCTGTATGCTAAGCTCAAATGTTGAGCCCTAGGCAGTTTTTCATTAAGAAAAGAAAATGAAAAATTCAAATTCAAATAAAATTCAAGCCAAGAGAGAATTTGAAGCTAGGCTCACTTCCTGAGCCCCTTGAGTTTGCAATAACTTTCTCCTGTGTGATGAGTACTAGAGTAGTGCTCAACTGCTCATGCTCTTTCGTTAAAACAAAATACAACACGCAGTTGAACTCGCATTTGATTTAAAGTGTTCATTCAGTCATTCACAACAAAAATGGTGTCACCTGTTTGTACATTTTTTTACATGAGCACACTCGCTAACCAAAGTAGCATAGCAAGTCCATATTGTGCAGTGACATGCTGCAAGATGGGTATAGATACAAACTAATAATATCAATCTAATGGAAAATTACATGGTGAGAACGAATAAGCATAAACTATGTGACTGGTACTCAGACCTTATTTGGGGTAAAAAAAAATTGACGGCTATTATAGGATGATCTCCTCTTGGACACTGACATTGAGTGTTTTATTTGGGAGCACGATGCTGTTAACTACAACTACTTCATCTTCGACATCAACTGCTTCACCTGTGTTAAGATAGGATGTCAATTCCAGAAACGAATTTTCAGAAGAAAAAAATTGTTGGAAGGCAACAGCAAACCGTCAAGTTTGGGTCTTACCAAGAATAGTAATGCCAAGTTTGGCATTGTGATCACCTTCGCCCTGAATTCAGAACAAAAGTTTTATTACATGAAGCCAACTGATGTGCCAAGAAGACCATGCAGGCATGCAGTCTCACCGATTTTAACTGTCATAACTAAAACTATTTGCATTCAAATGTCACCATGGAATGTATTAGGTTTGCAATTGGAACTATCAAACGTTGATTCAAGAAAACTAGATGTGCTGAACTGGTCAGATTTCAGAAGCATAACCTTGGCAGAGAAAGAAATTAACATTGTAACACTAGGACATTGCTCATGCAGTCATGCTGCTTGAATTGAACTTGACAAAGAGTCATAAGGCGGAGTTCTTAAGCTTCATACAGAATGAGGATTCATTAAATTTGAAATGAATAAAATGAAATGGTAAAGAGAAAAGCTTACCTGTACACGTGACCATTTTCCAATGGATGACTTCCACCCCACAATTGAATGTATAACAACGGCATTTTCCTGATACACAAACAAAAAAGAAAGAATACAACAATGAGATATTCATGTTCCTAAACGTGGTTTATCACTTCGTACAGAGACAGAGAAAACCAACCATAATTTCAACATCATCCAGAATTATGCAATTGATAAGCCTGGCACCAGCTCCAACGCGCGCATTTGCTGATATAGAGACATTGGGGCCAATCTGTTTATAGAGTTACATGATTAGTAACATTTTGTTTCTTAAATAGATTCCTCTATTTAAAAGCTTTAAGCACTTCATTGTCAGTCAACAACAACCACCAACTGAGTATGATCTATCATAATCTGACCAAAATAATTAGACGAAACAGACATTACCTTTGAAGTAGGATGCACCTTTGCAGATGGATGGATATACACATCGCCAACAATAGTGGCAGTTCTTTTGCCATCTCCTGAGGCTAAAAGATGAGGAGAGGTATGGCGGAACTGAGAAAGATATAACCCAGAGCATCTCAAAGACATCCTACTCAAGATGAAGCAAGGGTTTGTCAGAAATTCCAATATATTACAAAAAAAAAATGAAAAAAAATATCTTTATACCCTGGGGTTTTGATCTGTTCCCAAAAATCAAGCGTCTGGTATGTGTACAGCTCCTTCTTTCCTGCTCGAGGGGATAAAATGTCTTGATCTAACCTAACAAAGTCTGGTGGAAGTGCCCTGTTGATATTAAGCATATAAGATGTACTACCTCTGTCCCCAAAAGAATGCAATTCTCACTTTTCGAGAAGTCAAACAGTTTCAACTTTGACTAAATTTATATAAAAAAGTACTAACATTCGTGGTATGAAATCCGTATCATTAAATTAGTTATAGAATATATTTTCATAATCAAATTATTTAGAGACATAAATGCTAATACTATTTAATATAAAGTTGGTCAAACATGAGCTATATTGACTGGCACGGTTTCCATAGTTGCATTCTTTTAGGAACAGAGGTAGTACATAATAACAATACTTTGTAGTTGAATTAATGGCAGTGCTATCAATTATATACTAGCTAGTTTCTGGAAGAACCTCCACATAATGGTGAAGAGAAAGGGGATAACTGCAAGGCCAAACAAGATTAGTAAAAAAACATGAAGAATAGAACACAAATACATACTTGGTTGCTGAATGAAGAGCTTCAAAGCTAGATACACGCCGCAAATTTGCTGAAATGTAGCATTTAAGGTATTAAATTTATGATGGTAAAATAATCTGTCAATCAAGGGGACTAGAAGACCAAGTTAGAATATCTGCTACATGTAATACATTTTAGAGCATCCATGTCAGAATTAATATTATGAATATGAATATAGGCAAAGGAAATTAATTTTTTCCAAGTAACTAGCATAAAAAATAAAGAAGGCACTTACATCTACTTAGTTAAGAGAAGTTGGCTTTTGTAGCAATAGAAGAAACAAAGAATGTTTTGTTTGAAACAATAACACACGTTTCAAAGGAAAAACGTTGTAACATTACAAGGGACAATACCTCTGTCTTTTTTCTCTTTTAAGACATCCTCAATGGCGCTAAAGATATTGGGAGTAAATATATATACTCCACAATTTATGAGATCACTCACCTACATATAGATAAACTGCATTACTGCTATCAGCTATGTCAATTACTCATTTGAGAGCCATTACTTCTGAAAACTGCAATCAATTTCAGAGCCAAATATGGCATGCAAAGGCTCAACTGAAAATATAAATGAGCAAATAAACCAACAGAGAGCAGAACTGCACTCACAAAAGTCTCTGGCTTTTCCGTATAGTGTAGCAGTTCGTTTGTTTCAGGATCAGCTACCAACTCGCCAAACTGGTTTGCCGACTCTGCAGATACCTGATTGAAAGTGTTAGCATAGAATATTGAAAGTGGGATGATGTTAAGACTTAAGAGTAACAAATTATGCATGATAAAGACAAGATTAATCTGTGACATTTTAGAATCATATTAGCATACCTTGTTGACTAATAAAGTACCCATTCCTCCATACTCTTTATGGGCCTCTACAATGATGAAAAAACAGTGATACATTTAGCTGCTGGTATACAACAAGAAGCTATGCAGATGGAGCTATCTAATATCTTACAACAAAAGGTGCTTATTAAAAGTGTAGCACTTACTATTGTTGGACAAGTTTGACTTATATCTCCTATTTCTCTAACCAACAAAAGTATAGGTGGAAAATCAATAAAAGTTCAGATGCATATTGTGCAGCGATATATAAATAGAAAGGTAATGGAAAAATGAATGACAAAGTATCTGGGAATCAACTGTTGATTTCTATCAATATTTCACAAAAACACAGAAGCTAAAATATCTGTTTCATACTCTCATTTATGTCAGAGATAGAAACCCAAGAATTTGGATGAATGAAGATGTAAAGTCTACATTTTTGTGAAACAGTGCTTATTGTCCAACGATAAAGTAAATCAGCACATTGAAATTATCTTTAAAACACTCTTTTGGAGTGAAGCGTCCATGTACAAAACACTTAAAATTGAAAGAGACTTATTTACCATTGATTCACATAATGGTCAATCATTTCATTGTTGTCTATGCACTAACAATACTTTAAAGCATACACCAATCACAGGGCAAATTGAACAGCGCAATTTTAGTGACCAAACATAAAAATACCGTAGATTAGAGGCGGATCCATCTCTATATAAGATGTAATAACCCATGAATATGCTAAAAACAAGCTACTAATGACAAGCTCAGCTTCAGATTCAATCCCAACCAGTACAATTCCATTCCACTTACTCTGACTAAACCCCACCAGGGGAACAATAACAATGTTAGACATGACCTTGATGACAAGTGGACATTCTATCATTCGTTCTAAACAGCAAAGCAAAGAAGAACCTCATGATGTTCAATTATTACACTAGCCATGCTTGTGTCTAAGATCATGAAACATTATCACCAAACTGATAAATCAAACCAACGCCTCAGTTACTTGGCAACCTACCCAGCATGTCTGGAAGGGGGAAGCTAGAACAGACGTCGCAGTTCAGCAGAACTATGTGTGACTGCAAAACGGCAAAGCAAAAACAGCAATCAACTTTTAGAGCATGAAACTTTCTTGATCCAACTGGCATAGCAATGTAGTAGATCCTACAAAATCCAGCCGCTGAATGTGTTCTGAATAAGCAAACACTATTCAAAAAGATGTGGATGAAGTAATCCACTGCATTACTGAAGCTCTAGAAATATCCAATTTCCAATTCAAGCTGACAATATGGCACAAATTCATTACCGGACTGTCTTCCATGATGTAATCTCTAAAGCTGTAGAGCCCTCCAGCTGACCCGTGAGGCTTATCCTCTCGTAGGTACCTAAAATTGGCGAGACACTGTCAATGGCACGGCTCTGAAATCTCCTAGCGCAACCAGCCCAACACCGCAGAAGCAAACAACATCAGGGCACGAAACGAACCTGACAGGGATCCTGAGCTCGTTGGAGATAGACGAGACATAGAGCGTGAATTCCCGCTCCTCGTAGAACCCGATGAGGTATATCTGTGCCAGGTTGGGGATCTGCAGCAATGGGATCCAAAAGCTTGTTTCATCACACAATTCCACAGAGGACAAGGGAGCGGAGGAATCGGTGGTTTACCCGTCTGCAAGCGGAGATGGGGTGGTGCACCATGGGCTGGCCGGCGATAGGGAAGAGCGGCTTGGGCACGTTCAGCGACAGCGGCCGGAACCGCGTCCCTGCACCCGACGCGAGCACCAGGGCAAACCGATCAGACGAGAGGGCAGAGGAGGAGTTCCGGGGGGCGCGCGGAGGCAGATCTAGCAGCACTAACCTTTGGTGGGGCCACCGACCATGATGACGGCGACGACGCGCTGCTCGGAGCCGGCCATGGCTGCTCTGGTTCGGCGCCGGTGGCGGAGTGGTGGCGGAAGGGCACAAGGGAGAGACGCGCGCGGGCGACGGCGTGGCGAGATTTATTATGGCGATGGGATTTGGAGGATAGCGTGGACCGCGGGTCTTTTAGCGGAGGCGAAGGCGATGCCGATCAGACGTCGGTGGAGGTGGGCAACGAGGCGGGAGGCGCGTGTGAGCGCAGTGGAGCGGACAGCGGAGGCGGGCGATTTCCGGGCAGTGGCCATTCGTTCTGACTTGTGGAGGTCGTGCGCCGGGCCCGGTGGGATCCGTGCCGCACCGGGGTGCGGGCACGGGGTTGAACTGGCGCTGATACCGATGGCCGAGGCCTGGAGCAGAGCGGAAGCTTCATTCTCTAGGTGCCGATAATAACGGTCAGGGAACGTGGCGGATGACTGAGCTTGCACGGAATATCCCAGCCAGACGGGATATTCCGGCGGCGTAGTTGGACGAGGCGAGATCTGGGAAAACGCTGTCATGATGGATCTGGATGGTACTGTACGATTTGAGCAAGGAATTCCAAGCGATGATGATGCGGCACTTGGGAACCGTAACCATTGGTTAAGCAAAGATGGCCCTTGATGACACCTTTTTCTCGGCACAGTAGGACAAATACGAGTACTATTTTGTCTTATCTTACTTTAAGCTAAAAGGGTCGTTTCAAGAGGAAGCATATAAAATTATTTTCTTCTTAATTCAATAAAATCATTCATCTATAAGTCAATAAGTGCACCTGCTCTATTCACTATAGATAAATAGGGGTGTTAGGCCTTCTACCCTGGGCATGTTTGAATCCCCTTTGGTAAATTGACAAAAGAGCAAAATAATTGTTGTTTTTTGGCAAATGTATCCAAACATGCAAGGCTAAAAATAACAACAAAGTAAAAATTTGTCATTTGCCACTTTAGAGTGACAAATTGAAAATTCTCCTAATCATACCCCTCCCCATGTGCATGGCATGTGAATAAGAGTGTAATTATTAGGGGTAAAATTGTCTTTGTATGTGTCATTTGTTATTTGTCATTTGTCAAGGGATCCAAACACTAGAAAGTGACAAAAAAAATTACCAAATTTATTTGTCATTTACCAAAGGATCCAAACATGCCATGTGTACTAGTGGTGCCTAGAACAAAAGGTGACCCCACTAGGTGATGTTTGAAAGCACCTAACTAAATTTTAGCTAACTAAAATTTTAGAGTTAAATTTTAGCTAGCTAAAAGTTCTTCCAACTAAACGTTAACTGGATGTTTGGATGCGCCAGCTAATAGACTTAGCTAAATAGCTAGATTTAGCTACGTTGAAGTAGTTAAGCTAGCTAAACTTTAGTTGTAGTTTTAGTTAGGCTGTTTGGACACATGACAGCTAAAATTAGCTAGCTAAAGTTTAGTTGGTGCTTCCAAACACCACCTAAAGAGAATATGCATCACTTGTTTTGAACTACAGTGGTAGATATTGTTGACTATATTCTACTACATCCATCTAAAAAAAATGTAATTCTCACTTTTTTATAAGTCAAACGGTTTAAACTTTGACTAAATTTATTTTTTAAAAAATATTAACATTCGTGATATTAAATTAATATCATTAGATTAATTATAAAATATGTTTTTATAATAAAATTATTTTGAGACATAAATAATATTATTTAATATAAAGTTGATCAAACATGAGCTATCTTGATTAACATAGTTCCTATAGACCTATAGTTGTATTCTTTTAAAAACGTAGGTAGTACTTTCTCCTTTCTTAAATTATAAGGCATTTTAATTTTTTTAGTTCATCTATTTATATTATTATATTTAGAAGTATTGCAAAATAGATATACCAAAAAAATTAAAGTGATTTATAATTTGAAGCGAATGGAGCACAATACAACTGAATTAGATAAACAATAAAGCAATGATGACTTAGAGAGTAAGGGATGAAGAGCATGCATACTTTTGATATGTTTAGTCAGTGGGCACCGGAGCTCTGAAATTTTCTAGCTTTTTTTTTGAGAATTGAAATTTTCTAGCTTAGGCACCGGTAATTGTAGTTTTGCACAGTGCTGGCTTGCACAGGACAAAACTTCAACAAGGCCGTCAGCTGCAGCCGGCGCGTAGCGTGGCGCTGGGTCACTGGCAGCATGGGTGGGTCAGCGCATAGAGGCTGCGAGGCCGACGCGGCAGGCGAGCGAATGAGCGATGGACCGTCCAAAGGGCCAAGTGCAGTTCGGGAAGGTTCGGCTCCACCCGGGCCCGGCCGGTGGACAGCCAGAGCCCAGAGGCAGTACGCGTCTACCGATTGAGGCCCAAGCCGCCCAAGAGGCCAAGACCCAATGCTGCTGTTGCCGCTTGCCGGTGCTCCTGCAATCCTGCTACGCCAACGGGAAAAAAAAACGATGGCACAGACGCCCACCCCTCTCAATGCAGCATTTACTCGCATTTATCCAGATTTCCTACCATCCCCGGATGGGAACTTTACAAATTCAAACTCAAATGGCAATGAGGAGAATCGAACCACTCAAGAGTGTGCATTGCCCCATCCCACACTGAATGTAGCATCCACCGGCATTTATCCACACATTTCCTACCATTCCGATTTTCTGGCGGATGAGATGATCTCATCTGACCGTTGGAATTCAAAATTCAAATTGCGAAAAATGGGGAAACAATTGGTCAAAGCAAACGAGCATGCATACACGACCCGCCACCCGATCTGAATCATAATGTGGTACGAGTACAACAACAGGAGCCACCAACCGATGATGGGTTTGCCGTTTCGTTGTCGTCTGTCGAGTGCCATCTCATCGCATCGCACTTCCCTTTCTTGAAGCCACCGCAACCAACACCCGAACAAATCCTCAATTACAACGACGCACCACCCGCCCACCGCAGCGACGCCACGCCACCTCTTTAAAATCCCCGCAGCCACCGAACGGATCGAGCTCCCCCGCCCGCCCGTCCTACTCCCCCCGTCCGACCCTAGGGTTTCCATCCAGCTCTTCCGGAAGCTTCCAAAAAATGGCCACCGACGAGCTCGCCCCCGCTTCGGCCGCCGTCGCGGCCGACCACTCCCCGGCCTTCTCGTTCAGCATCTGGCCGCCGACGCAGCGCACGCGCGACGCGGTGGTGCGGCGCCTAGTGGAGACGCTCGCGGCGGACACCATCCTCTGCAAGCGCTACGGCGCCGTACCGGCCGCCGACGCGGAGCCCGCGGCGCGCGCCCTCGAGGCCGAGGCCTTCGACACCGCCGCCGTCACGGGAGGCGCCGCCGCCTCCGTGGAGGAGGGGATCGAGGCGCTGCAGTTCTACTCCAAGGAGGTGAGCCGCCGCCTCCTCGACTTCGTCAAGTCACGCTCCGCGGACGCCAAGGCCGAGCCGCCGTCCGAGGAGGAGGTCCAGGCCCCTGCCGCGCCCAAAGCCGAGGCCGCCGAGCCCAAGGCCGAGCCCGCGGCGTGAGCGCCGGACAGCCATTCATTCCGTTTCTATTTCCAGAGATGAGATGAGTTGAATCTGGAATTTGTGTGGCGACTGCAGCCTTTTGTGGTTTGGGTCTAAGTTGTATGACTTGAATGTTACTAGCTGTTTGCGCACATCTATGCAATTCTTGTTCTTCCATAGATAGCTCTGTGTTTTAGTGCGTGCTCTAATTTTTCTTCTTGCAATCCCTTCCTCTGATCAATTTGTGTTCCGTTTGCTGTGGCGCGCATCAGGATATAAAATGCAGCTGATTGCCCTACCCTGACTTCTGCAAATCAGGAAGATTCGAGTAATGGCTGAATTGGTCCGAATTAAATAGTGTTAAATTCCTCACAGCTTTCAAGCCACAATTTTACTTCCTTAATTTGTTATTTTTCGTTGGTTGAAATCTATACGTTACATATATGCAGTTCAGAATGAATCCTCAGCGATCAAATGTCTGTATCACAATCTTCTGTGTAAATGATCAAGGAATATTCGCAGCAATACTGTATATCTGCTGAATTTGAAATCATTATCTGGCATCTCGTTTGTGGCCTCGCTGCTTAATGAATACTGCACAATATTGGCTTGTTTTTGTACATGAGTTCAAAGAGCATTTGTTAGGGTCACAAGTAACCAAATGCACCCAAGACATTTATATTCTTTTTTAAAAAAAATTATAAAACGTTTATCCTTTTATTTCAATCTATAAAGTATCTAGACATTAAATGCATATCAAAAGGTACGTATTTAGAAATACCAAAACGTCTTATGATTTGAAACTAGGACTACTGACTAGAAAATATCAGTTCTATATTGATTATGCCACTTTTTTAAAAAAAAAACAAGGACAACCTGCCTCTCAGCTCAATTCCTGTATTTGCTCAATAATTATCTAAGAAGCTTCGTGTCCATCACTCTCTTTATGCGTGCTTTGGATTTGAGAAAAATCGATCAACATATCTTTTGGTTTGAACATGTGTCCTTTGACACTCCTCCACACCTTTGATCAGGATTGACCTCTCTATGAAGAGCATCCATTTCGTTCCTCAAGGCCTTAATCCTTCCAATTTCGGTTTCGCCCAAAGGTGTAGAAAAGCCGAAGAGCCACGCATCATAATGTAAAGCCACTCTATTTGCAGTTGTGGTCCTGTTAGTTTGAACTCATTAGCATAAGTCGTTTTATCAACAACATAAATCGTTAGTTCTGTTTAGTACATGTGAGTTCTTTTTACTAAACATCTATTTTCAAAACGACGGTAAAATTATTTTTTTTACCCTCTCACAAATACATGTCTGAAAAAAAAAGTAACTCATCTCAACCTCCTCTATCATTTCTTCCACCATATATTTATGTATAGAGTTGTTGGTGAAACTTTTTTATCAAACACTTCTTCTAAAATAACTCAACTTTACTTAGAAAATTACTCATAAAACTTTTTTTTTTTAAAACAACTTCAGTGTTGAAGCTAACAGCCACGATTGACAGGGAACATTCTTGTTCTGAGACTTGACACCGCTACGGTCTCCGTTACTCGCTCTTGTGCTGTTCTGTGCGGCGGCAGCTATTGCGTGCTGCCCGCAACACTCGGAGTCTCCGCCTCTCCGGCCACCGCGGACAGGGCAGCGCACATGACATTGTTTTTTTTTTTTTTAACTCACAGGACATTGTTGCGCCGCGCGAAAGAGAGCTGCCCCTTTTGCGAGCGAGAGAAGCAACGCTAGGCTCAAAACGGGTGCAGCCCTTCGATTTTGTTTGGACGCTGGATGTGGCATCCTCCTAGCAGAGAAAGTCACGGCGTAACCTCAAGGCGAGCTGCGAGTCACCCCCACCCCAGTACCCCACCACTTCGGAGTTGCATTTTTTTTTTCTCCCGTTAACCCGCGTGTTCTCTCTCCCGGCTGGGCAACCGCCAACCGCCGCCGCCCAACTCCGGGTGCCCAGGCCGTCGCCAGCAACGAGCATCCACCAGGTATGCGCGTCCCTTCCCTCCTGTGCGAGACCGAGCACCCAAACCCCAACTTCTTCCCTTCTCTGCGAAACCGCGCACCCGAACCCTAACCTAAGCTATTTGACTCATGTTTGTATTCAGATCTGATCTAATTACAGGCATATTTATTTTATTTTATTTATTAACCAATTCCGCAGTAGGGGTACGCCCCTCCTGTTTTACCTAAAAAAATTTAGCACTTCCCATATTCGGTTCTATCTCGTCTGCACAAACTGTAGCTGATTTTACAACTTGTGCTGTTGCAGGCTTGTGTGCTGGTCTCCGCGGATCATTGCAAGACAAGATGGTTTCCTTCGAGATGAATGACCTCAAGAGTATGGACTTGTCACCACTTTTTTTTAAAATTGTCTTCCCAGTTTTTTCCCCACTTATTTCTGATAGGAGCGTAGGTAGTTTGTGCTGGGCAGTAAATATGTATGTGATTTGCTTGAGCTCCTTTGTTTCTGCTTCATAATTCAGATCTTAACAGGCTAACATGTTTGCAATCTGTAATGTGGACACACTGTCACATGTGATGAATGTGAGAAAGTCATCCTTAGGGATGCTACTTTGTTTTAAGGTTTGCTGTGTTAACATGTTTGGTGGCTTTTTTTAATGGAAATTTGTTAACATGTAAGCAGTAGTTTTAATGTGTTGTCCCATCAGTGTAATGTCATGTGTGGAATGTGCTGTATAACTTAACCTGCATTTTTTTTTTTACAATTGACCATGATACATCAGGGTGGAAGGTATATCATGTACTGTGTGCCTGTGTGGTCTAGAATATGTCAATATCACTTGATCGGTAGTTTTAGTGTTATAAGTGTGTACAATGCAAGAGAGGTAACAAATTGCTAATTTTGTTTTTTTTCCTTCACAAGGGTGGGTTGGGGGTGTTATTAGAAAGAACAATTGTAGGTATCTGTTCATTGTATATAGCATGTGTGATATCATAGCAGTTTGTTACTGTGGCTATTGGCTAATCTCAACTGAGTTTGTCCAAAAATATGAAAATATTGGCTCAAGTGTACCAACTGGATAACACTTTTAGGAAAAGCAAAGGTTAAAGTTTAAAATCTTCTGCTGGTTAGGCTTACACAATTGCCATACTACACAAATACTAACTGCAGTGCTGAACTACTGGCTGACCACTGAATCTCTGAAAGATTCTTGGATTTAGTTGAAACCAGCATCAGATATCCTGCTGCTGCTGCAAGGTTTATGCTAGTATCTGATTGACCACTGTAAGGAACAGATACTTAACCACTTTGAAACCTTCTTGTTCTGTCTGGGTTCTGATGGAAATTTTCAATGAATTTCGGTAGAATCATGAGCTTAAAATGCCACCTTTTTAGTGTTTTGGCTGTATTAAAAAGATCATGTTCAAGGTTCGAAGTGTGACAAAAAATTCTGGCTTACAAAATCTTCTGTATGATGTTGTAAAACCATATTCGTTGGTTTGGACAGAGATTGGGCTTGGCCTGACAGGCTTTGGAATATTCTTCTCCTTTCTGGGAATCGTTTTCTTCTTTGACAAGGGGCTCATCGCAATGGGCAATGTAAGTGAACTTCCATTTTGTAATTTGTTTTTGAATATTTTGAGGATCTAAGTTAACTCACTGTGCATATGGTTCACTTTTTTCTCTTGATGCCATTTCAGATTCTTTTCCTGTCAGGTTTGGGTTTGACAATTGGTATGAAATCAACCATGCAGTTCTTCACCAAGCCAAAGAATTACAAGGTTCTGCAACCATTGTATTTGCTAGGGCGGTTGCCCTTAAACATGTCTGATGTCTCATTATACTCATTAACTGCTTTAATGAACAGGGTACTATCTCATTTGGTGCTGGGTTTTTTCTGGTTCTCATTGGGTGGCCATTTTTTGGCATGCTCTTAGAGGCATATGGTTTTATTGTACTCTTCAGGTAGGAGAATTTTCTTGTGACTGACTGATCCTTTCTCTTTTAGTAATCTGCAATTTCTTGTTGAGACAAACAAAATTGATGCTGCAAATAGTTACTCGTTTCTGACAAACAACCATCATTTCCTTAAAAAAGTTGCTTATACCTGAGCATTGACTTGGCAATTCCATTGCAGTGGGTTCTGGCCAACACTTGCTGTCTTCTTGCAGAGGATTCCTATCATTGGCTGGATTTTCCAACAACCATTTGTGACATCAGTAAGAAGCTCACAACACATAATGTTCTTCTTTGGTTCCTGAGACTAGAAGCTTGGCCCATTGCACATTCTGACAAGCCCAATTTCTCTTGTTTCTGCAGTTCCTTGACCGCTACAGAGGAAAACGTGTTCCGGTCTAGCAACCTTTTGCTCTATATATGCTTGCGGTGTAGCAACTAGCAACCTGTGTTTTTTTACGACAGTAGCGAACTGGTTATACCGGTGTCTGATCCTTCATGTTTATATGTTTTGTTTAGTTCCCAATAGGATTGTTCCTTGTAAATTACAGCCCTGAGCTGGCCAGCCCAGAATTGCATGTTCGCACATTAAATGGATCTGTTGAAGAAACTCTTCAGCTTGTCGAGAGCATTGTCTCTGAAAGAAAAAGCTAATGTGTTCTTTAAGTTATATATTTCGTGTGGACTGAATTTCTGAACACAAAATTACGGTTCATGCGTCACACCGAATTCCTAGATCCTCCAATTTCTTAAGGGGTTTATCTAAAATGGTTCACAATATAACTAGAAAAGCCTTCAGATATCACGAGTCACAACAAATGCTACCTCATTTGGGGTATATTTGTATCTGACAATCAACATTTTTATGGTCTTGGAGATGCAAGATAAGTGGTCACCGTCCCTGTTTCGAGTGGGTGCTTGCAAGGTCAAAGTAGATAAAATGATTCTTTCATTAAGATAGGGTAGGATAAAGAGTGAAATTGATTTTACAGCTCAAAAGTCGAGACTAGACCTTAATGTGTTTTTTTTTTCTATGCACCTAAATATAGAAAGGCTATGTCCAGAAAAGTCAGACCAATTTTTTTTTCTCCCGGAAATCCGGAATGAACTACGGGTTGCTGGAGATGCTGTACTACTCGCGGCATGGCCCAAGAGCCAAGAACCAGATAACATTGTTGTTGCTCGACTTCTCTTGCTCGGCCTTCAGATCGGCAACCAGGGACAGATTGTTGTTGCTTCCAGGGTCACCGTGCGGTCGGAGAACAAGCTGATTCTCAAAACAAATTATCAGCCTAACTTATGAGTCATAATACAGTGTTTTTCCCTCACAACAAAACAGTCAAAGTTAGCTTATCAGCCATAAAAAACCATCAGCCAAACAGGCTCTTCACCTGTTCAGCTGGCGTTTTGCCAGCATCTGCTACTGTATTTTCACTGATTACAAACAGTACCGTGTCACAAGTCAAAAGCGGCAGCAAATAATGGCTTCGAATATACGAGTTCCACTGTTTAACATGATCAGACTGCAGCAGCACACTATGAGATTTTGACAAACAGTAATTTGGATGAAGCTCAGCAAGCACAATGGCGTCAAATTCACATTTTTGCCAAAGGCGACAATGGAATGCCAAAGAAGCGACGCCAGCAGTGAAGGAAGTTTCAGACATGTAGATGAATTTGGCCCCTAGAACTAGTCCAAATACCCACATGTAATCAGACAAATTAAGCACCTAAACCTAAGGCTAAGCCCGGAGACTAGTCAATGTCTTGTCAACATCGCTCTGCCATACCCAGCAATACTCTAGGAACCAGAATCCAGGAAGACATTTGCGTTAGCTACAAAACCTTCAGATGATGTCGTCAGCAGATCAGCTGGAGGGCCTGCCAGACCAGAATTCAGAAAGACATTGGCCCAGTTTGACGATCTGTGCACGATTCTTGAAGGGATGCGGTCGCTATCTTCACCTCCTGATGCTTCATAACCATCGCTTGATGATCTTTTAAACTCGATGCCCTTGTGAGCTGAATGTGTAATGGCTCCCTGCATCTCATCAGCTGTTGCTGAGGAAGTGCGGAAGGGGTGGAGATCAGGCGAGTCAAAGCTACTTTCAGGCGATGAAGCAACGTTTCTTGTGGATGCTGCAGTACTAGGTTGGAAAGCACTTCTCGCTTCGAGCTGTAATGGGGCTAAACTGCCACAAATTTCCATTGCTGTGTCGCTGTAGTTGCTTTCAGTGCCACTTGCAGATAGAGTTGCAAGTGGGTCAAGAGAAAGTTCAGCAGGGAAACCTCTTCTATCTAGTCGTCTCTGGTAGCTGGGCTCATGATCTGGTTTACTGCCATTGTCTGGGATGCCATGTTTTGCAATTGGTTTCAGGATTTTGGATTTCTTCCGTGCCTCTGCAGCTGCCTTTGAAACTTCCTCTGCATTAAGTCGTGCCAATGTCCATGGACTGATTTTCACTGCTCCAGCCTTTCTCCTTGCTCCTTCCTCTTCCTTGGTTTTCTTCCTGGCTGAATTCTGTGAAACGCCAACCTCTGGAGGAATGGCATCGAACTGTGAAAGAGAAGAGTAAGCAATAATTATCAACTGCTAAAGATGGAGGCATAATGCATCTGCTTTGGAACTACAGTCTTGATTTAATGTGTAATTGTCACCAAAAAGTTATGGTATTTGTTTGAAAACAAATTTAGCATACTTCACTAATCATGAATCATGATAAGTTGAAGGACGTACAAATGCAAGCACTTGAAACTTCACATGTTACTATCAATACGTATTTCACATATGACATATAGTGAAGTTTGATTTCAGTTGGCTTTATATGTAGAACATAAAGGAGGACATATTCAGATAATTAACAAAACAACACATGCAATATCCGGACATATACACGATCGATGGTTCAGTCATGTGCCATGTTGTCTTTGGCTTATCCAAGATCCTTATTGCCTTGGATGCATAAGATTTTTGACAGAAATGAGTGATTATATCATACCTGGTCTTCCAGGAATAATCTTGGTGGAGTACACCATGAACCACGATGAAGAGGTCCAAAAGAACTGGCTGTGCTAAAACCAGTAACAGAACTAATAATAGACATCTGCGGACTTTGGTGTTCAGGAACCTCTTGTTGATCCTCCTGCTCCCTCAAAGCAATAATGTAATCATATGTGCTAATTCCCTGGACACACATGAAGAGGATTGCAGTTTAACCTCAAGTTGTATGGGAAAAATAAGAACACCAAGTTTCAAGCACAAAGTTTTCTACTTTTCTTGCAAAACTCCCAAACCAATTGCAGTTAACTCGATAGTATGAGACTGACTTATTTCAATAGAAAATGCGACAAAAAACAATCGACTCCTGTGCTATAATTAGTGGGGCAAATGAGTATTTCTTGTTTCTTACTAAGGGGGTAGTTAATTTGAGTTTCATAACAATAGACATGCAATGGATCAAGAAAACAGTGCAAAATAGTAGCGTTCAAGCAGTCCATTTGAGGAAACATGAAAATAGAGAATAGAGATGGGCCAATAATGAAAATCGCAAGCATGTCTATTGTTGCTATTGTATGATATTATTCAAGGAATCCTCAATTGAACCTCACGACCAACTTACCTTCTTGACAAGAAGGATATGAAAACATAAAAGCTGGGCAAGTGGTACGGTTGCAACCATTGCTAAAATGGTGCAAGTTGCCTGCAAAAAATTAAAACATCCTATTACCAATCTTGTAACATTTTTCAAAGAAAGCAGCTTTGTTTTAGTTTACCAACAAATTATACGAACTTCAATGCAGAGGACACATATTTGATAAGGAAAGGAAGAAAAAAATTGTTCAACTCACCACAACAATTACAAAAGCCACAGTTGAGAAACTGCTTCCCAACTTTGTGACAACCTGCCTGGAGAATTCTCCTCGGTTCACAATACAGAGAATCAACACAAGTGCCCCCGACAACCACTGCATCACAAGCTGGATCAAGTTGTACAAACCATGGAGACTTGTCAATAATCTAGCAGAATAGGAAGGATGCAGAACAACATTGCTAACTATATGCATTGCCCCCACTTGGTTCAGATCTTAAAGGTAAATGCAATCACAAGGATCCTCTTTACATTCCATTTTGTGTCAGTCTGCCATTTGCCAAGAGATTCACACTTACCAGGATAACTGCAGAAGCCATTAGAACAAAAAAACCTTTGTAGTTCCTTTTCCCTATGCAATTGTTAAGCCACTACAAAACAGAGGCAGCAGGCAAAATAAGATCATTAATTGTGAGGAAATAAAACCACAATTCTTGTGTGGAATCATATTTTCTACTATCATGGGAAATCACAAAAAAAAAACAGATCTTACTCTGCAGTGATGGTCGAATCCATCAACACACTTGTCACATACTCTGCAATGCTTACTGTTCTTCAAAACCTGGGAATGACATCCGAATCAAAAGGTGAAAAATTATGGGGCTGTCTGTTTGTGATATACAGTATCAAGGGGCACGTTGAGGCAGCGCTGCTGTGGCTGCAGCTGCATCCGTCAATGACAAAAAATACTGTAGGATGGCTTCTTATTAGTTGCACAAACGAGCAGCCGAACATGATGCTAGTTTTCCATAAGATGTTGGAAACAATGAAGACACTAATCAAGATCACAAAAGTCTCAGAAGAGTGATTTTTCATTCAGCTAAAGCCGTTGAATAAAAAATTTGGAGCATAATTAGACAATGCTTAAATGACTTTATTTGATTGAAACCACTAGCCATCCTGCTTATCTGAATCTAAACTCAGTATAGTTTGCTACAGTAGTCCTAAATTTCATGGGTTGCCCTCATAAGTTCATACATCCACAGATTAGTTAGTTTGTCAAGCTCTATCGATTACTGATCAGCAAACTGAATATTAGCAAAATTTAAAGTATAAACTTGAACTACATAAGCACATGCCAAGTTAAAGCATAAAATGCTGAAAGATGTAAAACTCACTGTACAAGTTTTTTACTAAATTTTCTGGATAGTTTTTAGGTGATCTTAAAAACTAGAGTAAAACTAACCAGTATAGCTTGAAGAAACAGGACAGTATGTTCAGGTATGACTATTCAAGTACAACACGTGAGTATAAGCAACAGCTACGAGATAGAACCCTTGACCCCAAAAAACACTGCTACCATGTTATCGATAGCATATGTTTGTATTGAATAGCCCCCAAGGGAAATATAGAGTACATGAGTGCAATACAAGGAATAGGAAAATGACTCCATAACAATACCTCTGCTTCGCATAAGCTGCAGAAAAACATGCCTTCTTCACACATTTTCTGTTCTGAAGGTTGACTGTCTGAATGGAGGCATCGTTTGCAAAGGCAAGAGAATGGGAGACAAACCAGGGAAAGAATTCCAGAAAATCTGAGCCAAGAAGGTGAATCCTTCCTCTCAAGCATGCTGCTCAGCTTCTCACTGTTATCAGCAGTACCAAAAGTCTCACTTAATGGCCTTCCTCCATGACTAATTCCCTGATCGGAATTTACATGGGAGTGCTTTTCATGCTTATCTAACTTCAAATTCTTTGTTGAATCGAAGATGCCAGGGTCTCCAGGATTTGTTGCCGCACACCATATGTATAACACAACAGCACATGTAATCTGCAAAAGAAGACATCAATCATTCTCTAGGTAGAATTGTTCAATCACTCAAGTGAGTAATGATACTATATAGTCTAACTGATGCCATATCATCATCCCGTTACAGCAGATATATGCAAGACATGCAAAGCAGATGACGTTCTCTACCAGTGCCTGAACTTGCAATGCCTGATGGAGTGAGTACCAAGAACTGTAAAGCATGAGAGGGCTGGCAGCGAAACAAACACCCAACTCCAGATCTATGCATACAAGCGAATTTAAACCCTGAAAAGGGGCAGGAACCTCACCAGTGGAGTGTAGATAGCCATGGCCACAATCTGGAACGGCTTCGTCCCCACGAACGGCACGAAGAAGACATAGAAGGCGAAGCCCAGTGCCGAGAACACGGCTATCGCAACCACCTGCAGTCCGTCCGTCAGCAGTCAGTTGCGAACACTATGTGAGTGAGGCAAATCCTAGGAGCAGCAAGAACACCGCGAGAAGGGAAAGCCGAATGCGTAGGCACAGCCCGCGCTGGTGAGTGGTGAGTGGATTATACCTGGAGAGGGTGGTAAGGCAGCTGCCACCCGTGCTTCCTCATGGCTGAGTTAACCCCGAGCCTGCACTCCAAGAACGAACGAGAGGACGAATACCAATGCCGAGAGCTACCAAGATGTAGAGAACCCGGCTGCCTCCCGAACCATGGCGCTATTCTTTCTCAGACCCAACTCAGCAGGAGAACCACGAAACGCCTTGCTCCAGCGATGCCCAGAACTAGAGATTTGCGGGAGGGCGGCGAACTCAACCAAGAAGGCAAGGACCAAGAAGCAGAGAATGTTGCTTGGGTCAGCGACAATGGAAAGCGGCGGATTCCAGCGGGGGTAGACAGGGCATCCAATGCGCCGTCTCGGGGAGTATGACGACTGAGCGCCTGTGGCCATCCCTCCGGCGCCTCTTGGATTTATTGTGCAGTGTGCTGCTGCGGCTGCTGAGTCGTTGCCGTCGATCCTCGTCTTGTTTCTTCTCTCCCCGCCGTCGATCATCGGTCACTAGATAACTCGAGGACAAAATATGTATGTATAATCCGAATTTGATTTCGGGAGGATTTCAAACGCACAAACTTTGCAGTAAATTTACGCGAAACAGTTTAGTAAAGCCTGAGTACGAGTAGTATTCAAAATCAATAAGCTTTCGTCACACACTAGACAAGAAAGCTTGGAAAACATTGGCGGGAGAGTTGACACGCTAGACAAAAAGAGTGTAGTACTCAAAATCAGCAAGCTTCCAGGCCATTTACGGAAGAAAGCGACTAGGCATGAGGCCTATGCAGCCCAGAATCCCTGCACAATACCAACACAGAAAGGATTGTCGCTATGTGGCGCATACAAGAAATTAATACTCCATCTTCCCCTAATCCCTTTGATATTTGTCGTGTTGATTTACATGACAGTAGTTTGATTATTTGTAGAAAATAAATAATATATATATCTTTAATAAATTATTATAAAATAAATTTAAAAATCTATTTAATGATATTAATTATGTATCATAATTATTATTTTTTTTATAGATTTAATCAAATTTATTTTCTAAAAAATAAAAACAATACTTAAAGGGATAGATGGAGTAAAAGGTTAGGGGGATTGGTTGGTGGGTTGCAAGATTATGCTATTTGGGCCTCGTTTAGATCCAAAATAATTTAGACACTGTAGCACTTTCATTTGTATCTGGTAATTATTGTCCAATCATTGAGTAATGTATTGTCTTTTGGCGGGCTGACTCGTCATTCTTGGGATGCAAAAGAGGTCCATCAACCAGGCTCTGCATGGACACATATTTTAGGTGTTTTGGGGGGCTAGGCTAGTTGAATGCAGGTACTTACTCAGCTAATGATGTTATCATTGTATGATTAGTACTCAAGTAATATTAATGTATTTTTAAAAAGTTTAAGACAAAATAAGATAAAATAAGAACTTTAAGAGTGTACCTGTACAAAATAAAAAAATAGTCATAACCTTATATTACTTTTATCTCATGTAACGTATCTTTGAATAAACAAGTGCAATCAAATATCTCTTCTTAGCCAGAAATCAACCAAACACAATATTGTTGTATACTTGTATGCACCTAGCCTATCCCATAGGGGACCTAGCTCTTAGATACGAGACAAGCTCAATTCATACTCCAACCAATCACCTAGCATAAACTTATAATGTACAATTAGATTCAGGTAGATAGATAATAAAAAGAAGTTTCAGCATTAACCTCTGTAGCAATTGATATCTTCAATTAGCAAACCATTGGAGATGTAAATAGAATTGCGTAGGGACGAATCCAACATCGGGCGACCAAGGCTCTAGCCCCCTATGGCCGCTGAACCCATGGAGCCCCCTTAGCTCCTATGAATTTTTTTGCCATTGATGCACTTTAAGAAGAGGCTGGAGCTGTCTTGAGGTTGAAGAAGCATCTCTTGGATATTTTCCTAGATCCGTCCCTAGACCTGCAAACCATAAATAGCATACATGCAAACCATAAATAGCATGCAAAAAAAGGAGTTACATGGCCATAGAGCTATATCCATAGGACTATAGGAGGGTAAGAGTCATAATGTCATAAGAAGTGGCTTGAAGCTAGCTAGGACGCTTATGTGGAGAAAGACGAAGAAAACTAGTCGCTAGTGCCTCCCATCTCGCTAGGCTCGCATAGGTCCCGGTGAACTGCAACATCTCTAACTAGTTATCCCACCCTTGCCACTGATATTATTTGTGTTTTTTATATTTCCACACTATGCCAAGCTAACGATTTCTCTTAATTGTTGCGGAAATGGACTCCCAAGTTGGACATGCAAGATTCACTATTTCATATTCGTCTTCACTTTGTTGTGACAACACTTAGAGTTGGAGAGCCAATCTAATTCTCTAAAATAAGAGCCACATATAAGATTTGGTGCCATTTATCGAACACTTCGTCATTTCTATCGAGTCATATAGCTCAACATAATGTCCTTATCAATATTTTCAGGGCTTTGATGCGGTACTCCCAAATGACTATGAGCCGTTCATTGATTTTGATCTGATGGTCACAATGAACTATTACCTCCTAAGAGGTAATAGATAAAATGTAATATTTATTATTTTATAAAATAGTATAAATCAGGAAAGTTTTAGATATAATTCTTGTTTTAGATTTGATTGATTGATGCATGATCTTTGACTGATATGGTAAATTTTTTTTGTTTTATAACTTTGCATGTGTGTGCTTGTGTTAGCGTCAGATAGGTGGGTAACGTGATAGTGCATATAAGGCAATTTCATTTGTAACTTTAGAATTTGATAAAAAAATATGTTTGTAATTTTAAGATTTAATAAAGTTTCTATGTTATATATTAATTTAGTGACATTTTGTTTAATTGATGCAAGTTATATTAATCTATTGATATTTTGTTAAAAACGTCACACGTATTATGTGCATATGAATCGACTAGTTCAAATTTATATTTATATTTATATATTAATTTTATTTTGAAAACAACAAATATTCACTTACTTTATCTATTATTTTATTTTATTAGAATAAATAATTTGCATGTTCAAATTTAATATATGTCTCCACCGAAGGAAGTGACTAGCTAGCGTGTCCATCCAAATTAATGCAAATAACGTGAGCATCTCCAACGGTTTTGCAAATGGGCTTTGCATTCTTGTTTTTGCAAAAAAAGTCTAAAAAACTCCTATCCAACGGTTTGGCAAATAGACTTTGCATTTTTGTTAACTTGGCAATTTCCTAGAAAGGATTGGCATATATGCCTAGCGGATCGCGCTTGGCATTTTCCGCGCTCGACCAATTTTAGTAATCGCCACAACAATTTCTACAATTTTGGTAATTGTCAAGTCAATTTTGTTAATTGTCAAGTCAGTTTTGCCAAACCATTGGAGATTGACTACTTTTATCTTTACCATATTTATTTGGGACTTGACAAACTCTCAAATTTGTCAATTAAAATATGCAAAACCGTTGGAGATCCATGTATGTTAATCTAGCCGCGTAATTAATCCATGATTAGGGGAACCGGCTTGCATGTGGAGAGTCGTTGCATGTATTCTGGATTTTCGTCCCGTTATTAGGGGATGTGTCAATATTTTATTTTGTTTTTCTAGATTTGTTAGTATATTAAATAATTTATAAAATGTGAAAAATCAATGACTCAGATTGATTTGAAATATTACCTCCTTAAAGCTAAAGTTTATACCTTAGTATTACCCTTAAACAATTCATATAATTTACATATGATGTCACGGTCACACAGAAATCAAGTGCATGTCACGTTTGTCAACATGTAAGTTTAAATGTATTATTGTGACATGTTAAATTACACGGCAATCAAAACATATCAAGTTCAAAATTGTAAAGTAAAAAAGATCTATCATATCTGCAAGATCACACATATACCAATCAAATCTAAAAAAAAAGATTTCTTATATCTAAAACTTTCCTAATTTATCTTACTTTCCAAAATGAATAAATAAATAAATAAAATATATATTACTTATTACCTTCTCAGAGGTAATATGTGACTAGAACCGTCCGATTAAAATAAATGAATGACTCATAGTTATTTGGGAGTACCGCCGCAGCAAAGGCCGTATTTTCATTCTAGAAATAACTTAAGAAAGAGAAACAATAGAGTAATCTAACATAATAGTATAGAAAAATAAATATAAGTACAGACACATATTTTATGAGCAAACTTTTTTGATATTGTTGAAAGTTTTTAGAGCCTGTTTGGACTCTGTTGCTTCATACCGATAAAATAGCTTCGAGCCGTTTTCTGTCGGGATAGAAACACCTGTGTATCTTAGGACCTCTTTAGCACATCTTGTGCAGGCTCTTGCTTCTGTTTCACGGTATAAACAACTTCTATGAGCTGGTGAAACCACTAGAGAGTGACTTCATCAGCTTCAAGTTGTTTTGAGGCACGAGAGGGAAAAAAAAAATGGCGCAACAAACAGTTTAGCTACAGTAGCTAACTGCTGGTTTCTTGTAGAGAAAAGTAAACGCTGGACCTGGGTGAGAAGGCCGAGCGTGTCCAAAAGCTGGGGAGAGCGCTGCGTGCCAGTGCCAGCACTGTGCATGCTGAGCTTTTTGGTTGCCTCAAAAGCAGGAGCGCGCCGTGGCCGTGGAGTGGAGCGTCGATTGTCGTCGCTTGCAGTAATTGGAGCAGTCAAAAGAAAATAAAGAAAGGAATGCGAAGCTGACACTTCGGCTGTGCGCGCAGCAGTGGCCATCGGCGGCTGTGCGTGCAGCAGTGTGGCAATTGGCGGCGACCTGTGTCTGTGTGAGGCGGCAATGGCATGTGCCACCGAAACGGGATTGGGGACCGCTTCCACCTCCATTCTAGGCTACTCTCCAGCGCCCGCGAGACCATAAATTTTAAAATCTTAAGTTCTCATCTTACAATTTTAGCAAAATATATTGAAATGTATTTAAAACAACTCAATATAGTTAAAAATGTATTTTAGCTACTGTGTATATTAGTCCGTCAAAGTCAACATGTCAACCCCACTTTAGTTAAAAATCTAAACTAGACATTAGTTAGAAATCTAAGCTAGACATTAGAAAATGCTCTCTCAAGTCCAAAGATATACAATGGACATTGCATTATTTGATGTTGCTCTCAAATGAAATTTGAACATTATTAAATCGTATGGGGTTGGATATTCAAATCCACATGGACCTTATCCAAGCACATCTAAAACAACAAATATCCAATTAAATTTTAAATTCTACTCGCAAATATCCATGCTTTCTTTCTGGCAGAGTATCAAGATGACTTGTGTTTTGTTTTATCTACACGATACAATGTGTGATACGTTCGCAAAGAACAAAATTCAGGAACAGCTAGGCTATCCCCCAACAAAAAGTAACTAAAAAATGATACACTATTCTTCTCCTTTTGATACATTGTTCCACAAAGAACTATGCCTCTACAAGTCCTTTGCTGCGTGTTTTCTTCTTCCCACCTTTTGCTGCTTTTGAACTTGCTTGGGCTTCCTCTTCCATCTCGGTTTCTATCCTTGCAAACACTGGCTTTGGCTCCGACATTACCTGGCCTGCTTTAAGGCCTCCCCATTTCGTATCATCCTAATAACATAACTGAAAATGATTACATGCTGTGGAAAATATTGAGGCAGACCCATAAAAGATTGAAGACTGCATTTTCCTGATAATGCCTGATTCTAAATAAATAGGAACAGAACCATACAACATGTCTGTGATATAAGAACATACCCATCTCAACAATCTAAACTGCTCTTCTGTGAAACCAAGCTGTGTGTAGATCCTCAGAGAAAGGCTTGGAGTGATAGGAGATAGTGTGATTGCAATTATCCTCATTGTCTCTAAAATAAGTACAAGATCCTGTAGATAAGTGGAGACAGATTAAGTGATGTAGTCATATCACAAAACTACAGATGCGGAGTGCAATTTCTTTAGAATGTGTATCCCAGCTTGCCAAACATCTGAAATATCAATCATTTATGGTTCCATCCAAATATTTCACAACAATGGAACAAGTTCTGTAGATAGTTAATAAGTACCTTCATGCGTCATATAACATCATATAACATTAGACAAATCATTGACCATTAAAAAAGGCCTTAAGATATATTGTCAGCACATATAAGATTTATTGCTCATGTTAGATATCACAGTGAGTATACCAGTAATACTGAAATCAGAGTTAGGATGCTGTCAGATGTATAAGAAACAATAGTAGTTTGAAGCTCCAAGGGAGGCCACTTTCATAGGCTACAAACCGATTGATGTTTTGACTTTCAAATTCGAATTTTCAGCATTTAAGATTTGGCAAATACATCTCAAACATAGGTGAAAAGGTGAGAGTAAAAAAATAGTTTTTCAATGTTTACCTTTGCAGCCTTTTCAGCACTCTCACCCCCTTGCTTGAAACAGGACCATGGTGCTTGCTCATCGATGTACAAATTTCCAAGGTTACCAATCTCTAAAACAGTTTCACATGCTGATGACAGCAAAAGATTATCATAATGGTGTTTTGCCTTGTCTACCTGTAAAAGCAATTCCATGGTGACTTGAACAGAGACACAACAGGGCATGTCAATGTGTGGTACTTCTTAGGCAGACTAAGCAGACCTTGGCCTAAAGCATTCAAATGTATCATCGTTTCATGAGTTCGAACTAATGGACCCACCACATTATCGGCAAGACTTGTTGACAGAGTAAAAAACAAATTCACTGTTACCTTATATTTTCTAAGTCTTTAAATCTTTATACAGTTGGTTACAAACATACTATACTAGACTGACAGTTCAATCACGAACTCATGGTTTATAATTAAAAATCCTTTATCCTCCACTCCTCTTATCATAGTTTAGAAGGTACCATGAAAACCTACTTACCAGGTTTTCTATGTTATCTCTGAACAAACCTCCATCTGCGGCGGCAATTGAATCAAAAGCTAGTTTGGATTTACAATTCTTTTTTAGAAGCCCAAGTGTACGATTAAGGAGGTTTCCTGTTCAAGTGAGTAAGTGAGATCATTATTAAAATGTAAAGATGCATAGGTAACACAAACAAGAAGCACCAAGTCAAGAAAGAAGGCAAATGGCATAAGAATTTCAGCACGCATGAAGAGTATATACATGTTTCAGAAACAAAGGTAATTCAAGTAGAAATACCAATTGTATTAGCAAGATGAGCATTGACTATGTTGATAAAGCGTTCTTCTGAGTAGTCCCCGTCATTGCCAAATTCTACTTCCCGCAAGAAGAAGTACCTAACAGCATCAGCACCAAATCTTTCTACCAGATCTTTTGGTTCAAGTGTGTTGCCTAATGACTTTCCCATCTTCATGCCATCCTAGAATTTTCAAAATAGAAGACATTGGTGCATGAAATATAAGTGACTTGATGAGATAAAACATAAAAGGTGACTGGGAATCTAGGTACATTTGTTTTTTTACATTATCTGCTCAGCAAGACAACCTTTCTTACAGGAAGGCAGACAGGCATTTATTTCCAAAAAAAGAAGGTAGAAGACGAAATTGTAACAGCTAGAAGGGTGTGAAGAATATAGAAGGTTTGGGTTCTTCGAAAGATATAGAAGGTTTAGAAATTAGAACTCAGAATCAATGAAGCATGTGGCAAAAGGTCAGCCATTTTCTATGAGCTACAATACCAGTACTTACATAACTATATTTGAGATCCCTTGAACAGTACCATTCTCGGTAGGGTATAGTTACCATCACAAAAGATTCACATTATACTGTACAATTTAACATGTTGTAAGATAGTGATCTGAAAGCAAGGGTTAATCCAGGATCCATGAATAAATACTAAAAAGCGAGGCATCAAATTGCTTCAAGCTACTACAATTTAAATTACAATAGGCAGGCTAAAGAGCTAAGGCAGGAATAGTGATTTATTACAAGAAAGACATTATGCTACAAAAAAAAAAAAAGCCCAGGCTAAAGAGGTAAGGCAGGGTGATGGATAAGTACAACATTATTCTAAACAAAGAAACTAATCACTCAGCAACCTAAATCCACAAAATTTTGATGGTAACATTTATAGACAATGGCGGGAAATGCAGTTTTAAAAAATATATCGTTTTCACATTGTTATGCTATCTTTTTTTAGATATATTGATATAATAACGATTGCTACTACTCTCATTATTGTTTACTTATGGTAAAGTGTTATACTATCATCAGTGCTGTAGAAGTAGAATCACCTTTGTCAAGAATCCATGACCAAAAACTGTATCAGGAACACTTAAACCTGCTGACATTAACATGGCTGGCCAATAAACTGCATGAAACCGTAATATGTCCTGACACACACACACACAAACAAAAGTCAGCACATATAAAAAATCAGAAATCAATATAATATTCTTTCATGACAAATCAACATCGATATGTTAGCATCGGCTACTTTGCATTTCACAATTGTTGGGGAGGAAGGGTGGGGCAATAATAAAATACTGTGTGTATCAAGAGAGTTGATGTTGGTATTAACAGGTGTTGGAATCCAAGCAAAAGACTACTCCTTAAGGTGCATTTTGATTTATTTTTTTTAAATCAAACCTTTCCAATCAAGTGGAGGGAGGCTGGCCAACCATGATCAATAGCTTGCTGCAAACTTGCCTGCTCACCATCATCTAATAATGCTGAAATATACCTACAGACATAGGGCAAGTAAGCTGAACTACATGAGATTATGTACTTCAGTTGTTGGGAACAAGAAAAAAGAAATACAATTTCATCTTCATTCATGATACAAGTCCTCCCTGTTCTTTTATTGCATGCCTGGGCTTACACTATGCTTAAGTAATAGTGTCCATTACTCAATATAAACATGGATTAGATGCCTTTACTGTAAAATGCAACAAGTATATGAAATTACAAAATAGAAACATATATTTCCTTCAGCAAAATGAAACAAAACACAGCATGCATGAACAGTGCACAGTGTACTAAAACAATATCTGCTAGTTAAAGAGGATGTAAACAGGAGATCATTAAGAAGAGCCTTCAGTGATACCCTCTCACAAACTCCAAGAATTAAGATTCCAGTAATGTTACATGTAAGACACAAGTACAAATAACAAATTCACAGATTTTGTTCCATAAAAAAAAATCACAGAATTCAAAGCATCCAAAAGATGTGAACATGATCATCTGGTTTTCACCAGACAAGCTTAACAAGAGAAGCTTGTGCATTGCAACTTAAGAAAGAGAAAAAACTAAGTTACTCTAATAAATTGCAAAGGGCAGTAAATAAAAGTTGTAACTTGCCAGGTAGTACTAAGCAACATAAATCAATGGCACAAAAATATATATATATAACAGAATGGTTAATGGTTATAAAAACATAAAATAGCAAGTCTCCATTCTTAACCACATGCAAATGAGCAGGTGCGGAAGCAACAAACATACCCTAATAGAGCATCAAACCACACGTATATTGTCTGCTTGGTATCGTTTGGCACCGGAATGCCCCATTCTACAGATGCACGGGAAATAGAAAAGTCTCTTAATCCACTTTTAATCCAGCCTTGGACCTACAAGCTGTGTCTTCGTGAGACTAAGGAATAGGTACATTGTAAAACCATAAAAATAAGCACATACAAACTGAAAGAATGACAAGAAACGAAGCAACCCAGGTTGTGTTGCCACTGGAAGCTAAAATATGTATTTTTATTCAATAAACGAAAATAATAGTGAGTCCCCTATTGAAAATTGAATCCATTACAATGGTGATACCAACACTGCAAACTTAGTAAGATGCCAGCCCTTTGTTCAAACGACTATGAATTCACCACATGAAAACATCAAGACTACTGTCAGACCTTGCTCTCAACATGCACATGCACCTATGACTATGAGCATAAGTGATTTGAGGAGTCAAGGCAAGCTTACCTTGAAACAGCAAAGAAAAATTTTCAGGCACTAATAGCTTGGTTTACATTCACAATCAATAATGTACTGGTCCAACTGCACAAATTAAGAATAAAAAGGAACAGTTTGTTCCTCATAGCCTCTTCACTATCTACTAATTACTGAGTTAGCTTTCCCCTGTCCCCTATATACAGCAATGCTGGCAGTTCTCTTTTTCCAGAATTGGTAAGTATTGTCATCAACTCATCATGGTATCCATCTTTAACCTTGCAGGGTGTCATCTGAGTCACTACTAGACATGATTCACATAAGAAAATGTATCATTTTTGTTGAATATGCCAAAGCACCTCAGAAAAGCAATGATCAAATGAAATTGCATTGTTTGGTTAGTACATACTCCCTCCGTCCCTAAATGTGTGTCGTTTTCGCTTTCCGAGAAACAACTTTGACTAAATATATATTAAAAAATATCAAGGAAAAAAATAGCCCGCTATTTTTGCCGCTATAGCCCGAAATAGCTTGAAAAAAATTGTGCCGCTATTTGCGTTCATGCACAATTTTGCCGCTATTTTGCCGCTAAAGTCCGCTAATTACGGTTTATAAAACGCTAAACACCTTGGTCTTAGCTCAATATTTAAAACATTGAAAAATATTAATATTTATAGTACATAATTAGTATCATTGGATAGATATTTGAATCTAGTTTGTTAATAAATTTATTTGGAGATACAAATTTTGTTCGAATTTTTAATAAATCGAGTCAAACTTGTTGGCACGCATATCGTGGCGACAAACATTTAGGGACGGAGGGAGTAATTGACAACAGACATGATCAAGAAAATTGTGTCAAAGCTTCATGAAGACAAATATCAACTTTATTTTTTGGACTTGTTTCTAGTCTGCTTCAATCAACTGGTATCCATTTTTACAAAAACAATTTTACATTTTCCACCATAATTTGTGATGATGTACAGTAACTCAACAAAAACAAAAACAAAAACATTATACAATAGCATATAAAAAATAAGACTAAAAACTCACCTCGTTCAAGCGATATGATGGCCTTACAAAATCAGGATTTCTTGTCAGTAGCTCTTCCAACTTATGCTGGTACTTTGATAAGGCAAAGAAATAGTTATCTTCTTTTCTTTCTACACAAGGCTTCAGATGCACAGGGCAACACTTGTTTTCCAATAGCTCTTTTTCATCCTGTGTTCAGTCAAAACTAAAACATCAGTATTAGTTTCACACAAAAAAACATCAGTACTAGTAGGAGTATTAAAAAGAAGGTCGATCTATATAGGTGCACATGGCACAAGAAAAAATGTACTTTAAACATTTCCTTACTTTAGCCAACAATTTCTAAAAATGAGTATTTATTGACAACGCAAGATTGACATAAATAGATTGACCACAATAAATACTGTTGCATTATATAATTATTTATATTTATAGTAACATTTTTCTTATACATATTGTTAGTCAAGTGTTATACTGGAGACCATGTCGATGTCCTAATGGACTAATATAACGGATCAGAGGAAGTAGAAAACTAAAATAGAGCACACAATAGTATAATACACATCTCTGCAGCGTCAAAATAGCAAATTTTGCAGTTCCACACTATTAATTGTGCATAAAGTTTTTGAAGGGCCAAAAAAAAAAAAACTAAAACACACCATAAATCAACTCATACTTAAGAGAGGTTAGGCACTGAAACCGATGTAGGCATCAGTCCCTCCCCTAAAAAATGGATGGATAGCCAAGGTATTTATTCATGTAAATCCAGAAAAGCAATATGCTCAGAAATCCACTTAGTAAACAATTCTGTTAATAATATCGCAGCATCAAATCAAATATGTGTACTGATTGATATATTTAATTGTGCTACAATAATAGATTGTAAACAACTCAATACTATGTAAGGAACTTGAGACAGAAGCTTACCTTGTACTCCTCACAGTTCACACAGTAAAGTCCTTCATAATCAGCTCTATATATGTCTCCACTGTTTAATACTCTCGAATAGAACTCGTTCACAACAGCCTCATGCTTATGATCCGTTGTGCGAATAAACTTGTCGTATTCTATGTCTAACTGCAAGAAATGTGAAACAAATTTGGAGGGCAAAACTGAGCCCATGATTTACAGTGTAGTGGGAAGTATTGTAAACTGAAACTTGGTGATGTAGACATACATCAGCCCAGAGCGCCTTATATGAACTTGAAATTGCATCACAATGCTCCTTTGGGTTTCTACCACAGGCCTCCGCGGAGGCGGCTATTTTCTCACCATGTTCATCTGTTCCAGTAATAAATATAACATTCTTCTCTTGCAACCTCTGCAACCACATAAGAATGATCAACATATTGCTTGATAATAAAAATCAAGCATACTACTCCGAATAGTTCATATAATCAAAACTTAGACACCAAATCATTCAATTGAAAAAGAAAAGGATACATGTAAAATTCACAGACCAAGCAATTAGCAACTTCACCAAGGGCACGACTATAAAGTGTAGTATGAAGTTATGAACTAATTCAGGTTATGGAAAATATGCAACCCCTTTTCTCGTGCAATGCATGTGCAGAGCGGCGCATCACCACCTGATCATCCAACAGTAAACTACATCACACGTTTCTCACAGCAGTACAAACACTGTGCCCAACATCCACTTGACAAAATGTTTGACCCCCTATGTTGGTAAGATTAGTGCTACAGTGGATCTCGTGCAACCTGCTAATGTGTCAATTTGCTCTTGCAGGTTCGACAATTAACTGTTCGAAAATACAGCCGTTGCAATCGTGGGTGAAGGCTTGCCTGGAAGCGGGCGATGGCGTCCGCCGCGATGGTGGTGTAGGCACTTCCCATATGTGGCGGAGCGTTGACGTAGTAGAGCGGCGTGGTGAGCACGTAGGGCTCCGGCGAGGAGGCCGCGTCAGGGGACGAGGAGGTGGAGGCGATGCAGCGACCGCGAACGCCGAGGCGGAGCGCGGGGGTGAGGGTCCGGGGGGAAGGGGAAGCGAAGGCAAGGCGGCGGGCGCCGGCGGCGAGGGAGGAGCACGGCGCGCCGAGGAAGGCCCGCCCGGCGGCCATGGCTGTCGAGGCCGGAGGAGGGGGATGAAAGGGGTTTTGGGTCGCGCCCGTGTGAGAGAGTGGATTGGGGTGGACGTCGTGGAATGTGGAGGATGTCAAGTGTGCTGGGCTGGACCAGTAGATAAGCTTTGGGCTGGATCGTTAGTTCGACCCTGTTGGAGGTTTGCGTGATCGACGAGCCCACTAATAAGAAGAGACATTTCTCAAAAAAAAAAACTAATAAGAAGATGCATGAAAAAAATAAGCTTTGGGCTGGATCGTTAGCCCAGACCCTGTGGATGGATCGTGGGATGAGGATCTGGTACGTTCTATTCTTGAACTTGATGCTAGTCGCATCCATCAGATACCTATCACTAGTACAAAAATCGCTTTTAGTCCCGTTTCCCCACCGAGACTAGCAAAAAAAAAACTATCACGCCAACTGTGCCCCAAATAAAACTCTCACCCCCAACTGCGCCCTTAGAGAATTGAACTCAAGACCTCACACACTGCCTCGCGTGTAGGAAATCACCCCACTTACGCAACACATCTATCAATGAATGATGTGTTTTCCTTTTGAACCCACCGTAGTGAGACCTTTAGCCCCGGTTGGTAACACCAATCGGGACAAAAGGGTCTACCTTTAGTCCCGGTTGGTAAATGTTCTGGACCTTTAGTCTCCACTGTTGACACCGTTTTTCGGCATGTGTCAAATGAGCTAAGACTTGCATTGATCGGAAGCCGTTTTCCATCGGCATCGGAAGGTCATCGGTCGATGTTACCGATGAGGGTGGATGCTGCGAAAAGGATAAGTTTGTTGCCGATGGAAGCTGGACGATTCTTGCCGATGAGAGTTAATTGGTAAAGAAAAGTTACCAGTGGAGGTGAAGAGCCGATTGAAAGGTATTACCGATAAGGAGATGATGCCGATGGGCACAGGGTGACGTGGCGGTTGACGTCAGCGGAGGATTGCCGATGGCAATAAAAAAGTTGCGGATTGAAGAGTCTGTCAATTGGAAGTTTCATCGAAGAGAAGACATAAGGAAACTGGTGGTCTCATACCAGTATTATTATTATGGCAGTTTGAGTCCGACTCTTGCATGAATCGTTTGTTTCCTTAAAAATAGAAGTGTTTGTTTAGGAGAATAGTATTGTTATTTGGGTCCGACTCCTGCGCGAGTCAATTATTTCCTTTAAGATAGGGGTGTTTTGTTTAGGGAAGGTACGAGTCGTGTCTGTTTACAACTCCTATTGTCGGAGTATAAATATGTACCTAGGGGTCATAAAAAAATCAATCATCTATCAAACAAATCAATTACTCTTATCTACTTTTACTGCAATTTACCCTTTTATTACATTAGTCTTAGTTTATCTACGAGTTCTTCAAGCTTCGACGGGCTGCATCTCCTTGATCTCCGTCAAATCCTTGCAAGTTCCACGTGGGAGTAATCTGAGCCTTGACATCCGAGCGCATCGTTGTTGTCTCGTTCAGCTCTGCTCTAGTTATCCTGATCAAGTCTGAATCTTGACATCTGGGCGTATCACCGTTGTCTTATTTGAATCTTGTTCTAGTTATCGTCCTTGTCGATTAACTGGTCAAATCGACTGGCACACCTTTGGATATCGAATTCGGGTAATAGCCCGAGGTATTCGCAGATCCTGTCGCTTTTTGTGTCAACACCTCTTTTGGCACACCCGGTGGGACAATTATACATCTATCATGGGTGATCACACTGACGTCAATCAGAGGAACGTCATTGAAGTCTCCGAGGCCGATCTAAAAGATGATCAGAAGCTGGCTATGGAGCGGGCTATGGAGGAGTACAAGCAATTGTATCTGAAGTCCTTCAGCCTAAGTAGGAGCGGCGAAGCCATCCAGAAGCAAGATCCGTCGTTACCCGCGGCAGGTCACGTTTGATGCCAATCCTGGTAAGTTGCAAAAGATGGTTAATTCTGCCTTAAATCAAGCGTTAATTAGCCACTCCAATGTGTTGTCCAATATTGTGTACAATGTTGTTATGCAATCTTTCAAAGAAGGACAAACACCTCAGTATGTTGGTCCAGCGTATCATCAGCCTGGATCGGCATCTATAAACCCATCGGCGGCTCCAATGACGTCTTCTACTCCTGTGGATCCGTCTGCCGATCTAGAAACTGGGACAGGGGTTCACATCGGCCGATGATTTATTAGAAGTAGATATCGGCGGTGGTAGTAAGCATAGGCCTACTTTTATTAGTGATAAGTTAGATTCCCAGTGTAAGCAGCAATTGATTGACTTATTAAAAGAATATAAAGATTATTTTGCTTGAAATTATACAGAGATGCCTGGTTTAGACCGATCAATAGTCGAACATTGGTTGCCTATCAAATCTGGTTTCCAACCACATCGGCAACCTGCGCGCCGATGTAATTCTATGGTGTTGCCTGACATTAAAGCTAAAATTACAAAGTTAATTGAAGCTGGATTTATTTGGCAATGTCGGTATGCCGATTGGATTTCTAATGTGGTTCCTGTGTATAAAAAGAATGGAAAACTCCGTGTTTGTATTGATTTCATGAATCTCAACAAGGCTACACCGATGGATGGTTATCCGATGCCCGTTGCCGACCTGCTGATTGATGCTGCTGCTGGACATCAAAACATTAGCTTCATGGATGGTAATGCTGGGTATAATCAGATATTCATGGCTGAAGAAGACATATCCAAGACTGCTTTTAGATGTCCAGGTCATGTCGGTTTATTTGAGTGGGTTCTCATGACTTTTGGCTTGAAGAATGCCGGTGCTACTTATCAAAGAGCGATGAATTTTATCTTTCATAAGTACATCGGCACGATAGTCAAAATCTATATTGATGATGTGGTGATTAAATCTGGAAATTTTGAAAAGCATCTTGCCGATTTGCGAAAAATCCTGGAATGCACAAGGGAGCACGGGTTGAAGATGAATCCTAACAAGTGTTCATTTGGTGTATCGGCAGGCCAGTTTCTGGGTTTTATGGTACATCAGAGAGGCATCAAGATCGGTAGAAAATCTATTGATGCAATTAATAAGGTGGTTGCCCCTACAAATAAAACTGAGCTGCAATCCTTGATCGGAAGATTAATTTCATTAGAAGATTTATATCTAACTTATCTAGTAAGATTAAATCTTTTAGTCCATTGTTAAAGCTGAAAGCCGGTCAAGAGTTTACATGGAAAGAGGAACAACAGTTAGCCTTGGAGGAGATCAAAAAATATTTGGTAAACCCTCCAGTCTTGGTTCCACCTCAACACGGGAAACCTTTCAGATTGTATCTGTCTGCCGATGACAGTGTTATCGGGTCAGCCTTGATTCAAGAATTTGAAGGGAAAGAACGTGTGATTTATTATTTAAGCAGAAGGCTGGTAGATGCTGAAGCCAGGTATTCAGCCATAGAAAGATTATGTTTATGCTTATATTTATCTTGCATAAAATTGAGGCATTATTTATTATCGGCTGAATGCACTGTTATATGCAAAGATGATGTGGTTAAGTATATGCTATCGATGCCGATATTAAGTGGGAGAATCGGCAAATGGATTTTGGCACTTTCAGAGTTTGATCTGAAGTATGAATCGGCTAAGGCAGTTAAGGGTCAGGTGATGGCCGATCTCGTTACTCAGCATTGCAATGTAATAGGTTATGTAGAAATTGCTCCTTGGACTTTGTTCTTTGATGGGTCTACGTGCAAGGAAGGGGCAGGCATCAGTATTGTTTTAATTTCACCCCGTGGACGGAAATATGAAATTTCGCTGCCGATTGTTGCTACCTCAACAAACAATCAGGCTGAGTACCAGGCTCTGCTAAAGGGGTTGGAATTACTCAGAGAGGTACGTGTCGATGCTGTTGAGATCTTTGGTGATTCCATGTTAGTAATTAACCAATTGATTGGAACATATGAATGCCGAAGTGAAGCTTTAATTACAACCCATGAAAAGTGTTTGCAGTTATTAAAGGAATTCAAGGAATACCGCCTTGAACATGTTCCCAGGTTGCATAATGAAGAGGCCAATCGGTTAGCACAGAATGCTTCAGGATATCAGTTGATTCAAGAAGCATGACATCGGTGATGGTTGCCGATGACTGGAGAAAAGAAATTGCCGATTACTTAAGAGATCCATCTAAGAAGGTTGAAATGCGTCTAAGGTTTCAAGCTACCAAGTATGTGCTCCTTGACAATGAATTGTATTATCGGACGATTGATGGAGTGTTGCTCAGATGCCTTAGTAGAGAAGAGTCAAAAGAGTTGATGGGCGAGATCCATGAGGGTGTATGTGGAGCACATCAATCAACATTTAAAATGAAGTGGATGATTAGGAGGAATGAATATTATTGGCCGACAATTCTTGAAGATTGCTTCAACTATTTTAAAGGATGCCAGGATTGTCAGAAGTTTGGTAATGTCCAGAGGGCGCCTACATCGGCAATGAATCCTATAATCAAGCCTTGGCCGTTTAGAGGATGGGCTATTGATCTCATCGGGCAAATTTATCCGCCGTCAAGCAAGGGGCATAAGTTTATACTTGTTGCTACCGATTACTTCACGAAATGGGTTGAGGCAATTCCTTTGAAGAAGGTGACATCGGCAAACATTGTAGATTTTGTAAAGGAACATATTGTTTACCGATTTGGTATTCCTCAAACTATTAACACCGATCAAGGAACCATGTTCACATCGAGAGAGTTTGATGAGTTTGCTGCTAGTATAGGGTTCAAGGTATTGAATTCTTCTCCTTATTATGCCCAAGCTAATGGTCAGGCTGAGGCGACTAATAAAGGGGTTATTAAGCTTATCAAATGCAAGATTGAAGAAAACCATAGAAGGTGGTATATAGTGTTAGATGAAGCCCTATGGTCGTATCGGATGGCGTGTCATGGTGCAACCAAAGTTTCGCCGTATCAGTTGGTCTATGGACACGATGTTGTCCTGCCTTGGGAGGTTAAAACTGGTTCTAGGCGATTGTTTTCTCAAGATCAATTGACAACCGATGAGTATGATACTCTTATGAAGGATGAGTTAGAAGACTTAGCAAGTCATCGGTTGAGGGCTTTGATCAGCATTGAAGAAAATAAGAAAAGGGTTGCCAGGTGGTATGACAAGAAGGTAAAGGTGAAAGAATTTGCCGATGGTGACCTGGTATGGAAATTGATTTTATCGATTGGGACTAAGAGTTCTAAGTTTGGAAAGTGGTCTCCTAATTGGGAGGGTCCGTTTCGGATAAATCGGTCTGTTCCTGATAATGCATATATTTTGGAAACTCTCGAAGGGGTTGCGTTTCCCAGGGCAATCAATGGTAAATACTTGAAGAAATATTACCCTAGTATTTGGGTGGATGCATAGAATACCTGTTGAGATGCCGATATAAAAAAAATTATAAGACATCAGTAGAAAGCGTACTGACATTATATTACAACCAAAAATCAAGTATCATATTACATTTGCCGATACAATGGATTGTAACAAATTACAACAAGGATTGAATAGCTGATATCGCACGCAAGCGAATTTGCTCTATTTCTTCCATCTCCTTGGCGTCGTCGTCAGCAAATCCTTCTATTGGTTTGATCTTTTTCTTCATCCGAAGGGCTTGACGTGCATCGGGATCTCTTTCTTGTCGTAAAGCTTGAATGACACTTGGAAGTTCAGACTTCTGTTGATTGGTTGCGATCAAGGCTTCCTCGACCTGTTTCAGCTCTGCTAATAGTTGTTCCTTCTTTGCCGATAGATGGGCGATGTCTTGATCAAGCTCTACGCTAGAAGCTTCTACGCGGCCGATGTCCTTGTGTTTTTCATCGGCAGATCGCTTGAATTGAAGCATTCTCTCTTCAAGTTCTGATTGAGCAGTCCTATCGACTATACGACGAGAGAGCCTTTGATATTGGAGTTGCTTGCTTTCAAGAAACGCTGCCTGGAAGAGTGTTTCTTCTATATCGGCAGATAGATGACCTTGAATGTCTTTGAAAGCTATCCTTACTGCTGTGGAGTCTTGGACAAGGTGAGATGTGTCTTATTGCAGTAAAGATAGCAATGCTTCGAGCTTGAGTTTAACTTCTGCCGATAGAGTTGGAGCAGAGCTTTCTTCGTCTTCGTCTTCATCAGGAAGGTTGACTGCAAAGGAGAACAAGCTATCCGGAGAGTCTTGGGCCTGAAAAGAAGAAGATTAGGGCTTGCCGATCATAAGTTTATGTTATGGGTTTTGACAATCGGCTTACCATTTTGAAACGGATTTCTTGCCTGGGACTTGGGAAATCGGTCGGCATAGCATGATCTTGAGGATCGGCAATAGTTGCCGATGCACTTGCCTCTGTTGGAGGGACGGTTGGTGCTGGTGTTGCTGGTGCTGCCTTTGCCATGATGGCTGGTTCCTGGGGCGGTGTTGCCGTCCTCTGGTCGGGAGTTTCATTCGGTGCAGGTGCTGGTACCGATGCCGATACTGTTGCAGCTGGTTCCTGCAGTGGTGGTATTGTTCCCTGGTCGGGAGTTTCGTCTATTGGTTGCTCAGGAATGGATGCCGACGTTGGCTCTGCTGTTGGTGCGTCGACAGTTAGTGATGCAACTGGAGTTGGTGGTGTAGATGGGGTGGCTAGCCTCAAACGTCTCTTTTTCCTCGGAGCAGCAGTTGGTGAGCTGACGCGTTTCGATTGCGAAGCTTGGGGGCATCGGCAGCATGAGTTGAAGTTTGTACATTTGGAGCAGTTGCCGATGACCTCGTTGCCTGAAAATATTTGGTGCAAGTTAAATGAAGTAAATGTTGCCGATGAGAGTTTGTAATCGGTATGAGTGAAATAAAACTTACTGCAAAAGCTCGCACCAAGATGGCAGCAACAGCCGATGGAGTAGCGATGATCTTTGCAGGTGTCAGCTTAGGCTTAAGGGTAACCTTAGGTACCCTTTGAGGTGTGAAGGCAGCCAATGTAGGAGCCTTGCTGCCGATGAAAGATATGGGGCTCATTCTTCGAATATTTAAGTGTTTGCCGCTCTTGCTTGTTTTGAGGATCGGATCGTCAACCTGTTGAGAAAAAGAGGGTCAGATGCCGATGGTAAAAATAATAAGAAATGCATTAGAGTTAAGAACTTACTGCATCATCGGGAATAATGTGATCGGCGTCGATCAAATGCCGATAGTAGTGCGATGATTTGGCTAACAGTTGGCTTCTCCATTCTTACCACCAAGATTTGTATAACTCTGTCATGAAAGATGTTGGTGCCCAAGAGGATAGGTCAATGTTTGATGTATCGGCATGGGGAGAAAGGTTGACAATCCTGTTCCAATCCATGGCGCTGGAGATAATTTCTCTTGGCTTTATCACATTGGCAAAGCTGAGTTTGATCGGTAATTGGCTGAATGTCAGTTGCCTTGCTGCTGCCGATGGGTAATAAAACTCATAAGATGGAGGAGAATTCTTCCCGGTTCCAAAGATGTTGACTAGAATGGCTCGAGGAATAATGCTGGCCTTCATGATTGTTTCATTCTGTGACACGTTCCAATCGGTAAGGTTGAATAACAACGGGAATTGGTTGTTCTCGTCAACATAAGGCCACCAAAGCCGTTCTGCGACGGGGATTCCATTGTAAAGCTTTTGGAAGAACCTACCAAATTGATCTGCATTGGCATCGGTTCCTGGTAGCACTATGATAGCCTCCCCAAAATTAAGTGGAGGACGGGTTGCCGATTCGTCATCATCATATACATAGTCCTTTAATATATCCCTTGGAAATTGCTGACTGAATAGATCGAATTGGAGGACCTTGTACATGTGTGTGTTTAACCACATGTTTATAAACCACCAGGGACCCCCGAGGTTGCCGATGGGCTCACCCAGCAATAACTTCCTGGATACTTGGTGCAGAAGGTGGTATACCGATCCAAGGAGGTATCGGCCGAGAGGAAGTCTTGCTCCATCAGCCAGAAGTTCTGCTGCTGGAAGGTACATAGTGGTAGGTCCAACTGTTCTGCCACAGAAGATGAACTTTTCTAACCACATGTTTAAGAATATGGCATGTTCCCTCTGACCTACCGATCCAGTCTTCTGGCTCTCTCGGATGTATCCGGTCCAACCACCGATATTGCGTGTGTTCACTTTGTACTCGGCTTTCCTACCGAAAAGGTTGGAGGGATCGGCAGAAGAAACATCAAGGCCGGTAAGCATATGCACATCGGCAAGGGTTGGAGTAGCTGGTCCATGTCTGAATAAAAAGCATTTATTGTATTGGACCAGAGATAAGAAGCGGCTATCATCATATTCTCATTCTTTGCCATATCGGCAATGGAGAGTCTAATGCACTGGTCCAGGTTGCGCTCTGACCAATAAACTTGCTGTGTTCTGATTATTCTGAGGTACCAGTTCTTCCATCCCTTGGTGGGTTTAGGCCATGAACGGAAAGCATCTTTCCATAACCCTAGACTAAAACATTCGGATCTGAAAGGGATGTGGTTGGTTTACGTATTAATCAGATTGGTGGGATCGGGGTTTCCCATTGGACCTAAACAGTTGAAGTTGGATTGTTCAATGGGGATTACAACCTTGTTGTACATTTCCTAGGTTTCAGAAAAATAAAAAAGAGAAAGGGGAAAAATTACGGAGTTGATGCGGAAAAGAAATTCGTAGGAAATGAAGCAAGAAGGGAGCAAATTTACTTTGGGAACTTCGAAGTTGATCGCCATTGAAGCTGTTCGTGCTCTGCTTGAAGAAGACGCCGCTGCTTGGGATTGGTGGAGATGTTCTTCGGAGCTGCCGCCGAGGTTGAAGATGAGGACAGATGAAGGAATGCAGGCTCAGGGTAAAAATAGATTGGATGGTGGTAATTTTTATAAGCCTGGTCAGGGGTATTTTGGAATTTTCTTTGCACTGAGCAGAAATGTAGAGAGGTATGCAATAGGTATGCGCGCCAATCGAGGAGATATGATTGGGCTTACAACTGTTTGCGCTGCAGTCGCGGAATTTTGTTAATAAATTTCGATTTTTACGCGCGGTAATCAAGGAGGTCGTGCAGGTATCTTGGAGGGAAAGGTACAATAAAGAAAATTTCAGCGCGTAAAATATTCTACACTCCGAAATTGGGGGGCATGTGTTGACACCATTTTTCGGCATGTGTCAAATGAGCTAAGACTTGCATTGACCGGAAGCCGTTTTCCATCGGCATCGGAAGGTCATCGGTCGATGTTACCGATGAGGGTGGATGCTGCGAAAAGGATAAGTTTGTTGCCGATGGAAGCTGGACGATTCTTGCCGATGGGAGTTAATTGGTAAAGAAAAGTTACCAGTGGAGGTGAAGAGTTGCCGATTGAAAGGTATTACCGATAAGGAGATGATGCCGATGGGCACAGGGTGACGTGGCGGTTGACGTCAGCGGAGGATTGCCGATGGCAATAAAAAAGTTACGGATTGAAGAGTCTGCCGATTGGAAGTTTCATCGAAGAGAAGACATAAGGAAACTGGTGGTCTCATACCAGTATTATTATTATGGTAGTTTGAGTCCGACTCTTGCATGAATCGTTTGTTTTCTTAAAAATAGAAGTGTCTGTTTAGGAAAATAGTATTGTTATTTGGGTCTGACTCCTGCGCGAGTCAATTATTTCCTTTAAGATAGGGGTGTTTTGTTTAGGGAAGGTACGGGTCGTGTCTGTTTACAACTCCTATTGTCGGAGTATAAATATGTACCTAGGGGTCATAAAAAAAATCAATCATCTATCAAACAAATCAATTATTCTTATCTACTTTTACTGCAATTTACACTTTTATTGCATTAGTCTTAGTTTATCTACGAGTTCTTCAAGCTTCGACGGGCAGATCTCCGTCAAATCCTTGCAAGTTCCGCGTGGGAATAATCTGAGCCTTGACATCCGGGCGCATCGCTGTTGTCTCGTTCAGCTCTGCTCTAGTTATCCTGATCAAGTCTGAATCTTGACATCTGGACATATCGCCGTTGTCTTGTTTGGATCTTGTTCTAGTTATCGTCCTTGTCGATTAACTGGTCAAATCGACTGGCACACCTTTGGATATCGAATTCGGGTAATAGCCCGAGGTGTTCGCAGATCCTGACGCTTTTTGTGTCAACATCCACCAACCGAGACATTTTAGTCCCGGTTGGTGTTACTAACCGGGACTAAAGGTCTATTAGCCCCAAACAAAAAAAATAATCAGGACTAAAATCATTTTGGAAATCGACGAAATGCCTTTTCTCTACTAGTGTATTGTCACAGGAAGGGAAGATTGTGTAGCTTGGTAGTATAACAGAAATGACATGTTCTTAGTGAAATCAGCTTATCACAGTCAGTGGAAAAAGAAATTTGGAGCTAGATCTAATGCTATTCAGGGTGGTGGAACTAGCAATCGTCAGGTGTGGAAAAGCCTATGGAAACTTCAAGTGTCGGGGAAAATAAAAATCTTTGGCTGGAGAGCTCTTCAGGGTCTGATGCCATGCAAATCAATACTGACAAATAGACATGTCATACCTGATGGGGGATGCCTAGTGTGTCATAATGGAGTTGAAGATATTAAGCACTTGTTATTTACTTGTGATCGAGCAAGAGCAGTATGGAGATCGATATGGGTTTGGGAGAAATTAGACATCTGCTGGAGGCCGACTGATCGGGATCCATTATTCTCGAAGAAGTAATCCATAGAGGTGAGCAAGTGTATGGTCTGGATGTAGGCCTTGCTGAACTCCTCCTAACTGGAGGTTGGTACTTATGGTGGGAAAGGCGACAATTAAAGCATGGGGAAACTGATACACCATCAAGATCGGGCTTAGCTATTGTCTCCCTAACAAAGAATTATAAGTTGGCGGGACAGAAAAATGTCAAGATAAGACAAGTTGGAGAAAACCTGCTGAAGGATATCTGTTGCTGAATATAGACGCCTCATACGATGAAGACAGGGGCTGCGGCAGTACAGGTGCCATTATCAGAGATGGAGCAGGAGGTATGATTGCCACGTCAAACACATTTATACCATATCTTGTTGATGCACCTATGGCGGAAGCTTATGCTCTCAAGGAAGGACTGATGTTAGCCCAACATATTGGGGGCAATCGTTTGATCATTCAATCTGATTGTGTGGAGGTTGTTGATATTATGGAGAATGCAAGCTTCACTGCGAATTCTGCTGTCACAATATATGACGAATGCCATTCAATATGGTGTGGTTTCCAAGAGATCTCTATTGAGCATTTGAGCAGGGAAGCAAACCAAGTGGTGCATGAATTAGCTAGGCAAGCTATGATTTCTAAAGAAAATTTTATCTGAGACGATGATCCCCCTAGTTTCATTGTTCGATTGTTATCTAACGATATCACTTTATTTGATCAATAAAGCTTGCCTTAGGGCTTTTATAAAAAAAATACATGAAAAAATAAATAGTTCGTAGCAAAATTTACCATGCCAATCAATTTGACAAGAAAAGGTTGCTAAAAATTAGTAAAATTGATCATTATATATATTTAGCAAGCCAAGTGTGAGAGGTTAGCAAATTTTAATAGCAAACCAAATAGAAGGAAAAAACTTGGCTTGCCCAAGTTTTAGCAAGTAAATTTTGGCTACCAACCAAATGAAGCTCGAATTTGTGAGGAACATCATGAGTTATTCCGATTAATAAACCAAATTATTATTCATTAGTCTACTCTCTCCGTCCCAAAATATCTGTCTTTCTCACTTCCCAAGAAAAAATAGATTAATTTTATATAAAAATTATTAATAGTTATGATACATAATTGATACCATTAGATAGATCTTTTGATCTAGTTTTTTAATAAATTTATTTAAAGATACAAATATTGCACGTATTTTATATAAATCTAGTCAAAGTTGTGACCCGAAAACTAAACAAAATGATCTTAGTAGCATGACACCCAATAATCTACCGAGGAGGCTCTAGACGTCTCTACATCATGATGCGGATGCGTGCGGAGCTAATTTTTTGACATCGATGGAGAGAAAGAATGAAACAAGAGCAGGCGAAAGGGTAGATGCCTCATGGTGATGGAGGGAGACATTGCACATGCATATACTGCCATGACTCATGGATGGAGAGCGAGCAATGCTGATTCCTCATGGTGAATTGGTGATGGAAAGAGCCCCCTACACACATGACAACAGTCTCAAAGGACTACATAGTACATACACAGTGAAAAGTCATGAAAAGAAAAGACATGGAAATCGACTATATGCTTGCTGAAAATTGAAATGATTGTTATACACAACCATCAAAGTGGATTCCATACAGAGTAGAGAATATGCATGCATGCTTCAAAAATGCACATCAACCTCACTTATTATTACACATAGAACATAACAAAAAAGAAATACAATGTATAGTTGTCCAGTCTCCCTCAGTTAGCCGGTTTAAAGGACGTGAGCTGAAGAAAGTTCTACCATTCCTTCTCCCACACCTCGGCCTCATACCTGGCATCTTTGCCATGGCTATCAGTTGTATCGACGATGAGACGGTAGCTGATCAGTGGCGGAGGTAGGAATATTTCGTAGGTATGGCAGGTTTATAAAGGTCAAGTAAGTATACTATAACTATGAACTATATAAGAACTCACTTAAATATTATCGGAATATTTATGTTATTTTGTGATTAGTAAATATAATAGAAATCCAAAAGTAAAGTATTGACACGTAAAATACATACCCATGGCAAAAAAAAGTCTTCAAATCTGTATAAAATAACTGAAGAGACAAAATTCAAAAAAGTAATGTGATCATGTATAGCCTATATAAATTAATTAACATGAAAAGCTATTCTAATAACTCCCTCCGTTAAAAAAAGAACGACGTTTTAAGTGTTTGTGCCACAAGTTTAACTCGATTTGTTAAAAATACAAGCAATATTTGAATCTCCAAATAAATTTATTAAAAACTAGATTTAAAGATCTTTTTAATGATACTAATTATATGTTATGAATATTAATATTTTTTAATATATAATTAATCAAAAATATTTTTCGGAAAACATCAATGAGCCAGGAGGACCAAGTACTAGCATCCATCCGTGGACCGTAGCCTCTTGAGGTAGGTCCATGAGATATATATACTAGCCTAGCCAAAATTCATTTGTGCATTTGTTGGTCATTAGCAAACATCCATATATATTTCATGTATATACACATATATATTAGTTTTATTTATTTATTTTATTTTATGTATGGCGGTCCTCGCCAGACAGCTGACTCCGCCAAGCTGATACCCTCGACCACCAAGTATTGACCGCTCACCACCCTGTTGAATCTGAGCTCGTCGTTCGCCTGCTTGACGTTCTCCGACACCGCCCACCTGCCGATCTCCTGAACGTGCGGGTCGTTGACTTTCACTGGATGATAGAATCCACCTTCGAGTCCTATCTCTATCGTTTGCAGGGGCGGGCCTACCATGATTTAATGGTATTCAGTTGAATACTCAAATTTTTTGACAAAATTTTTTATACATATAATGCATATACAAGTCACTATTTGAAAAAACAAAAATACAAGTCATTTTGAATAACTGTACAGACAAATAGGCCTAATTTGCACTCGTTTTTCTCTCCCACCGATGGCCCAACGGCCCAAAATCGGCCTCCTTTCGTTGTCTCGCGCTCCTCCCACGCACGGTCTCGTCGCACGCACGCGGCCACCGCTTTCTCCGGTTCCCCAAATTCCCAATCCTGATGAAGTGACGAACCCTAGCTAGCTCTAGCACCTAGCAGGCCAGGCGAGCGGCGGTGGTCGGCGGACAAGAGGCCGAGCGGCGAACAGCGAGCGCTACACCGGCACGCCGCTACGTGCCTACGTCTGCAACAAAGCCGCAGCGGCGCAGCCGACAGGGGCGCGACGCCACGCAACGGCGCAGCAGCAAGGGCAGCCACGAAGTGACGAAGGCCACATGCAACCAGCGGCCAGCGGCAGGGGCACACGCACACCAGGACTGACGCACACCAGCAACTAGCAAGCAAGCAGGCACATGCAGAAGTAGTGAACTAGTGTCTACTGAAATCTGAACTACGTGTAAGTTGAATTCAGACATCCAATCTTTCCAAATGCTAAATTCCTGTTCAATCGGTTATTTCTTAGAAGGGTCTTAGCCTCTTATGGATAGCAATTTGTCCCTAAATTACTTAGTCTAGTCTCTTGATTTAATTTTAGGAGTATGAAGAGGAAAAATAGTAATACCACAGATCTGAGGAGTTTCTTGCAACGAGCTGTTGCAAAGAAAAAGCATCCACAATCTGAGGTTGAACAAGAGATAGGAAGAGGTACTGACTCTACTAATCAGAGTTGTATGTAACTGGTTGTTTTTTAAGGATAGACTGAGAAAGCAAAAGAAAAAAAGAGAGATAGGTAGTTTATTTATCACCAAATAGAGATGAATATTATATGATAGCAGCAGGAAATTCTTTGTCCTTGAATCAGGGTATTCAGGAAGAACAGGTTGTTCCAGCTAGATACCGTCAAGAATTTCTGACTATTGCATGGGAACAGATTCATGTTAGAAGTATTTTTCCTTTCCAATATTTTTCTATTGGAGGTTCTCTCATTCCTTTTATTGGGCAGTGGTCCAAGCACAATTTCAGCACACCAAGAAACAATGGGAATTGAGGTTGAGCATACAATAATAGAAGAGGATGAAGCTATACCTGTAGATGAACCAGATTCTAGTGAGGAAGACAATGATGACATGTATAAAATTGAGCATGATCCTGGACTGAGGGTTCCTATCTCAAGTTATGATGTGAATGATCAAGATTCAGTTAGAAGGGCATACATTTCATTGGGGCCATGTCGACCCAAAATGAAGCAAAATGATTTTCCGCAACATGAATGTGGAGGTAAGCGTCGTTTCAACCGTAAATGGTTTAATGAATTCAAGTGGTTGAAGTACAGTGTCCAGAAAGATAGTGCATATTGCTTTGTTTGCTACTTATTCAAAGATAGCAACAAATTTGCTGGTGGAGATAAGTTTATAGATGAAGGGTTTAGAAATTGGCACATGAAATCAAGAATCCGTAGGCATGCTGGTGCTGTCAATAGTGCACATTCAGAAGCTCAAGAGAAATATAATCTGTTCATGAAACCTAAAGCATCAGTTCGTGAGTCTATGGCCTCAAACACAACAGAATACAAGGCTCGGTATATGGCTCGTTTAAAATGGTCACTGCAGTGTGCAAGATATCTTTGTCATCAAGGGTTGGCTTTTCGTGGTCGTGATGAGTTATTGATTCATTGAATAAAGGCAATTTTCGAGAACTTTTATCATGGCTTGCTGGAAACTTCTTGCAAGCAAAGGATGAGAACATCATCAACCGATTTCAAAGCATGAAGGATCGAAAAGTTGTCTTATAATCTGTAAGTTTTATTGACTATATATTTCATATGTTGCCATTTTGTTATGTTCAACAATTTTAATTTATGCTTAAATTCTTGAATATACAGTACCGTGAATACATGGAATTTGTGCCTAATTATATGTTATATATTTCCTATATTTTAACTATATGGCATTATACATGCCTAATATTAGCCATTTGGTTGGCAATTTTTTTTTAATATCACTCTATATTTTGAATACCCTGCACTCAAATCCTGCGCCCGCCACTCATCGTTTGTGTGGGGGAGGGAGTCGGAGACCATCCACCCCTTGCCCTTGCCATGGCGGGCGTCGTGACTGTAAAGATGGCCGTAGCAGCCAAAACAGCAAGCAGGAGGCTGGTTCTCATGTCTACGGTCTAGGAGTACCTAGCTAGTGCTAGACTGGAGGCGATTGCTTGGGGCAGATGATATTTGCAAGTCTGAGATTGCGAGAGAATTGGAGGCGCACTTATATAGCTAGCGCTCGGCCTGGCCTGTAACTGTAATCGCCATCTTCCCAGTGATAGAGCATGGATTAATTTGTATTGATTGCCTAAAAACATGGATTGATTTGGCTGCTACGTACAAAAGAATAAATTGATTGGGTCTATTCAACTCCTAGGAGTACTTTCCATTCCAGCTAATCGCAACAAAGGGGGAAAAAAAGAATTCAAGGAAAAATGAGGAAGACTTTACTCGCATTTGCCATACGAATCTAAGCCCGGGCACCAAATACTGAGAACCGAATACCGAACCAAAAATACCGAGAATCGAACCGAAAATATCGAAACCGAAATATTCGGTTCCCTATTCGGTTCCAAGTTTTCAGGAACCGAATTTACCTTCGGGGAACCGAATTTACCGAATTGTCTGAAATGTGATGACTTTGAGTGTTATTATATTATTTATTGTACTATCATAGTATATAATTTTTGTACTCACTCTTATAATTTTGTATAGTTTTATATGTATATGTATTTTGCACTATTATTCTCAATGAAATCATGTCAAAATTAGTTTTTAAACTTGTTATTTCATATATTTGTGATCAGTTCGGTACTGTTTGGTAAATACCGGAACCGAACCGAAAGTACCGATACCGAATTTCCTCGGTACCGAATTTTTTTTAGGAACCGAACGGTACCAGCTTTTGAGGAACCGAATTAGGCGAGATACCGAAGAACCGAACCGATCGGTTCGGTATTTACCGAATGCCTAGGGTACGAATCAATTCATGTGACCCACCTTCTTTACACAGCAGATAGATTCCTTGATTCTTTTTTTATGAAGGCCGATGCGCCACCAATGAACAACATCTACATGCATCACGTCTTCAACGTACTAGCACATTGGCCGCGCTACCGCCGCCCCGGTCAGGCTGGACGTTCGGTTAACCGAAACCGATTGGTTCGGTTCCTCGGTTATTAACACAAATTCAGATCCTATCCGAGCCAATTCGGTTTCAGTTACTTCAATTCGGTTTTAGTTCCGACCGAACTAACCGAAATTTACACAAATAGCAAAAAAAAAGGAAAAATATTTTAAAAAAGCATGATATCGAGATTTTAAAAAATACAACCGTGTGAAGTTGTGAGAGGGTGTTATACACCTTTTATATCTATGGTTAAGATGGTATTAGGCATAAATTGTAAAGTTTATTGGGATTGTTTGTGAATTTTGGTTATTTTGGTTAACCGAGCCTAGGAACCAAAATTTGATCGGTTAATTCGGTTCCTGAGAACTGAGAACCGAACAACTAACCGAAATTTTCAGTTCTGGTTATTTTGGTTTCAGTTCTGGTTATTTCGGTTCAGTTCTCGATTCTCGGTTTTTTGTGCCCAGGCTTAGCGTCGGTACTGGCCCTACACACTATCACTAACACATCTGTATTATTTTCATGCATGCTTGCTGTATTTGATATGTGTTATTGTAATATATACATAAAAATAGCATTGGGTGTTTTTAGCTAAGTATCATCCAATAATAAAAAATATGGACAAATATTGTAAAAAAAGAGAGGAAACATTAGATACAATTAAACAAAGGCAAGATTTATAGCTAGAAGGGTAATCATGATATATGTAGGGTGAACTGACAAACAAAACAGTGAGAAACATAATTATCTATGAGCACATGCTCATAGATATTCACGTAACTTAACTTAGGTTTGTGCTCCTAGTCATGGAGCTGACCGTCGCTGACAAAACTGGAAGACGATGCAAAGATGGGTGCCTTTGTAGGGTTCTATGTCATCACGTGATGTACATCAACGAGATTTATATGGAAAAAATGTGTCTCAGCAAAGTTCAAATTTAATGGGATGATTTATGAAATAAACATTGTTTATGGTAGTATACCTTTTTCTGGTGTGATGGTGCCCAACGGTTCCAACTCTAAAAGTTGTGCATGCCTAACTCTTGTCGACGACAAGCCGTCGCTGCTACCACATAACATGTATGTTTCCATTAATGTTATTTTTCCTAAAGGGAAAATGCCTTCATATGCATGATGCATCAATGTTAATGCATATGGGGACATATGTCCCTAAGGGAAAATTTGCACCTACACTGCACCAATAGTCACTAGCGCTTGTTAAGCTGTGCCTGCCATCAAACTTTTGGTCACAATAGCACCAGGTACAACATTCAGATGTGCTCCTTGTGCTACGCTGCGCAGCTAGCAACCAAATTTAAATTAATATGTTTTCTCGCTATTACGATGTACTTTGATAAAAAGAAAAGATTCCCTTAGAATGAAATACAGAAGATAGAAGATAGACAAAGGGTTGCACAGAAATTCCAGCAATGCTTTGTAAAAAAAAAGACAAATTGAGCACACTTGATTGTTACACCAAAATAAAGAGAATAAACAATTAAACAACAACTAAGAAAAAAACATATATCGGGAATTGCACGACCAAAGCTTCTTTACAACTAGGATCAGCGGCTTCAGTTTTGTTAACAACTACAATTAGAAGACTTTGATGTTTGTTGTAGCGAAGCAACTGATGTTGGTCTCAATCACTATCTGTTAACACCGGATTTTTGCACAATGATAGGTGGGCCAGTGCACGATGAGTCGGTAAAGGTAGATGTCCAGAAGCGTTCGGCAAAATTCGTACGGTCGATTAATTATCAGATTTGGCAGTCGATTGCAATCGGTTAATCAGAAGAAGAGCGGTTTCCACCGGAGCGATAAAGGCGGCAAGTGAGAGCCAAATTAGTAAAGATGGTTGTGATAATTAAGGCAATGAGGACTCCGAAGGAAACCAAAGTCAAAATATTGTATTTCTTCCTTTAATATTTTGTAACTGTATCCTCTTAGGACTCATGTTATAGTCAGGGTATAAATATAAGCCCTTAGCTATTGTAAAAGGTGTTCACAACCAAATCAATACAACCGGCCCCGTGCCAACTTCGAGTCCTTTGTCGTGTCGTCGAGTTTTTCGAGAGGAATCATCAATCCGTCGACCTCCGTAAGTCTTGGCAACCTTGTTATCATGTCTAGTATCATGCGGTGGATTTAGACGTTGATGCAAGTAGTCTTGTTTATTATCATTGATCGTGCGGCGGATCCTTGATTGATGATCAAGAAGTCTTCACTTATGTTTTGTTTACAAGTAAACACCGTGCGGCGGGTGTTTGCTCGATATGCTTAGCATAAGCAAGATAGTTATCGACTCTCGTAGATTTGGCAAGATCTATTGGATTCATTAAGATATCGTGTTGCATGTTTTGAATAATCTTTATATATGTGCAAATACACCTTTGCCCAATCTAGATTAATATGGTTCGACTCTTGTTAACTTATATAGATCTATTCATGTTATAATGAGTTGTTACTTTTGCGTTGTTCCTGCAAATAGATCTTACATCTATAATAGCCGAATCAGTTTGAATCTAGATTGTTACATGTTGCGGGTTCATACATGCTATCCATGTTTAAGCTTTGGTGACGCTAGGTATCGTGCGGCAGATGCAGGCTTTCGATTAGTTTAATCATGTTTGCCTACGTGTTTCCTTCATCATGGACCCCAATTCGGCTGATTGTTGAGCTTAGTTATTCTTTAATCCATATTCAACCATGATTCATCTGTACGTCCTTTTCCCATGCACGCGCATTCGGCAATCATTAGTTTACGTGCTTTCTGTCTGTTTTAGCCGAATGTTCCATAAAACCTGTTGGCATATAGCTTTCATAACTGTATGTCGTTGTAAGTGGCTTTAGGGCCGTACATATGGAACTGTCTGGTATTATCCGGCATGTTCCAGTTTATATCTAATGACTTTCATCCCTTGTTAGTTTCAGGTCAAACTAACTGGTACGTTTTCGGTTCTTGAAGCACCTGGGCATCCGATTGAAGTCACGCTTTCCGGCTTGCTGTGTGTGAGACGCAGTACGTCATTTTTTGTGTCAACACACTTTTTGGCACGCTCGGTGGGACTAACACCTCAAGATGGTTGAAATCGACAACAATCTGGTTCTGAACGTAACTATGGATGAATTACCGGCAGACATGAGAAGTCTGATCTAGCAGGCATGCGACGAGTTCCAGAGCAAATGTTTGATGTCTTTCTCAAAGAACAAAAGCAACAAGGTTATCCAGAAACAGGCGCTCCCGAGAACCCTCCTTCCGAATCAATCTGATAACACGGATGAGGAGGAAGAGTGCAGATTCGGTGCCGTGATCTATAAAGCTATGAGTGAAACTATGGCAAATCATCACTCAGCTTTCCTGAATACTTTTCGCCAGATCATGGTCAGCACGTTCGGGCCAGCCGCGGACAAGCTCTTTGAGGAGACTCATGGCCCGATACATGGGGCAACACTGTTCCCCGTGCCCAAGTATCAGGAGAAGACCGCTGAGGAAGGAGGGGTGTCTGACATGGCCCAAGCCGGGATGGAGTCTCATCAGAAGCAGCAATATCCCGTGACTCACGGTCAGCTTGCGTTCGGCATGTTAGGGAACGTCCCGCATTCGGCTCACAAGATATCCCCAATAGCAAACAGACTGCAAAAGAGTGTGTATGGGTAGGGGTATCAAGAATTTGCCGATTACAGCTCCATTAATGCTCTCCCAAATCCTGGATACGGGAACCCAGTAGGGCTGCCATTTGAAGGGCACACGCGTGGGGCTTAGAATTCCAGTGTCGACCTGATCATGGATAGGATGGCGGACATGATGAAGAATCAGTTTGGCTTGAAGCCAAAGAACCAGTCGTACACATACCAGTCCCCTTATCCAGAATGGTACAACCGAGTGGCTCTTCCCCCAAGTGTTAAAGCCCCGACATATTTGACCAAGTTTTTTGGCCAGGATGACACCAGCACTATAGAACACATCAGCCGATACTTGATGCAGCTGGGGGAAGCATCTACAGATGATGCTTGGAAGATTCGGTATTTCCCTATGTCCCTGATAGGGCCAGCTTTCACATGGTTCACATCTCTCCCAGTGAACTCCATCATCAGCTGGGCAGACCTGGAACAGAAATTCCACGCATATTTCTTTATAGGCACCAATGAGAAGAAGCTAGTCAATCTGATGAGCTTGAGACAGAAGCCTAACGAGACGCCCCAGGAATACCTCCACAGGTTCAGAGAGACCAAAAATCTCTGCTACTCTATAAATTTACCAGATGACCAGTTGCTAGGTATGGCAATGGCAGACATGCAGCCGAATGTCAGAGAGAAGCTGTTCGGCTTGGACTTCGACGACCTTGGTCAGCTGTCGCAGCGACTAGCAGTGATGAATAACCAAGCTCAGGGGTTCAGAAGGGATAACCGTTTCCGGAAAGGTGATATAGCTGGTGCGGTGTATCAGAGTTTCCTGGAGGAGGCAACGAAGTTTGAAGATGAGGATGAAGTTGCTGCGGCCGAACTGGTCTGGGCAAAAGAGCCGACTCAAGTCAATCAGCGATGGTTGAGGCAGCAGAAGGGCACTTAGACTTTGATGTATCCAAATCAGACAAATTGTTCGAGCTATTGTTCAAGGAAGGACGCATCAAGCTGCCTGAAGGGCACCCCATGCTGCGTCATGAAGGGGTAAAGGATAAAAGGTTTTGCGGTTACCACAACACTAGTTCCCATGCCATCAACAATTGCCGGATGTTCAGAATGAAAATCCAGAAAGCTATTCAGGAAGGACATTTGAAGTTTGACGGCAAGATGAAGATTGACGCTAACCTTTTTGCACAAAACATAGTATCTTTCTCTATGAATATGGTTGCCGCGGAAGACTCCAAGGGAAAGAGCGAGATGAAAGAGCTGACCTCAGATAGAGCGAAAAAGACTAGTGTTGTTGACCCTGATCGGCAGATTACAGAAAAGAAGCTTCAACAACGAGGACAGTTCTAGAGTAGCCGAACTGAAGGAGGGGAAGCTTCCAAACCCAGGGTCACAACGCGGATCCTATTAAACATGTGGCAATGGGAGCGAGAGTGGCATCAGAGGCGGATGCATCACGAAGAGCAGAGGTTCATAGAGGAATGTTAGAGGCATGAGGAAGAAGTGTATCAGAGGGAACGAGAGCGCTTGAGAGAGCAGGAGCAGTCTCATTGGGGATGCTCGTTTTTCAAACACTGTTGGAATGAAGGTCTAAAGCTGCCTACTAGAGATAATTGCCCCGAATGCAGTGATCGATATTCAGGGTATAGGCAGTCCCAGGTCAACCGTCGTCCAGTCCATGAAAGACTTGGAGCATGTGCTCCTGGGGACGATCGACGTTTAAAAATAAGCGACTCAGAGGATCGGCAAGGTAAGAGGTTCGCCGATCAAGAGTGGGTTCGTTCTGATGAGCGAGATCACCGAGAGTATGCATGGAAGAACGGGCAGTGATGTCCACCAAGGCTGAAGAAAAGCCAGAAAAGGAGAGTGCAACATTTGAGGAACAGAGAACTAGCACAAGTAACTGCCGAACAGAAGCCGACATGGCGCCCTAAGGGAAGACCCCATGGACACAACCGTTCGGCTGATACGTACATAGTCTTCTTCATTCCATCAGAATTTATAGCTCCCGAAGGCCAAGATATCTGAGAGAAAGTGTCTTCAGACGATGATGAGGGCAAGTATCAGAACCTGATGGCCCAACTCGTCCTGACTCAACAAGCAGTGTTCGACAAACCAGCTAGACATCGACACTTGAAGGCGCTTTACGTGAAGGGGTACATCAATGGCAAGCCCCTGACCAAGATGCTGGTTGATGGAGGAGCTGCCATCAATATCATGTCGTATACTACCTTCAGAAAGCTCGGAATGACCAATGAGGAACTGTTGAACACCGATTTGGTACTCAGAGACTTTGCTGGCAACCCTTCCGACACTCAGGGGGCGGTGCACGTCGAATTGATGATTGGGTCCAAGACTCTGATCACTACCTTCTTTGTCATAGATGACAAGGGGGCATATAGCCTATTGCTAGGAAGAGATTGGATCCATGCTAACTGCTTCATACCTTCAACCATGCATCAGGCTCTCATTCAATGGGTTGGAGATGATGTGGAGATTTTTTAGGCCGATGATTCGGTAAGTGTTGCTGCCACAGAACCTGTCTACTGGGAGTATGATGGCTTCGATTGTTTCTTTGGAAATATTTGGGGAGAAGGTCCTGTGAATGTCTCGGGCAAGGACCAACAGCCGATCCAAGCAATCGGCTCTGAGAGTAATTTTTAATGGGGAACACGATCGATGATAGCGAAGGGAAGCTGGGACGCGGCTTCATGTCGGGCGATAAGCTAGAGGAGATAAATGTTGGTGATGATTGAAAGGTCCTTGTGTGATTTTGGTAATTGAGTGACAACTTAGGTGGACTAATATGTGTTTAATGTGAGACACACAGGTGATTTAGTCCTTAGGTACACAAGTGTGAGCAACCAATAAAGTCATGGTGGAGAGATGGCTTGTGCATATTGATGGTGCTCAACTTGGTGATGAAGGAGTTTATTGTACATGGTACATGATATGGAGTCATGTGATCAAGGTGGAGAAGATCAAGATGAGGCTTGGCTTGATGAACCGGTTGCAAGTGTGAAGGGCAAGCGAGTGATGCTTGGCGCCGATGGACCAACGCAATGGTGAAGAGCAAGTGAGGTCAAGATCGATGAACCAACACGGTCACGTGATGATATGGAGTGGATCATATCATTTGTGATAGGTTAGTGCGTATGTTGCATCAACATTGGAGAAGAAGATGAAATGGAATGCACAAGGCAAAGGTATAACTTAGAGCATTTCATTTCACCGGTCATAGAGGTTTAGAGAAGTGTTTGACCGGGTTGAGTTATAGGAAAAGCCGTACTATCAAGAGGGATGCATAGTAGACTAGCTTGATGAGGATGAGAGTGCTCAAGTTACTAATCTAGAGACATTTGAGAGAAGCGGTGCAAATCGATTACTTAGAAGAGTGCTTCGGTGGCTTTCTGCTAAGCCACCGGTACTACTGGTCTCCCACCGGTAGTACCGGTGAAGACCGGTGGTACCGGTCAGTTCCCGGAGGGGTTTTCTCGCACGCGAGGGCACTTTGAAGATGTGCTAAAATATGAACTACCAGTAGTACCGGTGAGCAACCGGTAGTACCGGTTGGCTAACTTTTTACAACGGTCGGGAAGCTCTAACGGTCAGATTCCTTGTACCGGTAGTACCAGTGGGACACCGGTAGTGCGTCGGGAGCTGCGGGAATAAATAGGTCGCCCCTTCCCTTGGGGCGGTGGTTACCCCCGTTATTCCACTTCCACATCTGAGAAAAAGGTCCCAAGAGTGTCTCTCTCTTCCTCCTTGCTCCTAGACTTCAATCCATGGTGGATTTGTGAGAGAGAAGTGAGATTAGAGAGAGGAGAGGATCGATATATGACTTGAGCATTCAAATTCCTCTTCTTGCTGGTTGGTTTTGCATTTGTTGCTCTTGGATTCTTGGAATCCTAGCCGGCTAATCGTTCTTCGTTCTTGCCCATGATTTGTTCATTTGTGAGGGCAATCGAAGTGTTTGTAATCCCCATCCGTTCTTAGTGAAAACCTTGGGCACTCTTTGTGTGGGCCTCAAGGAAGAGGCAAGGAGGTGAAAGAGACTCCGACCTTTGCGGTCACCTCAACAACGAGGAGTAGGAACTCTAGTGTAGAGTTGCCGAACCTCGGTATAAATCGGGAGTCTCATGTGCTTGATGTTGTGGAGATAGCTTCGACTATCCATTGCTATTGTGTTCTTCGTGTTCTTCCTCTCTCCCTCAAACTTCATAGGTTGGGAACGCCCGATCTACAAATTGGTGAGGAAGCAACCCAAGCAAAGTTCAACATCATCACCCTCAACCTCAAGGAGTGTAGGGAAAAGCTCGGATCCGGATTCAAAGCTCATTACGTTGAGATCCCGGAGCTACAGCGAGCCACCGGTAGTACCGGTCAGCCACCGGTAGAACCGGTCCTACTACCGGTAGTACAAATCAGTGGTTTGCACTCTCTATTCACTAGATTATAATTTTTTCACACTTTTGCTAGTGTTTAGTGGTTGCTTTAGTAACTAGTATAGCTTGTGTATCTTGCTAGTTACCTTCTTGCTTGTGTAGCATAGAAGTAGTACTTGAGTGACTAATTGGCTTGTGTAGCCTTGTTAGTCACATTGCTTAGTTTGTGTAGCTAAGTAAGTTGAGATCTCTAGTTGACTTGTGTATTCTTGCTAGAGAGCATTGCTAGTGAGCTTAGGTGCTTTGTGCTTTGCTTACTAGTATGTGTAGGAGCTCCCCGTGTGTTTAGAGTACTAGTTGCTTAGGTTTGTGTGACCTTGCAACCTAGACTTATTTAGGTGAGCTTTCTAGCTTAGCACCTTAGTTAGCATAATAGACATACTCTGCTAGGTGCTAGAGTTATAGTTAGAGGGGTGTAGTCTTGGCTAGACCGATAGTTTTAATTCCACATTTGATTCGGTTAGCCGGAACGTTTAAGTTTTATAAAAGACTATTCACCCCCCTCTAGTCCGCCATCTCGACCCTACAATGATGATAGACCAAGGCTGATGTTTATCAGTGCAAATTTAGACTAGGAGCATAGGCTGAAATTGATAGACCTGCTAAAAGAATTTAGAGATTGTTTTGCTTGGGATTATACAGAGATGCCCGGACTAGATCGTTCCATCGTTGAGCATAAATTGCCGATCAAGACAGGATAAGGTCCTTTCAAGCAACCTCCTCGAAAGATTTACAAAGAGGAGGTATTGGCTGATGTGAAGAAGGAAGTTCATTATTGGAGGCAAACTTCATTCGGCCATGCAGATATGCAGATTGGGTTTCAAACATAGTCCCAGTATACAAGAAGAATGGAAAGATGAGGGTCTGCATTGATTTCTAAAATCTCAACAAGGTTGCTCCCATGGATGGTTACCCAATGCCAGTTGCCGATCTGCTCGTCGATGCATCGGCTGGTTACAAAGTCATCAGCTTCATGGATGGTAATGCCGGTTATAACCAGATCTTCATGGCAATAGAGGATATTTCAAAGACAGCCTTCAGGTGCCCTGGTCATATTGGTTTGTTTGAATGGATTGTCATGACTTTTGGTTTGAAGAATGCCGGTGCAACCTATCAAAGAGCTATGAACTACATTTTTCATGAGTTGATCGACAAGATTGTAGAAATCTACATTGATGACGTGGTAGTTAAGTCTAGAAACCATGAGGGTCATTTGGCCGATTTGAGGAAGACCTTGGAATGCACTAGGAAACATGGTTTGAGGATGAACCCGAATAAGTGTGCCTTTGGAGTCTCGGCTGGTGAGTTTTTAGGCTTTCTGGTCCATAAAGGAGGGATCGAAGTCGGCAAGAAGAGCATGGAAGCAATGGACAAGGTGGTACCTCCAACCAATCTCACAGAGTTACAATCATTGCTGGGCAAGATTAATTTTGTGAGAAGATTCATCTCCAACTTGTTAGAAAGAGTGTTACCTTTCTCTCTGCTATTGAAGCATAAAAAGGATCAAGAGTTCGTGTGGGGTGACGTATAACAGAGGGCTTTCGATGAAATCAAAGAGTACATGAAGGCACCACCCGTATTGGTACCTCCGCAGCTTGACAAGCCATTTAAATTGTATGTGGCGGCCGACAACCTGATGATAGGGTCGACCCTCATGCAAGAGTTCAAAGGAAAAGAAAGAGTAATAGCTTACCTTAGCCGAAAACTACTAGATCCAGAGACAAGGTATTCGGCTATAGAAAACCTTTGCTTATGTGTGTTTTATTCATGTACTAAGCTTCGACATTATCTGTTAAATGCCGAATGTGTGGTAGTTTCTGAGTTCGATGTGATAAAACACATGTTATTGATGCCAATTTTAAATGGGAGAATCGGCAAATGGATTTTAGCTCTGTCAGAATTTGATAAGGTACGAATCGACAAAAGCAGTAAAGGGTCAGGTTATTGCTGATTTCGTTACCCAACACCGTGATCCCTCTGATGACATGGTAACCATTGTACCAAGGACTTTGTTTTTTGATGGTTCATCTTGTAGCAAAGGTGGTGGAGCCGGTGTTCTCTTGATTTCTCCCAGAGGTTTGACCTTTGAGTATGCCATCCCTATCGATTTCTTGGTCACTAACAATCAAGCAGAATATGAGGCATTGCTTAGAGGGCTCCGACTGCTTGTCGAGGTAAGGGCAGTTGTTGTTGAAGTTTTCGGGGATTTTGAGCTGGTAATTAACCAACTGATCGGCCAATATGAATGCAAGACTGATATGTTAAAGGGATATTATGAAGAGTGTCGAGAGCTTCTAAAGAGTTTCTAGGTAGCTACCTTGCATCATATCCCTAGGGGGCATAATAAAGAAGCAAACAGGCTGGCTCAAAGTGCTTCGGGGTACCAAGAGGACCAGGAAGTTCATGCTTTGGATGAAGATCGGGTAATTGATGACTGGAGAAACGAAATTGCCAATTATTTAAACAATCCATCATAGAGAGTTTCCCAAAAACTCAGATATAAGGCTATCAAGTTCGTGCTCCTTGATAACCAGTTGTACTACAAATCCATAGATGGAGTGCTCCTCAAATGTTTGAATCAAGAGGAGTTCAGAAAGCTGATGTATGAAGTGCATGAAGGAGTATGTGGTGCACATCAGTCGGCTTACCGGATGAAATGGATAATAAGGAGGACTGGTTATTTTTGGCCAACCATACTTGAAGATTGTTTTGAATATTACAAGGGATGCCAAGACTGTCAGAGATTTGATAATATTCAGAGAGCCCCAACGTCGGCCTTAAACCCAATTGTCAAACCTTGGCCGTTCAGAGGATGGGGCATAGATTTGATCGGTCAAATTCATCCTCCCTCTAGCAAAGGACATAAGTTTGTGCTGTTGGCCACAGATTATTTCAAAAAGTGGGTTGAAGCTATTCCCCTAAAGAAAGTTACGCCAGAAAACATGATCAACTTTGTTAAAGAGCATATAATTCACATGTTCGGGATTCCTCAGACTATAACAACAAATCAAGGGACTCAGTTCACTTCATCTGAGTTTTGTGATTTTGCCGAGGAAATGGGAATCAAATTGTACAACTCTTCTCCTTATTATGCACAAGCTAATGGCCAAGCTGAAGCTTCAAACAAGATCATAATCAAAATCATTCAGAAGAAGATTGATGAAAAGCCAAAGAAATGACTTCGGTTCTTAATGAGGCTCTGTGGGCTTACCGAATGGCTTGCCATGGATCTACTCAAGCGTCTCCCTATGAGTTGGTTTATGGGCATCATGCTTTGTTGCCATGGGAATTGCAATCAGGATCAAGACGGGTTACGTTGCAGAGTGATTTGAGGAAAGAATATTATAAACATCTAATGATGGACGAATTGGAAGATTTACATTTAGTTCGTCTCAAGGCATTGGAGAATATTGAAAAAAATAAAGCGTGTGTTGCTAGGTATTATAACAAGAAATTTAAGGAAAAACAATTCTCAGAGGGAGATTTGGTTTGGAAAACCGTATTGCCGATCGGGACCAAGGACAGAGCGTTCGGCAAATGGTCTCCAAATTGGGAAGGACCTTTTCGAGTGGTAAGGAGCGCGCCAGGCAACACATATATCTTGAAAACTTTATTGGGAGAGGAATTTGCTAGGGCTATCAATGGAAGGTTTCTGAAGAAGTTTCATCCCAGTGTTGAAGTTGGTGCATAAGCGGGTTTGGACCTGATGCACAGGTAGCCGATACGGAGATATCACCTTTAGCCAAAAAATAATTTGAAAACAACTCGGAGAATAGCCTACATGGCATGTGTCGCCTTTAGAGTAAAAGAAAAAAAAATAGAACACAAGCATTTCCAGATTGATTGTTCTCAGAAAACAGTGGAGATCCTGGATATTTCACAAAGAAAGTTCTTTACATATGGTATCTAAGTACAAACTACTCATCAAACACCCTGTTGATAACCGATTGAGCGTCTGTAACTGTGGCGAGGGTAGTCGCATGGTCTTCGTAACTCTCCAGAAGGTCGTCGATGTTTTCGACATTCTCTAGAGACTCTTGACCATGAAAGCCGGTTGGCTGGACGGAGAAGTCCTCGCCACGCCGAGTAGTCATGGCCGCCAACACTAGGGCCACGCCGTGGTGAACGCCATGGATGGCAACTTGATCAATGCGGTCGTCCGCATTGTCGAGGCGTGCCTCAGTGGTCTCTCCTTGGGCGTTGACCTTGTTGGCGATCCTGTTCGCCGCGGCCTTCAGACGATCATTCTCTGCAGAAAGTGCTGGACAGAGACACAAGTCGGATGATCAGGTAGGATTAAAGGAGAGAGTAAAGCAAAACTGCTTTCGGCTAACCCGTGATGGTGTCAGAGAGTTGCTTCCGCTGATCCTCCCACTCGAGTTGGTCGATACCATACTGCTTGGAGATCTTCTCCAGTTCTCCGCGGGTTTCGTCCCTCTCGCTCCTGAAGTTGGCCGCCTCCGCGTGAGTGTAGGGGGCATCCTCATCTGACCACGAACCTAGGTCCCAAGGCTGAGAGTGGTAAGAGTCCGAAAACCCAGAGGAGGCCGGCGCTAGGCTCCTCGTCTGATCAGCTACCGCCGTAGGAAGAGGGATGTTGTGGCTTGTAGAGATGGAGTTAATCCTGATGAACAAGAACGGAGATTCAGGGCTAGCATAATAGACAGAGAACAAAATACAAGGGGGCAAGGAACTGATTCTTACCCGCGCTGCCGATTGCGCCATGTCCGGCTCCCTTCGGGTGCCCCTTCGGCGGGACGCTTGCCGTGGTTGTCACCTCCCGCCATTGTTACTGTATGGTTAGGGTTTCCCTCTGGATTGAAAAGGAGAAGACAAAGGCAAGAGTTTGACTAAACCGTTGAAAAAGGAAGGAGAGTGAAGGTTTATTTATAGGCTGAACAAGAATACCAAGAGGCGAGTTGAGGTTGTTCCTATTCGATGGGTCGTTAGTGGAATGTTCCAAGCTCGGGTATATCAAAGGTCGCTCGGCTATATCTTTATACCAATACGATCGGCTATGTCAAAGGTTGCTCGGCTATATCCTTACGCTGAATTTAGTCGGTTATCTAAGAGCCAGAGATGATTCGGCTATACCTTAATCAGAGAAAATGGTGGAGCCAATTATGCTATCGTACTAACAGGGGTATATATTGAGAAGCCAGACAGTAGTAATGGTCAAAACATGAAACATGTTGCTCTTAATCTATTACAAAACTGTATGTCTACCGATGCAGGAGCTGATTGATGGCATCTAAGGCTTCAGTCTTGATTCGGTTAACATCAGCTAACACCTTTTGATCTTCATCTTCAGAACTTTGGATGTTGGATATCCTTGCTCTAAGTTGTGCATTTTCTTTTAAGGCAATTGACATTTGTGATGAAATTGCCTCTATAGAACTCGGCAAATCTGTCACCTTGGCTTCATGAGATTGGATTTTGGCATTCAGTGCAAATAATTCAGCTTCCAGTCTAACTCTTTCATCATTCATGACTTTCAACTTGGATTCCAGAGTCACCATCGAATCTTTAGCAGCCTGAAGATTAGAGTGTAAAGCTTTGGCCTCTTGTTTCTTCAGGAGCTTGTTGTCCTACAGAACAGTCTTAGAAGCTATATTCTTGTTTGCTCTTTTCACCATACCAAAGTAATCATCAAGTCTGAATGCAGATTCCAAAGAGGCCTTGAGAGCAGTTGGAAGATCTTGATTAATGAGCTCAAGGATATCCTTTATCTGATTTGAATCTTGTAGCAGGATGTTGATGTCCTTGTTCAGCAAATGAGCTATATCCTACAGCCGAGCTTGATTTTCCTCTGATAGAACCTGCTGGGAGGTGGCTTCTTCCCCTTTTTCATTGATAAAATCTTCAACAGTGAAGGAGAAGCTGGTGGTCGGCTTGGCAGTATTCTTGTGAAAAGAATGAGTGTTAGCCGATTGGGTGAAAATTGACGAAAAAATAGATGGTTTGAGGTAATGTATTACCTGCTGGGTTGATTGAGCCTCAAGATGTGGTGTGCCTTGGCCTTGTTGACTTGATTGGATGCCCTGAGGAGGTGAATCTGGAGCCGGACCAGAAGAGTGTTCTCCTGCTAAATTGTACAAAATTTTGTCTATTTCCGACAATACAGATACATGAGCAGGAATTGAATGGTATATAGAAGAGGAAGGTGATTAGCCGAATACTATTACTAACGCGCTCGGCAGTTTCTTGGGCGTCAGTGTTTTTGGCTTCATCAGTTTCAGTGTCTGCGGTTTCACGAACTTCTGCCGATGGTTGGGTTTCTGCATCTTCAGTAAGAGGGATGTCTACTATTGGTGGAGCGTTGCTTGATCTGGGGATATTAACATGTGGCTGCAATGAAGATGGTTAGTATAAGGACATGCAGTTTTATTCCAAAGTGGAGTTTACTACTGGATAAAACTCATACCTTAGGAGATATATGAGATTTCTTAGACCTCACTTTTCTGGTCACATGAATGTCTTCAAGTATTTTCCTCTTGCCTTTTTCTTCTGAAGGAGCAGTATCTCGCATTGCAGGGATCTTCATGAAGATTGTTAGAGTGGGGGCATTGTAGCCCAATGCAGGTTTAGGCCTAGCTTTGTAACGCTCCACTGTTTTATTGGGGGGGTAGGCTCAAAATCCTATACATGGCCAGATTTCAGAATAGGAGATGAATGCAGAACAAAAAATAACTAATGCAATGAGATTACCTCACTCTCAGGAGCAAATGGAGAATATAAGTCTTGACATAAGGGGGGGACTGGTATATTAAAAATGTGGTTGTGCCACTCTTGCCACCAAGCAGAGAAAAGGGGATGGGCATCATCCACTAATCCAAATAGAGAAGGTTCATATATTGGTAAGTCTTGTCCAAGCTCAAAGACTTTTTTGGCTTCTGTTTCATTGGTAATCAGCTCCCTGTATCTTATGATTGATGAAAAGAAAAGTCTTGGGGGAAGTTGTCCACATCCTAATTGCCTAGATGCCACATTGGGATTGTAAAATTCATAGGTAGGCTGCACCATTCTTCCATGATGAAATTTGGCTGGCAAGATGCTTGGCTTGATGAAGGAGTTAAAAATTTCAGTAGATACCTTATCAGAACAACCAGACTCATAACTGAATTTGCAAGGGAAGGTCAGATCATCATTTTCTTTGTAGGGAAGCCAGAGCACATTATTGAAACCTTTGAAGAACAACTTGAAGAGGTGACCAATATCCATGTCAATTCTGATGGATGATGATGCTTCTCCATAAGTTTGACAGCTCTTGGTTGTTGATGGATCACCCTCGGCATAATTAACCGAAGGGAAGCTTAGATTGTGAAGAGGTATGGACACCACTTGATGCATATAAAGTTGCAACCACATCTGAATGAACCACCAGGGGCCACTCACACAGGAGATACCCTTGCCATGGTACATTTGGGTAGAAATTTGATGCATCATGTGGTATACAACCCCTAAGAGATATTTACCTAGGGGAATTAGTGTGCCTACGGCTAAGTCTTCAGTCATTATCATGTGATTCAGGGTTGGCTCATTGGATTTTCCACAGAAGATAAACCTACATAGCCACATGTTCATAAAGGCTCTGCTTTCCTTTTCAGAGATGGTACCAGTTGCTTCCATGTAGGTTTGGATGTATCCAACCCATCCACCTCCGGATTTAACAGCTCTTCGGTTGCTTTTACCCTTATACTGGCAAGGGTGTACTGGCTTAGATACATTCAGGCCAGTCATCATGAATACGTCGGCCAAGGTCGGAGTCATCATACCGTGGCCGAAGACGAAGGCGTTGATGGCGTTGGACCATAAATGAGAGGCTCTTATCAGGAGGGGCTCGTTTCTGGGCATTTCTGATAAAGATAGCTCTAGACAGTGGTTGATGTCTTGGCTGTCCCAACTGCTGTTGTTCTTGTCCGACATCCTGCGGTACCAATTTTGCCATCCGGCTATTGGAGGAAGCGGCCAAGTCTTGAAGGTGTTTGGCCATTGATTTGGCGGGGTGACTCTAGATTTGAAAGGGATCCTCAAAGTTTCCTTCTCGATGATCTCAGTTGGGTCAGGATTGCCCATGGGACCAAGGAGGTAAGAATCGGGGTTTGCGGCATAAGGAATCAAAATCTCATTCTTGTATTCCTTCAAAAAATAATGGAATCAAGAAAACAGATGAGTTGAGAGAGAAGCAAGGAAACCGATCAGGGATTGCCGAATGCACGAGAAAATGAGTTGGAGTTTTACCTCTGGGATCTCATCCTGGGTCACCATTGAGGATTCGATGCGGATTTGAGGATGCTGAAGTGTGGATTTCTTGAGTGGTGGTTGCGGTGTTGAACAGTATAAACCTAAGGGGAAAAAGGAAGCTTGCGGTCAATTTCAGAATAAACGGCTTTTATCCTGAAATTGAGGGGGCATGTGTTAACACCGGATTTTTGCACAATGATAGGTGGGCCAGTGCATGATGAGTCGGCAAAGGTAGATGCCCAGAAGCGTTCGGCAAAATCCGTGCGGTCGGTTAATTATCAGATTCGGCAGTCGATTGCAATCGGTTAATCAGAAGAAGGGCGGTTTCCACCGGAGCGATAAAGGCGGCAAGTGAGAGCCGAATTAGTAATGATGGTTGCGATAATTAAGGCAATGAGGACTCCGAAGGAAACCAAAGTCAAAATATTGTATTTCTTCCTTTAATATTTTGTAACAGTGTCCTCTTAGGACTCATGTTATAGCCAGGGTATAAATATAAGCCCTTAGCTATTGTAAAAGGTGTTCACAACCAAATCAATACAATCGGCCCCGTGCCAACTTCAAGTCATTTGTCGTGTCGTCGAGTTCTTCGAGAGGAATCATCGATCCGTCGACCTCCGTAAGTTTTGGCAACCTTGTTATCATGTCTAGTATCATGTGGTGGATTTAGACGTTGATGCAAGTAGTCTTGTTTGTTATCATTGATCGTGCGGCGGATCCTTGATTGATGATCAAGAAGTCTTCACTTATGTTTTGTTTACAAGTAAATACCGTGTGGCGGGTGTTTGCTCGATATGCTTAGCATAAGCAAGATAGTTATCGGCTCTCGTAGATTTGGCAAGATCTATTGGATTCATTAAGATATCGTGTTGCATGTTTTGGATAATCTTTACATATATGCAAATACACCTTTGCCCAATCTAGATTAATACGGTTCGGCTCTTGTTAACTTATATAGATCTATTCATGTTATAATGAGTTGTTACTTTCGCGTTGTTCCTGCAAATAGATCTTACATCTATAATAGCCGAATCAGTTCGAATCTAGATTGTTACATGTTGCGGGTTCATGCATGATATCCATGTTTAAGCTTTGGTGACGCTAGGTATCGTGCGGCAGATGCAGACTTTCGATTAGTTTAATCATGTTTGCCTACGTGTTTCCTTCATCATGGACCCCAATTCGGCTGATTGTCGAGCTTAGTTATTCTTTAATCCATATTCAACCATGATTCATCTGTACGTCCTTTTCCCATGCACGCGCATTCGGCAATCATTAGTTTACGTGCTTTCTGTCTGTTTTAGCCGAATGTTCTATAAAACCTGTTGGCAGATAGCTTTCATAGTTGTATGTCGTTGTAAGTGGCTTCAGGGCCGTACATATGGAACTATCTGGTATTATCCGGCATGTTCCAATTTATATCTAATGACTTTCATCCCTTGTTAGTTTCAGGTCAAACTGACTGGCACGTTTTCGGTTCTTGAAGCACCCGGGCATCCGATTGAAGTCACGCTTTCCGGCTTGTTGTGTGTGAGACGCAGTACGTCACTTTTTGTGTCAACACTATTAGTGGTGGATCGAGCATTCAGCACTATAAGGGTGGCATTTACGATGGACCTTCCATCATCGGTCCCGCAAACTACAACCTCACTGTAGTTGCGTACTGGATTGGAAATAACTCTTGGGGACCCAATTGGGGTGACGACGGCTACATCTACCTCAAGAAAGATGTAGAGCAGTAGCTTGGGTTCTTTGTGGGTTAGCGGTCTAGCTACATCTACACTGGTTTTGGCTGCTACATTCCCTGCTTTGTGGGGATGAGGGGGTCTAAGCCCCCTCTCTAGCTAGATATTACACCTCCTCCTATGTAGGTTTACTCTCCAAGTTGTAAGATAGATAGGATACACATACTAGTAGGGATAGCTAGATTCCACAATGATGCCTTCATGGTAGCAATCCACTCAAATGTCTTCTTGGCATAGTAGCCAACACAACCAATTTGAATCTTCTGAAGTGGTTCAATGGCTGCGACTTCACCAAAATGCTAATAAGACTCTATGAATAAAAAAGAATCATTCTATTAGTATTATCAAACAGTAATTATATGTCATGTGCTTGGAATCGAGTTCTACTAAACATGTCCCCTGTTGTTTGCCTGGAGGGCATTCCAGTGGGTCGTTGCAATGGGAGACATCACTACAGAAGGCACCTACCCCTACTCTGCTACCACAGATAACCTATCTCCTTTTTCCTTTTTTTCTAAAAGTTATTATCTCCATCTCTTGTCTACATATGTACAGAGTACATGTTAAGTTTGACCAAGCTTTGTGTGAGATTGCATATACAATATCAACCTATGCTCGTATTTCTAGGTCATTGAAATTTATGTCATCAACTAAAAAAGTAATTGTAAACATGTTGTTTGTTTTTATCACCAGTCATCACTCTGATTATTCATGTTTTTGTGTGTTTAACTCCCATGCAAGAGTCAAGAGACATGCCAATTTGATTGCATCTCATAGGTTTACATGTTGCTTTTTTGGATAGTGGACTACTAGGTATATTCATTCATGTGGATTTTGTTATAACATGTAGGCGTGTGTGACCCCACTTGCCTACACGACCATGCTACTAGGATCAGCGGCTTCAATTTCATTGATAGCTACAACGAGAAGACTTTGATAATGTCTATTGTAGCGAAGCAACCTGTGGTGGTCTCAATCACTATTAGTGGTGGATCAAACATTCAACACTACAAAAGTGGCATCTATGATGGACCTTGCATCATCGGCACCGCAGACCACGACCTCACCGTAGATGGGTACGGACAAGATCAAGACGGTAATGCATTCTGGATTGGAAAGAACTTTTAGGGATCCAACTGGTGTGACGGTGGCTACATCTATCTCAAGAAAGACGTAGAGCGGCAACACTGGGTCTGGTGTTTGTTAGACGCAAACATTGGTGTTGGTGCTCATGTCGATGCTAACCCAGATGAACTCTTGGTCTGTCAGGTTCGTGCACAGACCACTCCTAGCAGGTATGTATATCTGGTTGTCAACTCTTTGATATGCCTCCAACTCTGAAAGTTGTGCATGCCTAACTCTTGTTGTATCTATCTTTACATTAATGTTATTTTTTCTTAGAGACAAATTTCTTTGTATGCATGATGCATCCAATGTTAATGCACATGGGGGCATATGTCCCCAAGGGAAAATTTGTAACTACACTGCATCAATCACGCAATCGTCACTGGCGATTGTTAAGCCTGCCATCAAACTTTTGGTCACCATCAGCACCAGGTTCAACCTTTAGTGGTATCTTTTTTTTCTCTCGTGCCACCACACATAGGGAAAAGCTTCACTCGAACATTCAACACTACACGGGTGGCATCTACGATGTACCTTGCATCATTGGCTCCGCATAGCATGACCTCACCATAGTTGGGTACGGACAGGATCAAGACGGTAATGCGTAGAACTCTTGGGGACCCAACTGTGGTGACAGTGGCTACATCTACCTCAAGAAATACGTAGAATAGCAACTCCGGACGCAAGATGACAGGCGATCCGGACCATTGGCTCTGTGTCCGGACGCTAACCCTCCTGACTGCGTTGTGCTGACAGAGATGATCCGGACACTATTCGTCGTCCGGACGGTGAACTCCGGACGTAGCGTCCGGAGGTTGGAGCTCTCTGTATTCGCTCAGAGTAAAGGTCCAGACGCTATATGCGGTCCGGACGCAAGGATCCGGACTGGTTTTTGCCTTCGGGAGCTCTCTGTGTTGACTCCGGTCGCACGGGGCGTTGAACCGGACCCAGTGAACAATAGCGTCTGGAGACGCGTGGCAGAGCGCGGTGAGCGCGCCAACGGGCGAATTCAAACGGCTAGGAGGGTCCGAACGCGCGCGTGATGGTCCGGACCCCTATGAACTTGCGTCCGGAGGTACGCAGGAAGGCCCAGTGAGTGGGCAAAACAGCTAGTTTCGATGGTATGGCTATTTATAGCCCTTGGCCGTCCCTTGGGGCTGGTAGAGCACCTTGGGCATTTGTTGACTTTAGTGTGCTTGGTTTGGGAGCCCTCTAACTCACTCATACTCGATAGTGTTCATCCTATTGAGTGAGAGAGCGATTTCTAGTGCGTTGCTTTGAGAGATTGCATCGTGTGGCACTAGGTGATCGTGTTGTAAGCCGGTGTGCTTGTTACTCTTGGAGGTTGCCACCTCCTAGATGGCTTGGTGGCTTGAGGATCCGTCGAAGCACGCAAGAAGCTTGTGTGTGGCTCCGGAGAAGAGCTTGTGAGGGGTGTTGTGCTCGCCCTGCGGGGATCGCGAAGAGCAACTCTAGTTGAGTGTGTCATTGAGCCACCCTCACTTGTGGGTGGATTCTTGCGGCGCCCGAGTTAGTGCGCTAGGCTTGTAAACGCCTATTAGTCGTTGAATCACCAAGTGTGTGGTCGACACAACGGGGACTAGCTTGGTGGCGACCAAGTGAACCTCGGGAGAAAAATCACCATGTCAACCTTGTACATCTTCTCGGTGGTTTGCATTCTCCAAATCACTAGCTTGTATTTACTTATTCATACTTGTGCTAGTGTTTAATTGTTGCTCTTGTAACTAGTTTAGCTTGTGTAGCTAGCTTAGTTACCTTCTAGCTTGTGTAGCTTAGAAGTAGCTCTTGAGTGGCTAATTGGCTTGTGTAGCCTTGTTAGTCACATTGCTTAGTTTGTGTAGCTAAGTAAGTTGAGCTCTCTAGTTGACTTGTGTAGTCTTGTTAGAGAGCATTGCTAGTGAGCTTAGGTGCTTTGTGCTTTGCTTACTAGTATGTGTAGGAGCTCCCCGGTTTGTTTAGAGTACTAGTTGCTTAGGTTTGTGTGACCTTGCAACCTAGACTTGTGTAGGTGAGCCTCCTAGCTCGGCACCTTAATTAGCATAATAGACATCTTTATTAGGTGCTAAAGTAATAGATAGAGGGGTGTAGTCTTGACTAGACTGATAGTTTTAATTCCGCAATAGTTTCGGTTAGTCGGAGCGCTTAAGTTTTAGAAAAGACTATTCACCCCCTCTCTAATCCGCCATCTCGACCTTACAGCGGTCCAGCCCTTCTATCTGGTCATGAAGTCAATTGCTTGTTTTCAGTTAGCCACGAGATGGATCAGTTTACCAGTTACCACTGATGATTTTATGCTTTGTATATATGCACACCGGTATGGATTATGGATTACGTATTATATACTCCTCGAGCTGGACAACTTGAGTTTACTTAGGGACACTTCGCAGTGTGAAACGTTGTGCGATACAAAACCCTCCACTGGAGATCAGGATTGAGAAATTGCATACCGGCAGAATCTGGTCATAGGGGTGGAGGAATTGCTCTGTACCTGGACGAGTTTATTGAGGGGTAGAAGAACACATGATGTGCTAGAGCTATTTCTTTGGAATTCCTGTACTTCTATCTTTTAATAGATCTCTTTGTAGGGGGGCCTTCAGTTTTATATAAAAAAACATATGATGTGTTGATCAAGGAAACTGTTGCAAGCTTAGAGTGGAAGGTGACATCGACTTTCATATACCAGGACTAGCAAATGCCCCTGCGTTGCTATAGAAGCTTCAAAAGTTTCAATGCGATAATAGTTAAAAAAAATAGTGGTTTGGGAGAGTCAAAATTTCCAGTATCATAAGAGTATGAAAAAAAATTGTAAGCCATTGCATGTGAAACTCTTTGGTGCCGGTTGTTACAGGCTTAAAAATTCATGTCATCTCATATATTTCACAATACACATATAAAGCAATGCCTTGTGTTCAGTATGGTTCTCACATGCAATAATTTTGTGTCACAAAACATTTTTTTTGCAATAATTCATGCATCATTCATTTTGGAACAAAGAATAGACGGTAAGCTTTACCACAAAAAAGTGCTTATGAGTGCTTCAATCACACCATAGGTACTATGATCACTGTTTTTTACAAACAAAAGCACAAGATTGAAGGTTAGATTATCTACCTTGTTTGACTAATCTATGAACCATCTTGTTTAAGTTCTTTGGGAACCTGTGAAAGTCATATGTATAAGTTGCAGAACATCTCAGAATAACAGCCTAATGCAGTGGCGGATCCAGAAATGGGCCCCGCCCTAGGCTGCAGGGCTACGGCTTGCTGGGTTTTCTCCTCCTCGGGGTGAGCTAATGGGCTGACCGAGCTTTTATGAAGCAATTTCTCAATGTTTATGGACGTCGCCCCGGGCTACAGCACGGGGCCTAAATCTGCCCCTGGCCTAATGCACCAATGGTCGGTGTCTTCAATGGTTATGGGGTCCTTGAGTGAGTGCACTAGAAGCTAAAGACCTCATCGACAAATCAAAACAAGGGTAAGTATTTCAGGCATAAGAAGAAATTTTGTTAAGCTAGTAATTTAATTCCAAGCTGGAATCTGGTCAAGTATTACATCAAACACCACTTTTACAGCAGTATTGGCGTGAAAATGGTTGGAGCGTACTCAAGTACAATTTGTGTGAGAACAGATTACTGCTTAGAACTCAACCGTATATACCTGTTGGAAAGGTGACAGGCTTTTTAAGTCTATATAATATTGAGCAAAAACATCAATCCGTCAATACACGAATCCAGGCTTCGTACAACGTCAACGTCAAACCTGAAATGGGACATTTTACTTGTACTTCATGTTCAGCACCTTTCCCAGAGTCAAGCAGCGCGGTGTCGGCATGTCCTCCCCTCTCGCCCGGGCACTGCCACTCCTCGGTGCACTGGACGGCGTCCCGGCCGCAAGAGCTGGCGTCGGCCGCAGCCCCGCAGGCGTAATCCGACGAGCCCCCTCTCGCGCCGGGCGCCTTACGTCCTCCGAGTCCGAGGTCGCGCGCCGCCGCGACAGTTTGTGCTTGCTCCTGATCTCCTCCCGCAGCTCCCGCTCCAGCGCCGTCTTGGCCTCCTCGGCCAGCTCTGCCCGCCGCACGGCCTCCTCCAGGCTGAACCGCAGGTCGCTGATCTCTGTGCGCGCCTCGTCCAGCTGCTTGTCCTTGACCGCGATGTCGCCGCCCTTCGACACGAGCACGTACCCGTCCAGCTGCTTGGTCCCCTTTCGCGGCTCGGGCTCCACCTCATTCGTGTAGAACTCGTCCTCGTCTTTGGAGACGATCTCCGTGGCGACGACGCCGCAGGTATCTGAGCAGCCTTCTCGCGGCGTGGAGCTCGTCGGAGCTGCTGCGGCCGGCTCTGCTCGTGGTTCTTGGTTCGATGCGCTCGCGACGTTGTCAACCTGGGCGACGATGACGACGTCCTTGACATCAGAGTCAGAGGGCACGCTCTGGAAATCGTCCCTGGAACTCTCGAGGCGGACAAAGCTGGCGTCAGCCTTCGTATCCACGTCATCTTGCAGAAGGACATCGTCATTCCATTGGCACGTCGTGAAGCCTGGAAATGCACCGTCCGACTCAGCTAGTTCTTGATTGCTATCAGCTTCGATGCTTTTGCCACGATCTTGAATGGCTCGGCGATCTTCTCCAGAGGTTTTAGCAGCAAGGCATCTTGTCGCTTTCTCAGCATCGGAGTTCCCTTCAGCGACTGTCGTGTCCCCACCGACCATCACGGCTGCTCCTTGTTTATTCCCATTCTCAGCTAAATCCTCGGATATACCAACAATTTCCATCTTGCTGCCACCACCATCAGAAGCAACGGCATGAGGATCCTTTCCGAAGATCTCATCAGAGACAAAGGAAAATCCTGGTGATTGCTGAAACGTGAACTCCGTCTCCGCCGTTTCAGTATCTTCCACTGCCGTTCCACGTCCCAGTATCTTCTCATGATCAGAACCTCGTTGCGGCGGCGACGACACGTAAATCTCCCTGGCCTGCTTGAGCTCCGCCCTTAGGTACTCGACTTCCACCGTCTTGGCCAGCAGCTCCACCTCCATGCCCTCCGTCGTCATCTCCATCTGCCTCCTGAGCACCTCCAGACGATTCCTGTCCGAGTCAAAGAACTGGAGCGTGGCCTCCTGAAAGAAGACGGACCTCTCCTCCTCCGCCCTGATGGCGGCGACGGCGGACGAGAGGACCGTCTCGTTGAGCTGCAGTATCCGCGCGAGGGCGTCCTTGGTGCCCTCCCTCTCCAGGATGGCCCTGGTCTCCATGGCCTCCACCTCTCGCAGCACGAAGCCCACCGACGCCCTGCCGGCGTCGAGGTCGGCCCTCACGGCGGCCAGCTCGCCCCTCAGGGCCCCGCACTCGCCGTCCGTCTCCGACTGCCGGCTCATGATGCCGATGTTCTCCGACTCCAGCTGCGCGATGCGGAGGTGCGCGTCCATGCACTCCTTCTCGTACTGCCCCGAGAGATCCTGCACCGCCTTCTGCAGAGCTTCCATCTGCATCGTGCCTTGCTTGTGCTGCTTCTCCTCTGGCTCTCTCACTTCCAGCAGGTGCAGCTTGCAGGTCGCGAGCTCCTTGGCAATATGGTCTTCCTCGGTCTGCATTAGTAGAACGAAGAAGCATGTGTGTGATTGATTTATGTCAGCGTTAGTAGAGTAGAACGAAGCGAAATGGAAATATCGAGTGACGCACATTCCCGGCCGGAATAAGCCTGCTCTGATCGCTTCCCCGGTCGAAGAGATCCACTGCTGCCTTCACGGAGTCTAATGGCGTAGTGTCGACCTCGGCCATCGGAATTTACAGTGACAACTCAGGGATCGATTTTTTTTTCTTTTTTTGCGCGGAGGTCTCTGTTTCTACTTCTGCCAAGAATATCGACAGGAAAGCTTACTTGCCTAGTGCAAGAGCTGAACTGAGCAGGTCATTCACAGCACTGGTGCATCGACAGATCTCACTGGACTGGACAGAGAGACTGCCCAAGCGTGCGTTCTAGACGATGGGCCGCCCACCGTGCGACGAGTAGATCGGCGGGCAGGACGGGTAAATTTATAGGCAAATCCGCAGGGACACACGGAGCCGGCAAAGACGAGGCGCCGTGGCAAACGAGACGACGGCGCGCTTTGGGCGTAGAGACGCCGATGCGGTCGCTTTTACGCTGTCGTTGGTTCGGATTCGCTCTCGTGTCCACCGCGGTGGCTGTGTCCACGCCGGAGGCACCTGCCTGAATATCCACCCTCACATCGCTGCGTCAAATGCTGGATGATTGCCTGAATATTCTCGCATCGCGATCGCTAACTACTCCTACGTGTAGGGTAACAAAATTTTGCACTCCGAATAAGGACACGTACAGTGAATAATGCCGATTATACGCATGGTTAACTTAACAATGCTATCTTGTCTACAGTAAAAATTACGCTATTCCAATAAAACAATGACAATTCCTAGCGACAGATGCTAGCAACAAAAATGCTGACTATACAAATCTCAAATTTGTTCTCAAGTGATCATCTCGTCGATAGCATCCGTCTTAAGGGGAGCTAAACATTGGCGGTACAGAGGGTCTTGCGATGCCTTTGATCTCTCGTATTGACAAGCCTGCTGATTAGACTGCAAAACCACACATGCAAAAAGGCAGACTAGCAGGCTCGCCGGATCGCCATCCAAGATTACTGATCAGTAGTAGGTTGTGCCATAATAAGGTTGAGGAGCTGCCGCAGGTTGCTGGGGGTAAGCTGATGCCGTGTGTAGCTGCTGGTACCACTGCTGGCACAGGAGCTGCTGGAATTGCTGCAGGTTGTGCGTAGTTCTGTTGTGTATAGGCCTACAGAACGCACAACACATCAGACAGAATTATTCAGCAATTTCAAAGCTACTATGTTGACCAGATAGATAAAAAAGATTACTGGACGATTAGGTATATCGAGTAGCGCAAACTAAAAAAGACCGCTAAATGCTAATAGTGAATTAGTGAGCATGATACTTCCTCTCAAAACCAATGTGCATGTAACATTTGTAATTACATAAGCTACAGCTGGTTCATCTGCCAGTGGTTACACCAACTGTATACTCATATAACAAAATATGATGTGGCTAAATAGGCAACGCTAATACCAAGCTGACTAAAAACTATGCAGTTTCCAGTCAGATGCCAAACCACTAAACCAGTGGCCCAGCCATCTGTGACCATGTCGTGTTTTCCTCACGCATTGTTTTCAGCTGCTCCACCCCCATGATGGAAATATCCATATCTCCAGTGGCTCTCCTGAGTCCTGACACCTTCCAACAGTTCCATCCCCCCACCCCCACCCCACCCCCATGGAAATCCATCAGCTATCCCATGCCGGTGTTGTCCTAGTGTACCACCCAATACCAGCTAGAACTGCTCCCTACGCACAAGCCTCTGATCACCAGAGGTCAAAGAACCTTGGTAACCACCCCACTACCCCTCCAACCCTATATCTCACAAACCACATGTTCACACAGTAAGCTGAGTGGATTTTCATTTTCAGACACCTGAACAATAATTGTTGCGCTAGAAAAAACTGTTGCCAGTAGACTTAATGTTATCACCTGATTAATTAAACAGATCAATCACAACTATCTTTGGGTAAATGCTGCTTCAGAACTAGTGCACACCAGAATAGACCAAGCTATGAACTTAAGAAAATTCTTGAAAGAAAAAAACTAAAGACCAAACAGTTACAACCCAAAACACAAATGTTGGCAGCTTAACTATGTTGTGACCCAATCCTTTTAAACTCAGATTGATACCCTAATGTTATTTTCCTGATTTCAAAACTGAATACAAGTAGATAATCTGGACAGACGGAAGAGTGCATGCCATGTCATTCATTCATTTGCAACAGAATTTAGGAAGATACCTTAATGTGTTATAATTGAGAAGCATTCTGTAAATTTAAGCAGAAATCAAACACAATACCTGAGCAGAGTATGTTGGAGGATAAGCACCATAGGCAGCTGCTTGAGGAGCAGGCTGAGGCATTTGATGGCTGTAGTCGTAAGTTCCATATGCAGGATATGCCGCCTACAATGCAAAAAACTTGAAGTCAATGCACAGAAATATACAGTCAAACCACTATAGCACAAATTTATAGCCACAAAAAATAATAAGAGCGGCTATTTGTAAAAATCAAAAGCTCTGTGGATATAATGATTCAATCCTAAGTTGTGAAAGAATCATATGAATAAAAAACAATTCGCAAAAAGGCAACATGTTTCAACATTGCAATCACTTAGTGAACGTGCATTTTAGCTACGAATTCATGAAGAATAACAAGTGGCACTGAGAGAAATAACCACCAAACTTCTGGCACGGTTTGGGAGGAATTAGAGGTACAATCAGCAATGCCGCTTTTCTTTTACAAAATGTATCTTATCTTGATCAGTGCAACAAAGAAAATCGTAGAACTAAAACATGCAGATTTAAATGAATATGTAACCTGCTGTGCATAAGAAGCTCCCCATTGTTGTCCAGATGCTTCAGAAGTTGCAGGCCAAACAGGAGGATTTGCATTTGGATCAGTTCCTGTGGCTGACTGAGTAACCCCAGTTTTAGCAAATTTGTCCCTGTCTGACACAACAGCATCATCTGCTTTCCGCTTCTTTGATGGCAGAATGCTTCTCTTACATGAAAAAAGAGTTGTATGCCGAGTTAAAGCCTTCTTGATTGACTTTGCATCCCCAAAGAGATCCAAAAACTGCAGACAAATTGGAAATGAATGAATAACCTATCAAGCTGGATGAAGCCAAAACTAAATAGCAAAAACTTTGACTTTAGGTCAGAAACCCCAAACATATGTCTATCTTACATAGAACATTAGAAGATTACCATATTTGATAACTGTTCATACAGAGATCATTGGTATTAATTGTGGACTTTGACTTTAAGAAGAGTTCCATATCTATATACAACTTCTATTTCATTATCTAAACAAAATAAAAAATGCAGAAGTTGGTTCAAAATCGAAATTTCCAAACAGTGTAACAATCTATTTCATGTTCCCAAAGACAAGCAATCAAATCATACTTAATAGTTATTTATGATGGTCCAAGACTAAAAGTAGATGCATATTTCATGTTCCCAATGATCACACAGAGTACTTAACAGTTAATACTTCAAGTTCCCAAATGATTACAATTAAAATATATCCTTAATAGCAATCAAATGGTATTATGTTCCCAAAACCAAACCAAGGAACTATAATATTCAATGAAGCTTTTAGGTATTTTACCTCTAAAAATATGGAAGATATTTCTTCTTTGTCAACTAGACTTGCTACCTCTCCCTGAGATGATTCAGGTGTAACAAACTTCTCCACAAGCGAGTCTAAAAATTCAATACGCTTTTCGCATGGAAAAATCGACTCTAGATGGATGACAGCCTGTAAAATAAATGTAGCATTAGTTAAATTGAGGGCAAAGAAGAAGAAAAGAACTTGAAATAATTTTGTATGCCGAAAAAGTTTTAACCTCAAGCACTGGTTTTGTTACATTTAACTGCTCATCATGCAGCACAGTTAATATCTCTCTTGCCTTCTCCAAGTCTCGGATGGCCTACACATTTCAAGTAACACATTAAATTTAATAATGTGGGTGTTGTTAAACTCAATCAACTACCAGTCAAACAGAAAAAAAGAAAAGAAATGACATCTAGATGGCTAGATCAAACAAAATTCGAGTGCTTCAGAAAGCAAATTGTAAGATGTACAGTAGATGAAATCATTTTATCATAAGTTTTGAATGTCTGAAAAACTTACCAAGAATAAGAAACGGGAATACTGAATAAGCAATGTTGGCAAGAGCTGACTCTGCTCCTTTCCCTTCTCAGCAGCGATGGCCTTTTCATAAACCGAACATGATAATTCTTTATCTCCCTACAAACAGAGACAGCTTAAACAAACGCCTGCAAATTTAAAAGGAAAAAGAAACATGATAGTTGTTAGTAGAAAGTCATACCAGTCGGTGTTCCATATTAGAATGCTTCACAATGGCCTCTAGAAAGCCAGGACATAAATCTGAGTAAAGATGCTGATATTCTGCACGTGCTCCAGAAATATCCCCATTAAGCTCCTTAAAGCGCGCACTAAACAGATGGATCTCCGGCTGCTTCTGTAAAACAGAAAAAAGAATCGGTGTGTAGCTATTAGCAATATATTTTCATTTAGTCATGGTATTTCAGGGAGCTTTATTTCAGATCTTATAAACCAAAATTGACCATGAAAGTATAGTTTCACATTTTAATGCTTCTCAAAGTATCAGTGTCCAAACTAAAGTTTTGGAAATCCAATCCTACAAACTAAGTTTTATGTATTGCGTCATTTTGTTCTTTTTGCTGGCGTTTCTTAATGGCAATATGGAATCTGGAATAGATTCATCTAAGATGACACGCCACAACGAAAAATACAACCATGAATATGAGATACAGAATTTTGGTTAGATCCACATTGAAACATAGCTGATCGTACATATGCATACAGGAGTATACAGAAAATGCATGATAAGGGGAAATGGAATGCTACAAGGTAAAAACATAAAGTGTTGTCATGTATTCCCTAAATTTCTTTTCCCTAGGTGTAACAGGTTTTGAGGAAGTCCTTTCAAGGTATTCTTTCATCATTAATTTCTCTTACATGAGGAATTACTAAAAAAAATATTACCAGAAGACGTGAACTAAATCTATTGATGCATCTTTTGTGCACTAAACATACATATATTTTTACTAATTGATGACCAAAGTTTACAGTGTTTTACTTTTTTGAATCCTAATATGCCCTACACTTTTAGTGGGAGAAGCACATTGTCATACTGGACTACTGGTTATGAAATAATTACCTTAACAAACACATGAGTAGCACGAGCCAGGGCATTGTTTGCTAGGTCTAGACTGCCTTTATCCTCCATACAATGCACATAGCGGATCCAGAATTCTGAATAACTAGCACATGCAATCACACATCTTTCATACAATTTGATAACCTGAAAACAGTTTAGCATACCATCAGAAATCTTGTGTATGAGAGGAAATAAAGGGGGTAAATAATGATAGTAAGGATATGGTATTGACAAAAAAAGAGAAGTTCACACAGATTACTCCATTAGCTGATTATGGAGGCCCCTCCATAAGAAAGGAGGGACCATCCTGCTTGATAGATAGATGGTTAAGAAGGTGAGCATTAAGCAAATACCTGCATATATGAGATTAAAAATTCAAAACTGGTATTTGGTACCATATATCATGAACCCAGAACGACCACTGCCAAATGAAAGTTTGGAGTACTTAGCCTCATCGAAACCAAACATTATGTCCACGCTCTATCCTCAGTTCAATATCCCATTACAAAGGAAGCTTCGTCCAAATACTAGCCGTTAAAGGATATAGTGGAGCCAATAAGACTGGATTGTAAGTTATAAGATTTCAAGCGTTCCATAAAATCTACTAAATAAAAAGGACAAGGGATTTCTACAAGTGTAAAAGCATACCTTATTAATGTCTTCTTCCTTCTCGATAAAGTCAAGGTAGTTATGCCAATTTTCAAGCTCTGGATTGTCAAGAGGCTTGACGTGAAAATATGGCCTTCTAATAGCTAGCTCAAAACCAATGATCTTAGATTCATACTCTTTAGCCTTCTTGTACATCTCTTCCCTCATGGAGACATACTTTGCAAGGTTCTCTGCGTCTGTTGAGGATGAAATTTCTGGTTGACCAGGCTTATCAACATCATCAGGATGTGCCTCACCATCAGGCGCTTCAGCACTGGTCTCAGACGTGAGAACATACACCGAGGCTTCTTCTGCAGTAAGGATTTCTGAAAAACTGTGCTTCGAAGCCAATTCCTTGAGGCTGTGTAAAAATAATGTTCAGTAACACAAAAGGCAAAATGGTGTAGTGATGCACATACATTACTTTAGTTCACACATGGCAGATATAACTGTTGTTAATGATATGTTTATTGACCAACTCATCAGACAATATTAGCCCGGATAAACAAAAGATAGATACTTCCTCCGTTCCAAAATACAAGTCATTCCAAGAATCTTGGAGAGTCAAAGTATTTTAAGTTTGACCAAAATTATAGAGAATTACAAAGATTTATGATATGAAATAGGTATACTATGAAAATATAATTAATGAAGAATCTACTGATACTTAGTTGGTATCATAAATGTTATTATCTTATCATATAAATTTGGTCAAGCTTGAGAGGCTTAGACTCTGCAAGATTCTTGGATTGACTTATAATTTGGGATGGAGGGAGTAATATTCATACTAACACAGAAAAGAAAGAACTTACCAATTAAAATACCGATCAAGCTGCTGGATGGGATGTTCCAATACTCTTGTATATATAACAGCTAGATGTCTCCAAGCCTCCAGTGACTCTTCATACTTAATATACTCATCCCACAAAATATTGGAACGATAATCTGTTCCAACGTATGCCAAGCCACGTTCAAACAGTCTGTAAGAAATCAGAAGACAGAGAAAGTTACTCCAAAGGTTGAGCAGAGTTACTGTTTCACAACAAAAACAACAGACCAAAAAACAGAAGTACATCAACAGAACATACAATGGATGATGCCTGGAAGGTGCAAAGGAAGTAGCTATTTACATCCGAGGACAACATTATTCATGATAGGCAATTTTCAATTTTACTTATATGTCCATAAATATGTAGAGTTTAATGCAACCTTGATCAAACAAGCATGTTAGAATGTCATATAAAAGCTAGTGTATGAAGTATGAACTGACATAGGCTCAAAAGAAATGACTACACCAAGACAGTGTTCACAAAAGGCCAAATAAATACACATTATGCTTAGCCCCTAAAGGTAGGTATAGTACTCCCTCCGTTCACAAATGATAATCGTATTAGACCAAAGGAAAAGTCATATAAAATAGATTTTGACCATTAACTTCTCTTATATAATATAAAGTTGGTGACAAAAACATCCATATCATCTTAGAGGCATTTTTAGCACAAATCTATTGGTGTAAGTTCTATGCTCTAAACATTCATACAATTTGACTAATTGTTGGTCAAAATTTATAAAGTTTGACTTTTTCTCTAGTCTAATACGATTATCATTTATGAACAGAGGGTTAACCATTGGCCTGTTGTGATTCTGAGGCATACAATCACTTCTAACAAAGTAATAACACAGATAAATTTTTACATATCCCTTTTTCTGATACACTATATGCTGCCACACAAAGTGCAGAAGTTGGCATTGAGCTATGACAATTCTCAAGAACTTAATCAAGAATTTATGTATGATAATATAGAATTCAAATGCCCAGTCATTTCAAGTAATCAGAAGACAGAAACACTATGTACAGAAGTTTCATTGCAACCAGCATATTGTGTATGGATTGCTACCTTCGGATGATATCTGGATCATCATATGTTGAAATTGCGAACTGACAATAGTTATACCAAATGTCCACGGAATAAGTAACTGCAAGAACTGCTCGTTCATACACCTCTATAACTTTACTGACGCCATCAAGTCTCGCTTCATGATCAGCATATTTCTTCCAATACCCAAAGCAAAGAGGGAATTCCACAAGAAACGAATCATACACTTTCCGTATCTTCAAAATATTGTTCTGGACAAGAATATACAAAAGTATGCATTAGGATTTAGCATAAAGATTGTCATCATATCAAAAATTTCTGATTTTTATGAATGATTAATCGGATTGAAATCGAATTAAGTATATTTTATTCGAAACACAGAATAGTGAAGGTCACTCAAGACTACAACAGGGGAAACTAAAGCGTTAGATGCATAAACACTTCAAATTGGCTATAGGCAACACAAGGATCCATAGTTTGCTAACAGGATAGAGACAGAGAAACAACAAAGCAACTGATCATACAACAAAATAAAAATGCATCACTACAATATGCCCCAAATCATAGCCATTGCAAAAAAAAAATAAAGATTGACAAATAGCATATAACTATAAGCTGATGCCAAAATCAGCTCATTTACACATAGCCAGCTGCACAAATAATGTTACAAGAATGGTTGTGTCCGCAAGCAGCTAACCAAACATTACCTCAGCAATTTTCTCTGTTTCCTCAATAAGTGCGGTCCAGGCATTAAAATCTAAGGAATTCGCAGCAACAACACTCCATAATCTAGCCTCTTCTGCTGAAAGCACAGCTGCATAAGAAAGTGGCACGTTAAGAGCAGCAAACAGAAGGTACGATACCAAATTAGGCGAGCCTGCAAGCCCAATATTTACCTTCCTCGTAGGATGGCTCAGTAACCGGCTCGCCCATCTCGTTAGTGATGGTTTCGCCGTTCTCTGCAACTCCTGTAGAGTGGTAACTAGCCATATCGCCAGCCGTCCCATTCAACGCCGTGTGCTCGGCATGGTAGGCAGAGGCATCAGCTGCTTGAGCTCCATCGTCGGGGGCCACGGCGCTTCCGTCGGTCACAGCCGAGCTAGGTGGATTGCCGGTCGCAAAATCAAAAGCCGCGGCACCAGAGTCCGTGCTGCCGACAGTTGCGCTCTGGTCTTGCTCCATTGCGCGCGAATCGCAGGAGCCGCACCGCGGACCAACGTGAAGCCCTAGGGCGAAGAGACAAAGAGCGGAAGGTCAAATTAACGCGCGAGAAGGGGAAGGAGGCGTGTGAAGGTGAGAGGAAGGGCGAGGGGCATGCACCGGAGAGCCGCCGATGAGAGGCACTACCGGGGAGTGGAGGCGGGGTAGAGCGCGCTGGCGAGGAGGCGGAGGGGTTAGGGTTGGATCGGAGGCGGAGCGGCGTAGGTGGAAAAGAGAGGATTGGAGTCGAGTTGGAGGCGGCCCGGAGAGATGGTACAGAGAGCTCGAAGGCTTGCGGCTAGCAAGTTAGCCCACGGGCTGTGTGCATTGGACCAAGTTACGCCGCCTCGACAACGACTATTTTGCTACCTCCGAAGTCCGGACCGCGTGAACAAGGCCCAATTTATAGTAGGATTTATATAAAAAATCTTTTTAAAGGGCCTATAAAATGGGTTCACCTAAAAAGCTTATATAAGTTATTTTAGGTTTACTAGCAAACGTGTTTGTGCGTTGCCACGGGAGAAGAAAACAAACATTAATAAAAAACGTGGACAAAAGTGTGTTGCGTATTTATTCAAATTTTATATTGTTCAGACATCTCTATATCTAATATTTAATAGCCAAAATTATAACCATTTTTTCATCATATGTTCTTTGTATTGCTATTTTTCAAGCTAAATACGTGGTATTTTTAGAGTTTTGAATTAGAGGAGTCTGTAATAGAGTCTATTGCTATTTATTTATTATTATTTATCTATAATATGTGTCATAGCTTTTGACCTATACATCAGAGTTCGTAACCGAGTCTAGTGCTATTATTTTTTATTTCTATTATTTTTTCCTATAAGCGCTATTGTTTTTTTTCCTACTACTTCATGCGCGTCTTAGTGAAACGAAAAGAGTGTCATGGAGGCCATAACAATTCCTTTTTTTCTCTATGAATATTCTGTTTTCTATATTTAACACTGAAAAAAATAGTGCGCTATAGTGCCGAAATAGCGCGCTAAAAGCGCCTAAAAACAGCTACCGCAACGCTCAATAGCGCGCTAATAGCGCCGCTATAGCGTTTTGGCGAAACTTCTGCTAATTTCTATAGACCGACATTTAAAACCTTGATATTTAATAAACTTTGATCTCGTTGGTAACCTGGTTTTGGTTTTATATCTTCATGAGCCATGATGATTCGTATTGGAAAACTGATTTTATTTTGCCTAACGTGTCTCACGTCCATATAGTATCCACAAATTCAAGTTATACCCACTTTAATCGATCTCCTCACTACTGCCCATAAAGAAGAGAGAATTAATAGGTAGGGATGACAGGATTTGAACTTGTGACATTTTGTACCCAAAACAAACACGCTACCAATCTGCGCTACATCCCTTTTCTAAATTGTTGACATTTTCCCAAAAGTCTTCGTAGACCTCTTTTCGATGAAAAATCTATTGTTTCTACATCTCTATATCTAATACTTAATAACCGAATTTTTAACCATTTTTGTCATCATCTGTTCTTTGTATTGCTATTTGTCAAGCTAAATACGTGATATTTTTAGAGTTTTGAATTAGAGGAATCTGTGACAGAGACCCAATAGTTTTTAGATTTGAATTTCATATTATGTTAGACATGAATTATTCAAACTTTATAAGTTCGGATGAGAGAACCACTTTATTTTCTGGTATTAGATGAGGACGGAAAAAAAACGAATGGACAAAAAAGTAGGTGAAAATTTAGTCTCTTTTTTTATTTCCAACTTCTAATTATAACTAAAATTACATCAACAACTTTATAATTGAAATATTTATTAATAGAAAAAAACAGGAAAAAAAGAATGAAAAAGTGACGGCAAGGAAGAAAAAACGGATGTGAGACACAGTTAAAAAACTCACGAAAAAAGAATCGGACGTGGGGCTCCAGGAGCGGTGGCCAGAGTCGAAAAAAAGTCAGATAAACACAGACGGAGATTTGCAAGGGGTGGTCAGAGACGAAAAAAATAATCGAACATGTGGTTCTATCCCTAGTCTAGTTAAAATAGCCCTCATTGTTTGCAGATACATGTTTGGAAGGAAACGTAATATGCACGCTTACCTTAGTTGAATTGCTGACTAAATTTGTAATTATCTATCAAAAAAATTCAGGATCACCAAACAAGATTTCAGGAACTCTTTCAGAGACATATACAACAAGCTACAGTTTTGAAAAATAAAAGGAAATTAGTAAGGATGGAACGATAAAGTTAGATATAACGGCGCGTGTGTGAGTAACCTTTGCATATATTGGCGTGCGTGTCCCGTACGAGTTCCTGACGGGCGTCAGCGGCTGCTACCGCGCGGCGCACGGCGCACGGCGGGTCGTCGCCGCCGGTGGTGCGGTCTCTGACGTGACGAGCCAGGGCGCGGTGCACGGGCCATTCGGGGACGCGCAGACGGGGTGTCCTTCTCCTACCCGACGGAGGGAGGCGTGGTGGTCGGGTTCACGTCAGCCTGGGCACATTTTCACCAAAAACCGAACCGAACCAAAATGTCGGTTTTTTGGTTTTTCGGTTTACTCTTCGGTGTTCGGCTTGGGCTTCGGTTTCTATTCCGGACCGAACCAAAAACCCGAGGAACCGAAGTACCGAACTCATGTCTCAGGTGCGAAGCCACCAGCCCATCAATCCAGCCCAGTTCGTCGGCCCACCACTCCACCATCCCTCTGAAAGGTCCTAGATGGCTAGAGGGGGGTGAATAGCCTAATAAAATTTTACAAATCATTAGAGCAAAAGGTTAGATAACACTTAAGCGAAACTTTTTACTCTAGCTCTACTTAGGGTTAAAAGTCACTTATCCAATGTAATTCTAGTTAGCTAAGTGCTTACAATCAATAGCAAGAACCTAAAGCACTTAGCACAAGCTACTAAGAACAACTACTAGAGAGGCTAACTAGCAAGCTAACTAGACAAGATAAGAAGAAATAGTAAATACAAGATAGGAGGTGATTGTTATACCGATGCCTTGTGATGGATGAATGTCAATAGGATGAATCAATCACAATGAATACCAAAGAGTAGCCGAGAGACAAGATGACAATCGATTTTTCTCCCGAGGTTTACTTGGTTGCCACCAAGCTAGTCCCCGTTGTATTGACTACTCAAGTGGTGATTCAGTGGCTAATAGGTGTTTCACAAACCTAGCCCACTAACTCGGGCGCCACAAGAATCCACCCAAATGAGAGTAACTCAATGACATGAGCAATCCACTAGAGTTACCCTTTTGCGCTCCGCCGAGGTGGGTACAAGCCCTCTCACAATCACCAAAGTCGGCCGCAAACAATCACCAATTGCGTCGAAGCTTCTCCACAATCGTCAAGCCGTCTAGGTGTTGGCAAACACCAAGAATAACAAGAAACCACGCTGCGATGACGATGACCAAGTGTCACTAAGATGTAATGCAATGATCAATGCACTTGAAACACTCAAACTCTCACAAATATGCAACAAGAGTGAAGAGAGTGAGTTGGGGGCTATCTCAAGCAAGCACAAGTATGTCAAATGAATGGGAGGTGCAAGAGTGAGCCCTAGGAGCCGACCAAAACATATTTATAACCATCCAAGTCGAGCTAGCCGTTTTGCCCCTTTCCACCGCCTTCTGCGTCGGTCCGGACGCAGAATACATGGGGGTCCGGACCATTGCGTCTGCGTCCGGACACTCCTCCAATTTGAATCTGTCTGTTGGCGCCTTCACTGGTGCTGACGTGCCACCTCCGGACGCACAACACAGTAGAGTTCGGACCCGCTTTTCCTTGCGTCCGGACCCAACACAGAGGCGGTCCAGAGAGCTCCCTGAGTCCGGACACGCGTCCGGTGTCCTTGGTCCGGACACAACTCAGCGTCCGGATAATTAGACCAGAGGAGTACAGAGAGCGCTGAGCTCCGGACGCTGCATCCGGACCATCATCAGCGTCCGGACCTCCTGTCCAGAGAGGCCGAGGGTAGGGTATGCCTCCGGTCGCAAGACCATTAGTCCGGACCGCACTTTGCTTGCGTCCGGACCCTGTGTCCGGAGTGCTTCTGAGTGCCAATCCGAGTCGTCTCTTCTTCTCCAAGTCTCAAGTGCTAACACTTTATGATCCAAACCTTGTCCACCAGTGTTAGCATTTGTAACATATATTTCTTGGATTATATTTAGTTCTTTGTGTCACTTAGATTCATTTTAGATATGCAATGCAAACCTAGTGGCACATGATAACCGCAATTGACACGAGTTTTCCCTTCTTGATAGTACGGCTATCTATCCTAAGTGTGATCACACTCTCTATAGTGTCTTGATTACTAAACCAAAAATGGCTCTATAGATATACCTTTGCCTTGGGTCCATTTTGTTTTTCTCTTTCTTCTTTTCCTTAGTCATAGAGCACTTGATCCATCATGATCTCTCATCTAGCTTCATGTCTCAAGGTGAACCACCCTATCTTGATCATACATTTAGTTCAAAGGTTAGTCCATAGGTTTCATCAATTAACCAAAACCAAACAAGGTCATTCACCCTCTCCCACTCGTTGGCAGCCTAGCGCCCAGGCCCACCATCCCTCTCCCACTCGTATCCTCGGCAGCCCGCAACCATACAACCCAGTGCAGCAACACCCAAGACTGAAGCCCCCGTCCCCATCACTCCTAACGCTAACCCAGCCACCGGGCACCAGCTGATCGGAGGAGGCGGCGGTGGCGTGGCGCACCCCGGAGGCCCGCACCCAACTGGCGGCGTCGCGTGGCGGATCGGAGTCGGCGGCGACCGGCGTGGCGCGACGCGGTCCTCGGTCCACTACGGCTGCGAGCTCGCCGGGCTCTGTGTTGCGGCATGTGCGGTCCGAGGTCTGAGGTGGACGTGGAGGCGCGTCCGCGTGGCGGCGCAGGGCATCGGCGGGCGGCGGTAGCTCCGTAGTTGCATCAGAGCAGCCGTCCAGCCGAGCAAGCGAGCAACCGCGCGGCTGTGCTTGTGCCATCGGTTTATTCGGGTTAAACCGAAAAACCGAAGTGAAAAACCAAAACCGAAATTGTCGGTTTCTCGTTTTTTTACAAACCGATTGGTTCTTATTTCGTAGAAACCGAAGTTCTAGGAAACCAAAGAAACCGAACCGAAATATCGGTTTAAAACCGAACGCCCAGGCTGAGGTTCACGGGTCGTAGCGGCGGCACCTCGACGCGCTGGGCCTCTACGTGGCGGCGCTGCGGCTCGAAACGCTCCGCGACGTGGTCCAGGAGCGTGGCCTCATGGCGTACGGCCGTACGGGTCCTTCGTCTACGGGGATGTCGCCGGGCCCGCCATCAACAGAACAGGAGGTTGTTCGAGTGGTGCTACAAATAACTGCGGCATGCATGCTACTGTTGTGAAACGACACCTATTGACGAACAGGCACCTCTCCACGAACAGGCGTTCTCTCACGAAGTGATCTCATCCATCAAGTATAGAATCAACGGATAGAATTAGACAGTTAGTTTAGTCCCAAAGGGCATGTCCTTTGGGAACCGTCGTGTCCCTTTGTCACGCCCCTTCGAACAGTCGTGTCCCTTCGTGACACCACTTTATATGTATATATATCTAAGAGATCAATAAAAACAGTTAGTTCTTCCAATTACTTATTCATTTGCATTCACTTTCTAACACGTTATCAGCACTGGAATTGCGTTCTCTGCGTCCACTCGGAAGGGAAGGAGGAGAGACCGCTGAGTTTCGGCCAAGAACGACAAGGACGAAGAACAATATCGCCCTGCACTAGTGGAGACCAACGGTGACACAAGTCACAGATCAAGAGGCTAATTTGCTTGCTTCTACAATAAATTGATCTCCGCATAAATGAACAGAAGGTAGGAAACAAATCTGTGAATTGTGTTCGTCATGTTTTCTTCACTTCTCGGGAACGGCAGCGGATGAGTAGCCACGCCGGCGCCCCGCGCGGCCCCTAGCGGATCCTACACCGCTGACTCCACACAACCCTGTTCCCGCGGCTCGCTGCTTCCGGCGGTTGGAGCCCGCCCGCGGCAAGGCCTGCCCTGCGGCGACCGCGGCAGGATACCCGCTGCGCATGTGCGGTCCTCGCGTCAGAGCACGCACGCGTGCCCCCACGGCCCAAACGCCGACGACGCGTCCGAGGGGTCCCTGGGAAAACCGCCCTCCGTGACCGTGTATTGGATAATGTGCAGAAATGCGTAAACTTCCGGGTAGTTTCTGTGAATTACATGATAATCCATATAGATTATCAATGTATTCCAGATTTACGTTTTAACCTTCAGGTTTTAACGCAACTGCAGTGTACTAGATTTACTCTATGTAAATAATTATTTTACACTTTCTGTTTAAAATGAATTATGATGCACAATATTTACCACGTGTAAATAAATATTTTTGAGACTCATGGGTCATCAAAAGTTGCATCATAATATGTACTGCTGCAAATGAATTTACCACTGTAAATTCTCTTTCCAGATCCTAAATTTTCTGGACTTTCTTTGTTTTAGTATTGTTCAAAGTGTTTGTCTAAATCGACAAACCCAATAAACATGTACTAATAGAATTACATGGTTCAAAGCGTTTGTCTAAATTGACAAACCCAATAAACATGTACTAATAGAATTACATGGTTCAAAGCGTTTGTCTAAATTGGCAAACCCAATAAACATATATTATTATTATATTCAAAGTGTTTGTTCTAATTGGCAAGCCCCAAAACATGTAATATTATTATAACAACCCTTTATATTGCAATTACTTTGTTATTTGCAATTTTAATTTTATATTAAGCTCATTTATGCTTTATTTAAAGCTCATAGTGCTTACAATTTTAATGCAAAATCGATTAAGTGTATTACCTCATTATTTGTGTAACACAAGTATTCCATGTTGTATGTTGGCCATACACAAGGTAGCATCATACTTGCTACTGCGGGATCTACACTAAGTTTCAACTTAGTGACTATCCTCAACGTGTGTACCCAACATCACAAATCGGAATATATGGTCTACATCTTTTCACAAGATGACTACCATTAATTCGTATTCCTATTGCCCGTACACAAGGTAGTACCAAGTTAGTATTGTGGGATCTACACTATGTTCATAACTTAGTGATTATCCTCAACGTGCGTACCCAATTCGTTTGCGGATTAACTAAGGTCTACATCCATTTTGATGATTACCTTAAAACGTGTTTACACAAATTGCATACACTACAAGACATCTTATACATCCTAATTGATGTCCATATTATTAGAGGTCTACATCATTATGATGACTACCTTTAAAGTGTGTAAGCATAAATATGAGGTTTACACCATTGGCCATACAAAAATCATCTTGTTTCCAAATTTATTTTGCATTAATTAATACAACATTACCATATCAATTTAAATTTACCCTTTGCGTAAATTCAGAAAATCTATGGTTTATACCTAGTTGGAATACTGACCACAAAAGAGTTTGATCTCTCGCTCTTGATGGTTACCACTATCCAACATGGTCAATGGACGTAACATTATTCTATGGATTTATATAAATACTTGGTGCTCCTCATAAGAGAACATCTCCTATTCTGATCAATTTAATTATGGAGTTTTATTAAAATAAAGTACCATACAAATCCAGATCACACTATGTGTATCTCAATGAATATAAATTAATGCACAATATGGCTAGCTTTCTAAGAGTGATATGAACATATGGCAATAATTTTGCTCAATGCCAACTATGATTGGCCATAATTTTATTTCTAAGATTTTATGTCCATTTGAGAATAGAATTATGTTGTTCCCCAAATATCCTCTATATTGTGTTCTTACGATTCTCGTAACTTACCATATGTATTCTAGATTAATTCCTATATTACTTCAGATCTAAGTGTATGATAAACTCTTATTGAGGAATCATCATTAGCATTGTAGTGATGCTCATCATCTGAAGTAGATTGAATTTTTAGAATCATGACAAGTTCGATGCCATATAATGTCATCCAAAGAACTTTAATGGTAAGATTCAACACAATAATAAGAAGTAGCCCCATGCATTTCTCATGGTTAAAATATTTTCCAAACATGACAAAGTCATACTTTGTCCCAATTGTAGATGTAGTAGCTACACAACTTGAAAATAACATGCTTTGAGCCATTTAGTTGATCAATATTTGAAATCCATTGATCATAAATATTCGGCTTCACAATAAAGATATGAAGTACACTTCAACCTTCAACCTGACACCACCAGGAAGGTCTGTTGTTCACAATTGGTTTCATGAAGGAACTAAATGGCAACTAGACACTTAATTAATAAGTGGGTCTTATGAGCATGGATAATATGATCATCGAATTTACTTCGCTTGATCCATTTGGAGACCAAAATTTGTCTTCCATTTACAAAGATACCTAGTATCTACGTCTCATTTTAGTGTTGTAATATAAATGTTGTCATCAATTTCAATTGAATATCACAATAATGTGGCTTCATATTTGATATTCCATTAAATTGTATCTAATCTTTATATCTGCAAAGAATTTCATTAAATTCTTCATGTTATATATAGATTTATACGAGAGTCAATCAAAATAGGTATTTTGCCTAGTGGACAGTTGCACCACAAACTCTATACATAGGGAAGCAAAGTATTCCTATGTTCTTAATAAAGATAAGGAAATATTTTGACAATCGCTAGATGTGATATCATGATAGTTGGTTTTGGTCGCCCTACTATCATACTCCCTATTGGTACTCAAATAATAATCATAAATCCATTATTATATTCTGATTACATAATGTACCCAATCAATTATAGAGATATCTGTCAATGTGGTTTTCATAATCAAAACCCCAAGATGTCAACTAGTAGGAGTATTTCCTCCTAAGTACAGATATGGCAACACAATACATCCTTAGTTGGATTGAACTACCTATACATGGTATACATATTCTATATGAGTGCAAATTCATACTCGAATATTGCCTCGCTCAATATAGAATCATTTGGGATTCAACTAGATGGAAAAGAATCTTGTTTAGTGGGCCATTGTCCTACTAACACAATTATGAGAGATTTTGCCCCCTCTAGGGGTATTCAATTAATTATGGATACGTCCATGTATCCTGATTCTATAAATACCATAAGTTGTTTTCATATTATCTAGTTGCATGGTTTCCATAAACAAACCCATTACTAAGGAGCGATGATGAAAATCGTCAAACGACTTAGTGCAACATATATGAAAACTAAATAATTATGCACATTCCTTCCATATCATCTAGGGTGTACTATACATACATCAATCCCATATTATATGTTGTGTACAAAATAATTCTCTCTCTTGAAGTCAACAAGACCTAGGTTATTCCACTATAGGGATAACATGAGAATTATTGTCAATTCTATTGGTCTAAAATTCCTAAAATCCATGAATTTAGTGTGCACCACAGTTGCCACAGGGAAATTTATTTTTAAGGCTATCTTACCTTAAAATTCAAATATATAGGTCACTCAATTTCTTGAAGAAATTCAAGTACACACTAGTGACCTCATTTAACCATGTTTTGGACCATTAGTACTCACTTTGATGCATCCATAATATATTCCCACACGTGTCTCTCACTTATGAGAACCACCATTATACCAAATACATTGCTCAAAATCTTCAATTTAGAGCAAATTGTCCTGGACGCGGGATAAAATCCATTTCACATGGAATTGTTTGGTTTTTGGGAATTATATATTGAGTACCTTATGTCCATACCAATAATGGTTTGATTGAATCTCTTATTGAGAATCAAAATTATTTGAATGACATATTAAATAGAATTGTCACTTACCAGCACTAAGTTGGTTGCATGCGGCTTTACACACTGCATCGTTAATTCAAATTCAACATGCTGCACTTATACAACTCCCTCCGTTGCAGTAAGTACGTGGAACTTTGGCCACATCCAAACATTTCCCATCTACGCATCGAGTATGTTTGCACATACCGATATCACCACCCAACATACCAATGGGCATTAGGGATTCCAATGAGGTATTATTATCCGTCATTCATACAATACCTCAGATCTCTATACGGGATTTACATTGCCCGTATGTTGAACATAATTTAAGGATAATTCCAGGCATTAGGGGATATTTATACCACACATAGAATGCCAGGAATCAAAAGAATATCACATATTGATATTCGCTCCTCACATCCACGTACCAAAGAATCTAAACCAAATCGTTTAGATCATATTATATTTGCATTATATTGCAAAGAATCTGCCACAAGCATTTACTGATAATAAGGGTGTCACAAAATCCTCTTATCCTACTCCTAATGCGCCCGAAAGAATGGAGGTACCAAATAAAACCATTCAACTCTCACTTCCAAAGATGAGGGGGAGAAGTACGGCCACTCCTAAGGATAATGCTCCAAGTAAGCTTTTGAGGATACTGAGGACTAGATCCTCCAAATCAGTAAATCCAAGCCAACCTCAAGTTGGTAGACACCCAAAATGGATGAGCATCCAAAACCTGGATCAAAATCCACCCGGATCAATGGTGCACCCAAATTCTGATCCTGGGACATTGAAACACCCTGACTCCATATGGGAAATGACAAGGAGTCCATAAGGGTTAATATTTTCACATGCTATGTTGATTCAAACCCATGGATTAATCATTAAAGACTACAAATTGTCGCGACATATACTCCTCAAAGATTGCTATTCACCTTACTGGATCCAGACCAAAAGTCCTAGGCAGAGTGTTTTCACACTCAAACTTTGGTCAAACAAAAAGGTGGTAATTAAGGAGGTTGCTCTTGTTCAATGATGAGAAGTATTACCACAGTAATGCCTTCTCTCACATAGTTTCTTTTCAGAAGCAAGGTGGTGAACAATGAGAGCTTGTAGCATATGGTTTCACGCAGAGACCTAGCATAACATACCCTATGGTATATGTGAAAATTAAGTTTCCAAATTCAATCATTGGCAGATCACATGAATTTGATAGATTCGAACATATAAGTCCTAATGGACTTCACATTCTGAATCCAAATACAAATCGCAACATACAATGTGTACAATTCAGGTCACAACATGACTTGAGACGGTTAAGTTGATTGTGGTACAACTTATTGAGTTCCTTCTATAGAAGGGTTACTCTAATCATGATTGTGTATATGTGTTTGTAAAGAAATCCCAAATTGGATTCCCTTTCATCTCAACACATGAATTATTTTAGTATCATCAAGATATAGAAATAATTAAGCAATCATTTTAGGTACAATTTCCATTATGTGAAGTTGGCCTCTAAGACGGATTTGAGATGAGATATTTGGGTAAAACCAAATTACGCTTAAGTCTTACTCTTAAGCACATATATCAGTATACCAATATCCAATTGATATTGTCTATCAATATCCAAATATTATTGGACAACATATCCATTAACTCTTGTGGTCATTCAATCCCTAAATATGGACTTCTATCCATTTAGACTTTGGGATGACAACTTTAGTGCCATAAAGCACTCGTGTATCTTGCGAATAGCATCAGGCCTGAACTTGCAATTGCAGATACCATGCTAGCACAAAATAGCGCAACTTCTACAACACCAAAACGTGGGAGTGAAAAAGGATATCCACAGATATTCATATGGTACAATAGGGCTTTAATTTATTATCAAATAAATTAAGACATGACCTAAATGGAATATCAAGATCCTGGCTATTTAATCCCCCGCCAGATCACATACTGATTTTATTGTGATAGTCTCCTCACACGAGTTATCAAATTTGACTCCAATGGTTACTTCCACTTATCATTCTTAAGTATCTTATATGGATGATTTCATAGAGTGATCAAATGTGATTCCATAAGATCACCAACCATTATCTACAAAGATAAGGTTGCTTGTATTGTCAAGATGAAAACAAGTCATATAACCTTGCAAAGTAGTCTTGCATTTTGCAGATTCACTCACTAAGTCTATACCTAAGTTCACATTTTATGAAATTGGTATTTAGTGATTTTGAGAGTTGCAAGGTTCAGGGGAGTTTTCTCCTGAATTATAACTTGTTCAAACATCATGTTGTACTCTTTTCCCTCTATGAGTTTTCCTTGCAAAGGTTTCTCATAAAAGGTTTTTAATGAGGCAACATCAATATAAGAATGTGTCATATTTTCTATTTTCCCCATCGGGTTTTTGTTGGAAATATCAAAGACACATATTGCCCTCACAACTCATTCATGGTTTTTCCCTGAAAAAGGTTTTTCATGAGAGTTATCAAGAGGCAATACCAATAATATGTCGTCATATTTTCTCCTAGTTTTCCCACTGGGTTTTTACAGGAGTTTTTGCGGCATATCACTTTTAATACTCCTCATATTTTTCCTAAATGGTTTTTGGGGGAGTTATCTTTATGTCGTATCCCCAATATTTTTTCCCCACTGAGGTTTTTAATGGGATACCAATGACATAGTGATTTATTTAAATCACACATATATGTTATTTTCTCCTTATTTTTCCAAATAAGGTTTAAAGGAGTTTTTATGGCATATCAATACATACATGTTCCTCAGATTTTTTTCCCAAAGGTTTTTTTTCGAGGAATTTCAACTTACAGCTGCATTGATCTCAAGAAAGATTCGATCAAGGGGGAGTGTTGTGAAACGACACCTATTGACGAACATGCACCTCTCCACGAACAAGCGTCTCTTCACGAAGTGATCTCATCCATCAAGTATAGGATCAACGGATAGGATTAGACAATTAGTTTAGTCCTAAAGGGCATGTCCTTTGGGAACAGTCGTGTCCTTTCGTCACACCCCTTCGAACAGTCGTGTCCCTTCGTGACACCACTTCATATATATATATATATAAGAGATCAATGAAAGCAGTTAGTTCTTCCAATCACTTGTTCATTTGCATTCACTTTCTAACACTACAACGACCCTATCTGGTTCGACGGTGGAACCCTACTGAAGTGTTCGTGTTTGATCTGCCGAACAGATTTTTGCCAAGACCAAATTGTCACTTTTTTTTTGTCCGTCCTCATCTAACTATCGAATACTACAGTAGTGTTTTTCTCATCCGAACTTGTGTATATAACTTGCGCTCATACAAGTTTGAATAGCTCACGTCTAGCATGATGCGGAGTCCAATTCTAAAAACTACTGGACCATCTATGTGATCCGGGACGTTTCTATATATTGATAAACCAATACGTATAAGATAATACATATTTGTTATTTTTATCTTTTTCTATTTGATCACGATTTCTATTCCGGTTTCTTTGTATTGGAGTGATTTATTTGAATTAGGATAGGATTAGGATCCGTGGCTTTCTAGGTTACCCAGTAGAAGGGGTATAAATAGATGAACTCAGACAACTTCTACATTCATAGAGTTAGTTTTGTAAGTACATATCAAAAAAATGGGGGTGAAATTTTGTCTCTTTATTATTACTAGCAAATATGTCCGTGCGTTGCAACGGGAATTAATTTTTTCAATCTCAACTTTGATGTTGTCTTACTTGTTTGATTATATATGTTTAGTCATGGCTGCCAATGTGGTGTCCTTTTGATTTTGATTTGAAGCTCTTTTGCTTTGTTTTAGTACCGAAGATGTGGGATTGCTTAATTTCTATTTCTATTATCTTATTTCTATTTGGATTAGATTCCTTTTTATATTACTTGGAAGTCTCACTTGGTTGCCGGTCATGATAAGATTCACACTATAAAAATACCTTATGTTTGATTATTTGGCTTAGTCATGACTGCGAACGTCGTGTCTACTTGTTTGATTATTTGTGCTTAGTCATGATTGCCAACGTTGTGTCCTTTTTAATTTAATTTAGAGCTCTTATTTTTTTATTAGTATCAATGATGCGGGATTGCTTAATTTCTATTCTTATTATCCTATTTCTATTTGGATTAGAATTTTTTTATATTATTTGGAAGTCTAATAGGATCTAAGATTTAGAGCTCTATCTGGATTACAATTAAAACTCCTAGCTTTTAAGGTTATATTAAAAAAAACTCTATTTGTAATCAAACTCTATATCGAGCTAGACAAAACCTATTCTAACTCGTATATGAGCACGAGTTATATATATAATTCTAGACGAAAAAACTCTTCATTTGTCTAGTAGTTAGAGGGAGGTAGACCTAAAAAGAATGAATGAACCAAAGAAAAGCAGAGGCTCAATTGTCTTCTCGTTTCTGATCATATTTCTTAATTTTGATTTTGCATGAAAAGGAATATATACCGTCCCCCCAAACTAACAGCCACCTGCTCTACACTGTCAGCACAAATTAGATCTCAATTCTACTCACTTATATACTGAGTACCTAATTGTATATGGGGATCAAAAAACAATATAAGTCAGTACACATATTTGCAATAGGCTAGTGGTGCAAGAAATGAAAGACAGTACCGTGAAGTTTTTCAGCCTGCCGCTGGAAAGCAAGGCCAAAAGTGTCGGTTCGAGGAAACGACTTCGAAGGATTTGGCCACCACTACAGCAGAGCGTCCATTGGCAAGCTGGTCAGAGAGCATGATCCTCATCACGCAGCCACCCCAAGATAGGAACATGGAAATGTGGCCTACAGAGTACAGATCCACCCACGTTCAGATCTGTCGTCTTTCACGTTCATCTCCCATGCTTGGACCGAACTCAGTTTCATCTAACATTTTCCCACAATTATGTTATTGGGGACGCGCTCGAGGTTTACTCGGTGGAGATGACCAGTCTCGCAATGAGGATCCTGGGTTTCATGGCGGCCGACCTTGGGGTGGAGCAGGAGCTGCTCCGACGCCTTCACGGGGAAGCGGCAGAGCATGGCGATCCACTACTACCCTCCGTACCGCCACCGGGAGAAGGTGATGGGCATCACGCCGCACACAGACGGCCTGGGCCTCACGCTGCTGCTGCACGTGGTACGTCCATGCCGCAGTGCGCGACGGCCCGCGGTGCCTGTCGCTACGGTGCCCGGACCCGCCTAGCTCTGCTCCTGTTGTCCGTGAGCTCGTGGACGACGTACTGTCGGCAGCGGAGTCGGCGGGGAGCGCGGACGACGGGGCCCAGTATGGTTGCGGTTGTACGTGAAGGAGGAGAGCGGCGGGAACGTGCAGCGTCGGCGCACGCGGACGTGTTGTGCAATTGCGGGCACGACATCTGCTGGGCCTGCGGACGTGTTGTGCAATTGCGGGCACGACGTCTGCTGGGTCTTAGGCGAGGAGGCGCCTTATCGATCGGCTGAGAAGGGTCAGTATAAATGTGACTAACTTCAATGGGATTATCTTGATTCGGACGAAGATTATCCTGGTTAGCATGAAGCTTAGGATTTTCAACCTTTTTCTTGAATGCTTACACTTCTCTGACTGCTTGACACTACAGAAGGAACAACCTTCATAGGCCGCACATCAACTAGACTTGGGGTAGGCACATCAGGACGACTGCCACTCCCATGTCTTATCCATGTATTTGTGAAGAACTGGTTTGATTCAGCAATTAAATCTTCTTTTGGACATTCAAGTAACTTCCCAAGCCTTTTCGCCCCGTACGCAAAAGCACTGCGTATTCTAAAGAAATTTCCTGCAAAACCAAAACTTTTCACTGAACCCATATTCTTAAGAGACTGGACATAGCAACAAAGGGATAAGAAGACAAAGTAATGACAAGAGTTCTTTTCCGAGTAAAGAGCACAATGAAGAATTGTGACATTAAGAATTAAACAAAGTATGCTGACCTTAATTAGCATACTCAAAAGGTCAATACATGTAAACAGTTAATATTTGTAACATCACAAAACTGCTAAGGAAAATCTATTATGGGCCAACTTCTTACAAAATGGTGTCAGTATTGACATCAATTCTAACAAACCCAAAATAAAGTAAGTGCACCTAGTTGCTGTTTAAGGCCCATTTGGATCAATTACCAATTAGACAAGAAATTTCTAGTTAATGAAATCTACCAAGGAGCTTAAAATTGCTGGCTCAGCAGGGATTATTTAGGCCAAAAGATATTGTCAAGTTAGCACTAACAAGAATGGATCACAACATTCAAATTATATACTCACATAATGGTTAACATGCAACAGAGGACTGGAGACAGCATATAGCTTCAACACGAGGTTTAGCATAGCTAGACAGACCAGAATAGACCAGACAACAAAGTAAACTATAGCTACAGAGGACCTGTTACAGCATATGAAAAGAATGAAATTCTTATTGCCAGTATTAGGTTGATTTGCTAGAAAATTTTCATGCATATATCTGGAGAACAGTGACATTCCACCAGGATACAAACTAATGAGTTACGATTATGGGGACTTTAGAGTTTTGACCAAACACTTCTGCTAACAGACAATGCGCCATAACGAGTTAAACTGGTTAAATCCCACATTATATTTCTTAATTATGCTAACAATCAAACAGCTACTGTGACAGCAAAAGAATACTGCCACAAAATTCCCCCATACAAAAGAAGCACAAAAACTGGAACAGACAAACACTGAGATAGCAAACTAGCAATCAATTACCACGTATACAGTGCATGATATAGTCGTCTAGCATTACAAATACCACAGCATCACAGTTAAAATCATTAAGTGAAACACAGCACAGCATCAATTGTATGCAAATAAATGAAGCCAAACTACCAAAGAACATTTTACTCTGTTCAATTCACCAGTAAGATAAATCTTAAAGCATGCTCCTACTCCATAGTTACCTTTACTGACACTTCTTCCGAGATTGTTGTTTGTACGTAAACGACCAATAACATTAAAATGTTTTGAAACAAATGGTTGACCCTGGTTCTCCTCGGTGCGAGGCACAACTCCATATTGAGAACTACAAGTATCCAGGAAGGACTTATTCAGCAACAATTCACCATTGTCCATCCGTGGGGATTCCGCTGCATGATGTAGCATGAATGATCAAAACGTCCACGTCTCAATCAAGCATTGATCTATAAAAACAAAGCTATACGTATGGATTACCAGTCATATCTGGAAGTGAACTAATAGGAACTGGGCCCCACAAGCTCAAACAAAATCTCTCCCAATCAAAGCACTGGTTTCATGTCAGGATACGTATAAAAGACAAGAAAGTAAAGTCACCTCAAGAGGTCCAGTGAAAGAGTTGTTGAATATATGAAATATGCGTAAGTAGATATAAGGCCATGGTGAGCTCCAAGAATACGACTCTCGTAGAAACACCATGCCTTTATCAATATGATACTCCTCTTGAATAAATGGTTTCGGCTGATCAAGATGTCAATCTATTAAAATGCAAAATCATTAGAAGCAAATATAGGCAGAAAATCCATCATATTTGAACAGCCGAACCAAGCCAACATAATTTTTTTACAGGATTATACAAGATATAAATGGTAAAGTTTCAAGCACATGCTCTGCATATACAAATTAAGCTGGATTTGGAAAGTAAGAACACAACTCTTCAAGAAAGCATAGTGTGCATAGTCCACCGACTTGATTAAATGAGATGTCAACAACAATGTTTTCCACAAGACACTTTATAATCTTTGACCTGTACATGATACATGAAACATGCGAGAATGACACAAATGTATGAAAAAAATATGTGGCAAATCCTTAGACATGGTATATTCCCCGAAAGAAGACAAGGGAAGGGAGCAAGAAAAAGAATATCAGATGCATTTTTCTGTACTAAGAACTAAGGCTGATGCTAGAAGTGTCTTCAAAAACATAATCCTCCTAAAACTTAATAGTATATTAGCATAGAGATTTTTCCCACGCTATATTCTGATAATAACTGTATTAAAGGAGCGACGGCCACATACTAAACTGAAGTTTAACTTAGATATTTTGTTACTCTCTGTTCTATATAGATTCATATGGCAATAGGAAACTTCTGGTAATAACTTCGACACAATCATGAAGTCGTAAATGCAGCCATGAGCCCATGATGCTAATTAAAACTCTATTATAGGTACACATTTAGCAGAGAGGTTCTATGATGCTTATACAGCAACTTAAAGAGATATCACAGGGAAAAATACCTCTGCCTGAATATACTGGACTTCTTTTACATTAAATTCAGCATTTTCATTCTTCTCTTCACGCTCCAATGCATCCCGGACAAGATTTGCCCAAATCTCCTTTAATTCTTCACTATCACTAAAGGCAGTGACATCAATGTCACCATCACTCCATCAGGTAAGTAAGTCTTGAGAGGAATCGACCCAAAGGTAAAAAAACCTGCACCAAGGAAGAGACTAATTCTCTGTGAAGCATATAAAGTAAAGTCAACTTGATAACTGAACGCTGAAAATAAGAGCAGGAACGTCCAAAATGCTAGTGCCCCCCCCCCCCCCCCTCTCTCTCTCTCTCTCCCTGACATGCATAAGACAAACAAACAAGTCTATTTCAATCATCAAAGAAGCATGAAGTAAGGTAAAAGTGGTATCCCGATGCACCTCCTAGCAAGGAAATAAATATCCGGCTATAGGTGCCGCTATAGACAGCTATAGCTACTTTGAGCAGTTCACCGCTATTTGTACTCACGTTCAGTTTAGCTGTTTAAGCCCGCTATAGCTGGGTCTTAGCCTCAACAAAGCCCTGCCGCTAAATGTGCATGGCCCGCTATTTATTACACTGCCTCCTAGGCTGCACAGCAAATGCTCATCCCAACAGACAAGCCAGGATTTTCATACAGCCACATATGGATATTGATTTATAACTATCAGTCTATTAAATAGGATTTTCATACACCTCATGTCACAGGAATGTGCATAAAGAGGGGAATACAGTTCAACTATACACTATCCAGGATCTCTCTTCATGCTCTTCCCCAATGCACAGATTACTTTTTCCCAGTCATCCCCATAGTATGAAAGCTTCATGCTTCGAAACAAGTATCAGATCCGAAGCATTGGTGTTAAGTGACCAGAGGCCCACTGGAACCATAAGCTACCATTTCCAATGAGCACTCTGTCCAGAATAAGCTTCAGTCGCTCAGACAGACATTTGAAACACAATTGTAAATTGGCACATAAAACCCACGCTGCCCGGACATTACCAAGAGTCCGAGAGATATACACAGGAACCTTACAACATTGAAACACAATTGTTGCAACTTATCGAAACATCTTATGAAAGATATAGAGAAATCTTACTGCAACATGAAAGGAAATGACTCAAACAAACTATTGTTTGTTGCACCGTGAAAGGCTACTGCAACATCGAGAAAACACATCTTGGTCTACACCTCCGTCTCGATCAAAACAAAACAACCATCGCAACAAAATCAACTTGTTTTTTTGGGGGGGGGGGGGGGGGGGGGGCATCTAGTTATATTTGCTACAAAATCCAAAAATGCATCTAGAAACCCATCTTCACCTTATCAATTGTGCGGTGCACAAAGAAGGATGAGTCTTTGTAAGAAGTAAGAACAGATAGATTGTCAATATCTCTAGATAAAAAATAGAATCCTAGATAGATCAATACCTATAAATAAAAATCAGATTGTCATTATTAAATAGCAACGTAAATATACTTCCAAAAGTACCAAGCATGCTGACTAAAAGTTCCAACTTAAACAAACAATAAAAAGTGTTCCTTCATCCTGAGAAACAGCAGATGACTTCAGTTAACCGGTACATCAGTGAGGGCCATAGGGACAATATAGAAGTCTGATTCACATTTATCCATCAAGATCTTCATATCTAAATAACTAATTCATGTTATGACTGAAAACCCTTTTTGATTTCGAGACAAAATATGTATGCAGGCCTCATGCTTTCAGAAATGCTACTTCTTGCCGTTCTTCAGGAGTGGTAGTCTCTTGATGATACTTAGATGAAGCAGTTTCAGATCCCTGCAGACCATTAGACGGCCTATATCCAGGGTTGTCTCTATAGAAGCCATTGTTATTTTGGACATGCGACGTGCCAAAACTTGCCCGGTGATGTGGTAACTGATATTCATTTGACTGCGCTTGAGGAACACCATATCCCAGTTGCCCTTGGGTTGATCCATAACCACTTGAGCTCCAGTGGGTACCATATGAGGGTTGGTTTGAAGCCATATATGCAGGCGGTGATACTCGATTTTCAAATCCAATCTGTTCTTGTTGGGGCCCAAAGTGATACCCAGATTGAGGCAATTGGCCACCATACCCAACTTGTGGTGGATGGTTGCAAAATTTTGGTTCTCCATGCGGAGAGCCAAACTGACCATGCTGATTTCTTATGTTACTATATTCTGATCCACCCTGAGAAGCACCAAACTGTGGCCGTTGTAGCTGAGACGAACCAGCTACAACCTGTACAAGCTGAGGTGCACCATATCCAGGCTGTGCTTGAGGAGCACCAAAACCTGAATTATATGAATGAGATAAGCCGAACTCAGGCCGCTGATTTTGATTGTTACAAATGTTGACTGTTGTGGTTGAGAGTAAGACGAACCAACTACAGCCTGTACAGGCTGAGATGCACCATATCCAGGCTGAGATGCACTATATCCAGGTTGTGCTTGAGGAGCACCAAAACCTGAATTCCATGAACGAGATGAGCCAAACTCAGGCTGCTGATTTTGATTGTTACTAAATGTTAATTGTTGTGGCTGAGAGTAAGCAAATCCAGGCTCCACCGCTGGAGCAGAGCTAAAGCCAGGTTGTTTTGCTTGAGGAGCACCAACTGTATAGCGAGAGCGATACTCAGTCCTCAACTGATGCTCTGTCCTTGGCTGAGGTGCTGGCATAGGTTTTTCTTCAAAAGCTTTCTCAAATTCTTGTTGTCGATCAGCCTTCTTGAAAAAGTCAAAAACAGACTCACGGAACTCTGAAGGAGGCACAATACCACCCCTTGCCATGTCCATCACTAGGCCCCTTGCTTGATCCAAGTTCCCTTCTTTGCATAAGGCTTTGACAAGGATTTCAAAAGTGGTCATGTTTGGTTTGATCTCCTTGTCAGGCATCCTCCCGTAGACCTTCAAGGCATCATCAATCCGGCCAGCTTCTGTAAGTCCTTCAAACATGCGGTTGAAGAAACCAATATTGAACTTTGGCCCATGCTCCCTGCCATCTGCCATTTTGTAGAAATACTGCACTGTATCTTCCACACGGTCTTCCTTGAAGCACGAGTCAACAAGGTAAGTGTAGGTGTACACATCTGGAAGGACTGACTTCGTCTCCATCTCCTCAAAGAGCTTTTCTGCCTCAGCTAGCATCCCATTCTCACAGAGTTTGCCAATGATGTTGTTGAAGCAACCAACATCCATTTGGACGTTCTTCCTGGGCTGGCGGTGAAAGACCTCAATCGCCTCCTTGAACTTGCCCTCCCTGAAGCACTGGTTAACCATGACGTTGTAGGACTTGGCGTTAATGCCAATGAAGCTTGGTGGGCTGTGGTTGTCGATCATGGTTTCCCATAGGTCGTTGGCCTCCTTGTGCTTGTCGTGCTTGAAGAGTGTCTCAAGCAGGACGTTGCAAGTGGCTGGCGTCATCTTAAAGCCCCGTTCAAGAAGGGACTGGTAGTTATCCATGGCCTCCTTGTCCTTGCCCTGTTTCCAGTAGCCCTCCATGAAGGTGGTGTGGACGACACCGTCGTAGACAAGGCACCTCTCTGCGAGCTCGTTGAAGAGCTCGAAGGCCCTGTCCCAGTCGCCGAGGTCGATGTAGCCAGCGATGAGGTTGTTGTAGACGAGGGAGTCGGCGCCAGCGTTGCGGTTGAGCATCTCGCGGAGGAGGTCGAGGGCGTCGCGGATGCGGCCAGCAGCGACGAGACCCTTGGTGAGGTGGCGGTAGGTGACCGCAGAGGGGGAGAAGGTCGCAGACGCGAGCATGTCGTGGTACGCCTGTAGCGCGGTGTCGACGCGGCCGGCCTCGCAGTGTGCAAGGATGAGGGTGTTGTAGGAGACGATGTTGGGGACGATGTTGGAGCGGCGGAAGAAGAATTCGAAGAGGGCGACGGCGTCATCGTGGCGGGCGGCGCGGGCCATGGCCGCGGCCACGGCGTTGCAGGTGAAGACGGTGGGGCGGACGCGGGAGGAGACGGCGGCGCGGGCGACGACGGAGGCGCCGTCGAGGTCACCCGAGCGGATGAGGGACTGCACGCGGTTGTGGAGGCTGAGGCGCGGGCCGACGAGCGCGGAGGTGGTGTCTGGGAGGCGGGGTGCGTTGGGGTCCCGCGGGGGAGGCGGTGAACGGCGGAGCGCGTTGAGCGGAGGCTCGATGCGGAGGCGGCGCTTGCGGCGGCGGCGGTCGGCGGCGGCTTCCTCGGCGGACGAGAAGGCGAAGTGGCGGCGCCCCGTGGGGATGAGGGGCCCCGCGAGGGTGGGTGGGGGTGAGGAGCAGATGGCGGGGGCGGGCGAGAGGTGGAGGTGGGAGAGGCGGCGGAGGAGCAGGATACGACGGTAGAGCGCCATCTCCACTCGAGAGGGACCAGGAACTGCGGCGGCGGTGGCGGCGGAAGGATCGAACTGGAAGAAGCGAAGAAGCGCCCTGCCCCTGCGGCTGCAACTAGCAAGGCAGGCAGCGCGGGACGAGCCGCTAACCCGCTGGGCTCACCTGCGCCGCAAGCCCACATAAGGCGGGCAAGGACGCGAGGTGGTGTCCATAAGTGGGCCGGCTGGGTATAGGTAGATAGAACTCGCGGGCTTGTGGGTCGGCCCAAAAACGCGAGCGGTTCCGCGCCGCGCGGTGCGTCCCCGCTTGTCGTCATCCCGTGATGACGAACTAACCAACGGTCCGCTCTCCCGCCGCTGACGGGCGCGCGCGGGTCACACGTATTGAACCAACCGGCCACTCCCCGGTTCTGCCGGTGGCCGTGAAAATAAATTGTCCACGCATCCACTACGGCACCACGGCAATACTTGCATAGAATTTTTGGCAAATTCGACTATTGAATAATAACGAACGCTCTAGAATTTGAGCAAGTAAAGTAGATCATAGACGTGGTGGGACGGTGGGTGATTGCTTGTGAGGATTTCGCATAGACGGGAACCTGCTCTAATTATGGCAACGACAACACCATCACACGCTTGCTGTCAAATGGCACCTGGCGTCATTATCCAGCCAGCCAATAAAAAAAACACCATCACACTCTTGCTGTGTCAAATAAAAACTGGCATCATTATCCAGCCAGTTCAAAAAAAAAGAAGAAAAAAGTGAAAGAAAGAGTACCAGGTTTACGGCAGCAAATTCGGAAGCAGGCCTCACTGTCGCAAAGGATCCGGCGCCGCAGGCCCACGGTCCTCTCGATCCGCGAGCCGTTGCCTATTTGGTTCACACGGCAAAACTTTTACCTCTGTTACATCGAATCTCTAGTCCTTAGTTTCGTCTATTTAAAATATACTAAGTAAAAAAGTAATTTGTCAGTCGAAAACAACTTCGCGAGACGAATCTTTTAAACCTATTTAATTTATGTCATAATAAATATTTGTTAATTATAGATTAACTTAGCTTAATAGAATCGTCTTATTAAATCTTGCAGAGGTATATAATTAGTTTTATAAATAATCTATTTTTAATACACTAAACTAGTGTCGAAAGATTTGATGTGACACGATAAAACATTTGTGGCTCCATGCAAACAGGCCCGGCCCTTATTTATCTGGTCCGCCCGGGCCGAGCGCAGCAGCTTTGAACCTGGTTCTTCTGTCGCCCATCTTGCGGCACCCCACCGGAAGTGAAGAGCGGCCGAGCGGCGCAGAGAAGAGGGAACCAGCCAGCCGACCGGAGCGGCCGCGCTTCCGGAGTGACGATGGAGAAGGCTCTCACCAAGCTCGGCAGCTTCACCATCTCCCGCAAGGCCAAGCAGGAGCTCTCCGCCATCGGTGACGACATCTCCGTGAGTGCTCACCGTCGCCGCCATCTCTCCTTTTCCGTCTCGCCTTTCCGCGCAATCGGTTGCTCCAGCCTCCCGGCCGGCCATTGCGTTGGATCCGCTGCTTTCAATCTTTTTTATTATCCTGTCCTGCCGTCCTGTGGAAGTTGAGATTAGAAGTACTAGTGGTTGCATGGCTCATGGCCGTGCTAATCTGAAGTCCGTTCTTTTTCTTCTAGTTCTTGTCTAGCGGATTATTCTCCTTTGCACCTTTTCCCCCCTTTGATGAGGCTGCATCAAATCCATCTCCATCGTGTTTTACTCATAGCAAGTACTAGTGAAGTGGTAAAGGAAAAATCCCTCTTTGATTGAACTGGGGTGACGAAATAGTAGATCAATTTGTATGAAAGCCGTTAAGTTCAGCAGCATCCACATGACCAAACTGACAGCCTTTGATCTTACCTGCAGCGTTTCTCGAGCACGGTGGAGGGGAAGGCAAAATGGGTCTTCGAGAAGCTCAAAGGTACAGTTGTTCTGTTCCATTCCATGGTTGGTTTTGTGGCTGTGAAAATGAGAGCGACTCTGAAGAGAAGTGAGTGACTATGAAGAGATGTAGATGATGAATTAGAACCTTCTGGTTGCATGTTAAGTTGTTTGGCAACATCATCAGTGCAACTATCCATTGCGGTTAGCTTTTCTTTGCCTCATGCGTAAAACCAAAGCAATGCAGCAAAGAGAGCTTTATTCCTATTTAATATGATTGATCATATGTACTGGCTGCCTGATTCCTAGCCTTTCCTCTGATTGGATCTAGCTTTTCTTGGATTTCATGTACCCTTTTGATCTGCAAAGTAGAGTGCACATGGGGGCCAAACTGAAATGACTTTTGTGACATCCTGCTGCTCTGCATTGGTTGGCATCTGGCCCATGTTTTTTCAGAAAAAGACCCAGTTTTTCGTTGATGCCATTATTCAGAAATCAGAAGTCCATAGAGGGGCAATGGATAGGGGACTTGCTCACCTAACAGCTTGTTTTACGTGCAATCTTGGCGTTGGTCCTCATGTCTTTGGCGGTATTAGCAAGACTGTGCAGTGTATGCCCTTGTCGTAGGAAGCACCAACTATAGCTGACTGATTTGCCAGCCTCTACTGCAATGCCCATTGTTTGTCATAGCACTTGCTTCTAAGCAGCGTCTAATTTGTTGTGGCCAGAAGAACAAAAGCAATCGATAATGTAGCTGGACAACTTAACTACTGTCCTGTCAGAGCTTTCAGTGCAGGATACCTTTGTTCTGAATAGACTGCTTGCAAATTGGGCTCCTCTATCTTTTCGTGTACTTTTCCTTTTGCCAAATACAGGTATTGTCAATAATGTGTTCATAATCTTTATATATCCATTTCAATTATTAGTGGATACTATGTCTAATTACTCTTTGATGTCTTCCTCCTGATTTATTTGTGGATCACAGTTATCTTATTTGTCTGATTGCAATTTCTGTGATGAACAATTGAACAACAACAGTAAAGCATTTTAGTCCCAAAGCAAGTTGGGTTGATATATATGATGAATAATTGAAATATTGTAGAAATCTTTTAGTCTCTGTAGCATCATAAATTTCAGTTTCTATATTTTGTTTAAAATTGTGTCAAAATTGCTCCATGAAGTTAGACTTTACCTCAAAACTCGACACTTTCTGATTCTGAATTATGTTCGTTTATCTCTTCGTTAACCTCATCCCCTAGCACCTTTGCACAGTTGTATAACCGATATTTCAAAAATATGCACCAACTTCAGTTTATTCTGTCCAGGACACAAGAAGTCTCTCTCTGATCTACTGCGCGAGCACAACCTCCCTCCAGGCCTCTTCCCTCGTAACATCATCTGCTATGAGTACGACGAATCGACCTCGAAGCTGGTGGTGCACCTGTCCAAGCCCTGCGAGGTGAGCTTCAAGGATTCCTCCACAATACGGTATGCTCCTCGTGTCAAAGCGACTCTGTCCCGAGGCAAGCTTTCTGGGGTTGAAGGCATGAAGACCAAGGTGGTGGTATGGGTTAAGGTGGCAAATGTGAGCATCGAGAGCTACAAGTCTGACAAGATATGCTTCATCGCCGGGGTGAAGAAGCTGAGGCAGAAGGATGCTTATGAGGTCCCTCGCGAAGCCGTCTCTGTTGAGGAGTTCTGAGCTGGATTGGTTTGCCTTATCCGTATTCCGTAGTATCATTCATTGATAGCATCCATTTTTTTGGTGATTGATGTGCTGTGACCTGTGATTTGGTAGATTTGTATATTGGAAGCATGTGGATCCGTTCTGCCTGGCAGAAGACAACCCGTGCATGTTATCTGGCGAGTCCTTCGCATGTGTGATGTTTCAGTAATGTGAACATTTAGCATGTGTTCTGGTTCTGCATTGGTTGCTCCTAGAGTTCTTTTTTTTGTCTTCCTGTTTTATTCTGATATAGGTATATGGTATCGCATTGCATTTGGTGGGTTGGGTTGGTGGTGGCTGAGTTGCACAGTTTGTTCCAACAGGCAATTGTAGATAATATATGCATTTTGGGCTTAATTTTGGCTATTATTGCCTGACTTCGTTTTCGGCCATGCAACTATAATTCTCTAAAGCTGAACATATTTGAATATTTCAATTACTGGATAAATTATCTAAATTAGAAAAATAGTAAAAATAATTTGTTTCTTAAATTTCATAACATTTTTTAATAAAAAAATTCAGCGTGCTAACATTGAAGGTGTCATGCTCCACCATATTTAGGGAGTGTCAGAGAATGTTGTACCTCCACAAAAATGCACCTCCTCAGGTGCTCTCACCACTTCCTACTTTTTTTCTCTAACATAGTGCGTGAAGATAAAAACGTTTGGCTAAAAAACATGGAGCAGAGCCGTTCTAAATGGGCTCTTAGACCTCATACCTATTATGACATAACTAGTCCTTGGTGTTAATTTGACTCCAAAATATGTGGTGCTTTATTTAGACTTATGGGTTTTGGTGGTCGAACTCGCTTTAATGTAGCATAAATTGATGGTTTAAATAACAATGGGTATGACTACAAATAATAAAACATTAGAAACAATTGCATATACGATCCAATTAGATCAGAATATAGCACTAATATATATTATTTTTTAGAAAAAAATGGTATTGATTTCATATTTTATGAGTAAACTACTAGTTATGACTATTTTAGAAAATAAACTAGTTATTATTTTCAGAAATACAAAATACATCTTTGAAACTAATCTAGGCCAAATTTGTCCGGCACTAATAGTTCAGTGATTAAAGAAATCTGACTTGGGAGTTGCGCAGCTAAAAACAAATTTGCGTAATAGTTGGATGGCTAAAAATATACTTATTTCAAAATCTAATGTATGGATGGATTATGTCGAGATTGTAACTTGGATGAACGTTTTGAACATTTGTAAAGAATAATGTAGGCCAAAATGCCACCTTTAGTGCCAAAGGGAACTGGACAAGATACATATATAGCCAAGAGAAACGATTTAGCATTAAGCAAAAATTTACTAATTCATATCATCCTAATTCCTACATGCATGCGTGTACTCGTTCAACTGGGTGAGTGATGGATCAATCCAATGATCTAACAAAAACAGCACTTGCATCCCAACACACAAGACATTAATGAACAATGGCCAATTTGAAGTGAATTCTCTTAAAGCAAATCTGAGTGAAGCATAAACTTCTTGATTATGAAATTCAGTACAGGAAGCCAATGAAAAATATATGGATTATTAGTTTATACTTCTGGCAGACTGAAAGGATCAAGATGCCCAAGAGGGGGGGTGAATTGGGCTCTTTTTAATTTTTAAACAAGAATTAAACCTATAAAGAGCCAATTAACCCCCTAGTGCCTACCGCTTGTGTGTCCTAGCTATAAAACGGTAGCAAGTCAAAGGAAAGCGAAAACTTCCTACACAATTCTAGTATGAATTGAAAGACAAGAGCGGAAAGTAATGCGGTAATAGAGAGATAGGGAAAGAGATGCTTGACACGGTGATGTTTTGCCGAGGTATCGAGGAATCGACACTCTCCCCTAGTCCTCGTTGGAGCACCTCGCAAGGTATAGCTCCCCCTCAATCCCGCGCAAGGGATGAGTGCTCTCTATGGGCTGATTCTTCGCCACTCCGGCTCGGTGAATCGCCCACAACCGATCACAAACGTCGATGGAGAAGGGCCGCCGACAATCCTCCGGCGATCACCTTCCTCCGAGCACCACCGGACCGTCTAGGTGATGTCGATCACCAAGAGTAACAAGCCTCGATCTTCGCTTGACTCACTCAAGCTTCACAACTAGAGGATGCACACTTGAAATCTTAGATGAACTAGAGAGAGGATGGATGGATTCGCGAATCACTCTCTCTCTCTCTCTAGGGCTCTTGCTCTCTTCCCAACCTTCTCAACAAACTCAGCAACTCGAATGAGCAAAGGCAAGATGGGAGAGAAGTGGGAGGGGCTATAAATAGACCCTCTGAAAACTGCCTCGGGCTGGCAATTTAAGTTGGCGACGGACGCTCCGTCGATTAGGCGTCTGTCTCTGGTGCCGCTGTAGCCTCGACGGGCTCTGACTCTGTAGGTGGAGGGGACTCACGACGCGCTCCACGGCGAGGCGAGAGCCTCAAGCCGGCGCGACGTCCTCCTCGCTCAGCTATCTCGGCGGCCTCTGCCACTGCTAGAGCGGCTACCGAGTCTGGATCCATTGCTGGCCTCTTGCGCTTCCGAGAGATAACCTTTTGCTTTCCCTTTCCCCGGTCAGTGGGTGGACGCGGTGGAGGTGGAGGGTCACCACCACTACCGAGAACGGGACCTGCATTCTTTGTCCTTGCCATATCTCAACTTTGCAACCAATCCGCTGACAAGAAAGCTCAAGAGTCAAACCAACAACTCACTGCCAATCAACCACTGACCCTGAACCTCTGACAGACCACAGAACCAAACAACTGAAAGGGTGGCACGCTGGCCCTGGACTGTCCTCGCGAGGCTTTGCCTCGATCCGTACTCGCGGGCTTTGCCCCGAGTTATCTGTCACTGCCCACTGCTCAAGCAATCACCTCAGACACTGACCCTGCTTGTTAGATAGATGAGATTATAACCATAAGCACATAAGCGAGAGATGAGAGGGTCTATAGAGTGAAAAGAAATAGATAAGAAATCGAGATCGATTCTGCCATTTCATACCTCGAACCCTGACCAACAAAGAGGGAGGAGGTGAGATTTCCCGATAGATCGACCACAGTTCGCAATTCACACCTAAACAAGGCAGGAAAAAGGTTTAGGGTACCAAGGATGATGAGGTGATTTGTTATCAAAGAGGGAAAGATCACAGAGGTTGAAAATCACCTTGCCGCGCAACTCAACTCAGATCAACCAGTCTCTGTGGGTGAGAGCTCCTTGGGAAGGAATGAGCACAGTTGGATTTAGGGGCAGTGAAGGAGCTCTGGCTCGGAGAGAGAAAGGGCACGGCGGATGCAGTGCTAGAGGAGCGACCCTGGCGCGGCGGCGGATGCTGTGCAATTAGGGTTTGGTGCGGCGGCGCAAGGGGCAGGTGGCGGCGCAGATGGGAGCTCGTGGCGGCGCAGGGAGGCACGGCGGTGCTGGAAGAACGAATTCCGCGGCGACGGTTAGGGTTTGGGCGCGACGGCGAGCTGCGATCGAATCGGGAGAAACAGAGGAGAAAACGGGGATTTTAAAAAAAAATTCGTCGTTTAGTTCGCGACGGACGCTCCGTCGGTATGCGACGGACGCTCGGGGAGCGTCCGACGGCATCGTCCGTCGGGCTTCCAGAGCCTATTTGAAACGCCCAGTCGCATTGACCGCGACGGACGCTTGGGGGAGCGTCCGTCGCCCTGTTAGCGGGCCACTTTAATCTCCGGACGATTGCGACGGACGCTGAGGCAATTGACACCGAGCGTCCGTCGGCAGCGTCCGACGCCTAAAAATAGAATTTTTCAAATTTTCTTTTTGCGTCTTTCTCCCAACCAAATTCCAATCCCAATAAGATCTAAATAACACCTGATTGGACTTGATATGAGAGCCATCTCTCAAACACTCATTTTCAATTAGTTTGCCATAGGCTTAAATTTAATTTTTAGCTTAAAATATTCGAATGGAAGTGCCAAGGAGTCATCATATGGCCACAAGAGGGGTAAGGGAGTGACTTGAGCCTGGAATGCTCCCCCAAGTGGACTATCATAGAGGATGCTCAAGAAACTTAACCGAAAAGAAAAAAGGCAAACAACACACATGCATATGCTATGCAATACAAAAATTTGAATCTAGGTTGCTTGCAAGTTTAAACCGCGGTTAAGCTTTGTCACACGCTTTGAGGGCGGTTATCTTAACCGCGTTAGCCAAGCCTATGTGCATTACCAAATTAAACATGTTATATTATATATGAATGCATGGTTCACACAAGCTTATCTTTTAGTGAAGTTAGAGTGATTAAGCACATTTAACTCGCTTCTCAACCTACAAAAGGTTGTTTCATCGAGTGGTTTAGTGAAGATATCCGCCAATTGCTCTTCGCTCTTAACTCCAACTAGTGTTATGTCTTTCCTAGCCACATGATTTCTAAGAAAGTGATGGCGAATATCTATGTGCTTGGTGCGAGAGTGTTGAACCGGGTTGTTTGCAAGCTTTACGACGCTTTCATTATCACACAAAAGTGGAACTTCTTTTAAAAACACGTCGTAATCAAAGAGTGTTTGGGTCATATATAAGATTTGTGCGCAACTTGCTCCCATGGCAATGTATTCTACCTCGGCGGTTGACAATGCCACACTATTTTGCTTCTTAGAGGACCAAGAAACAAGTGATCTTCCTAGCATGTGGCACCCGCCGGAGGTACTCTTCCTATCAACCTTACACCTAGCGTAATCCGAATCGGAATAGCCAACTAGTTGGAAGGGAGCTCCTTTGGGATACCAAAGACCCATGCTAGGGGTGTGCCTTAAGTACCTAAGGATTCTCTTAACCGCACAAAGATGCGACTCCTTAGGGTTTGCTTGAAACCTAGCACACATACACACACTAAACATGATATCCGGCCTAGAAGCGGTGAGGTAAAGTAAACTACCGATCATAGAACGATAAAGAGTTTGGTCGATCGGTTTACCTCCCTCATCGAGATCGAGATGCCCATTAGTAGGCATTGGAGTCTTGATTGGCTTGCAATCCTCCATCTTGAATTTCTTGAGCACATCATAAGTGTACTTCTCTTGAGATATGAAGGTGCCCTCCCTCAATTGCTTCACTTGGAAGCCTAGGAAGAAGGTTAGCTCGCCAATCATCGACATCTCGAACTCCTTGGACATCAATGCACCAAATTCCTTGCTATGACCTTGGTTTGTTGACCCAAATATAATGTCATCGACATATACTTGGCAAACAAAGATCTCTCCATCTAGCACCTTGGTGAAGAGTGTGGTATCCACTTTCCCGATCTTGAAGCCCTTCTTGAGTAGGAAATCCCTTAGCCTCTCATACCAAGCTCTTGGAGCTTGTTTCAATCCATAGAGTGCCTTGGACAACCTATACACATGATTAAGACAATTTGGGTCTTCAAACCCGGGAGGTTGTGAGACAAAGACAAGTTCATTAATGAAACCATTTAGAAAGGCACTCTTCACATCCATTTGAAAAAATTTCATTTTGTGATGTGAAGCATATGCCAAAAGGATACGAATGGCTTCTAGTCTTGCAACCGGTGCAAAGGTCTCCCCAAAATCCAATCCTTCAACTTGGGAGAACCCTTTTGCCACCAATCTTGCCTTGTTTCTCACAACCATGCCTTGATCATCTTGCTTGTTCCTAAACACCCACTTGGTGCCAATGATTCTTGCTCCTTTGGGCTTTTCTACTAGTGTCCACACTTCGTTCCGGGTGAAGTTGTTCAACTCTTCGTGCATGGCGTTCACCCAATCCGGATCCGCAAGTGCATCCTCCACACTAGAAGGCTCAACAAAGGAAACAAAGGAGTGATGTTCAACATAAGAAGCAAGTTTAGATCGAGTTGTTACCCCCCTTGATGGACTCCCTATGATGAGGTCTTGAGGATGTGCTTGAAGCATAGGTGTAGATCTTCTATTAATCTCTTGGGGAGGAGGTTGCGGTGCTTCAACATTTCTTGCTTTGGCCTCGGCTTGATCTTGAGGGATGTGAGTGTCTTCTTGAGCTTCCCTCACTTGATCTTCTTCATCAACTTGAGGCGTGTGAGGTGGAGAAGGATCTTGATTTGCTTCATCTTCAACTTCTTCCACTTCTTGCGAGTTGATAGCACCAATTGGCATGTTCTTTATTGTCTCCCTCAAGGGTTCATCACCTACATCATCAAGATTTTCATGCTCTTCTTGAGAGCCATTAGTTTCATCAAACTCCAAGTCATACGTTTCTTCAACTAAGCCGGTGGCTTTGTTAAATACACGGTATGCCTTGGATTTAAGTGAATACCCAACTAAGAAACCAATGTCACATCTTCTTTGGAACTTGCCCAAGTGTTGGCGCTTCTTGTAGATGTACACTTTGCAACCAAACACTCGGAAAAAGGATATGTCCGGTTTCTTCCCATTCACAAGTTCATAGGGGTCTTCTTGAGAAGCCTTTGGACAAATAGCCGGTTGGTCGCGTAGCATGCGGTGTTGATTGCTTCAGCCCAAAACTTCTCGGGGGTGTTGTATTCATCAAGCATTGATCTTTCAAGAGTAATAAGTGTCCGGTTCTTCCTTTCTACTACACCATTTTGTTGAGGAGTATAGGTGGCGGATACTTCATGCTTGATCCCTACTTCATCACAATAGTCTTCAATCTTGGTGTTCACAAACTCGGTCCCATTATCACTTCTTATCTTCTTGATCTTCACATCAAACTCATTTTGGGCTCTAGTTGCAAACTTCTTGAATATTGATTGAGTTTCTCCCTTGTCTTGAAGAAAGAACACCCAAGTGTATCTAGAGTAGTCATCAACTACCACCAAGCAAAAGAGATTGCCGCCAAGGCTAGCATAGGTGGTAGGTCCAAATAGATCCATGTATAGTAACTCTAGGACTCTTGAAGTTGACATGAAAGCTTTGGTTGGATGAGTGTTTGCCACTTGCTTGCCGGCTTGACATGCACTACAAAGTTTGTCCTTCTCAAACACAACATCCTTGACACCTCTAACCAATTCCTTCTTGACAAGCTTCTTCAAGGTTGACATTCCCACATGTGCCAATCTTCTATGCCATAGCCAACCCAAAGAGCTCTTGGAGAATAGACATGTTTGCAAACTAGCTTCATTTGAGGTGAAGTCCACTAGGTAGAGATTGTTGTGCCGAAACCCTTTGAATATCAATGATGAATCTTCAATCTTCGACACAACTACCTCATTTGGAGTGAAGAGACATTGGAAACCAAGATCACATAGTTGTCCCACCGATAGCAAATTGAAGCTCAATGATTGTACTAGCAAGACATTTGATATTGATTGATCATTTGAGATTGCCACTTTGCCTAGGCCTTGCACTTTGCCTTTTGAATTGTCCCCAAAGGTAATCTTGTCTTGCCCTTCACAATCTTCCTCAAGTGTGGTGAACATCCGGGAGTCACCGGTCATATGTTGAGTGCATCCACTATCAATCACCCAATGACTTCCACCGGTCTTGTAGTTCACCTACACACAAGCAACTTGGAGTTAAGCTTGTTGTTTGGGAACCCACACTTGGCGAGGTCCCATAGCCTTGTCCACAAACTCCTTAGCAACTCATAGCACTTTGGGCTTGTTCTTCATCTTTGGACCGAGAAATACAACTTGAGGTCTACCCTTGGAGTCCTTGTTGATGATGAAGTGTGCATCATGAGCGAAAGGCCTTATGTGCTTGGGCAAGGTCTTGGGAGGTGGAGTCTTGCATTGGGATTGAAAATGACCCTCTTGACCACATCCAAAACATTTCTTGGGCTTGGGCTTTGGTGTGTCATAGTTGCTTCTCATAGCCTTGTTCTTGTAATAGTTCTTGGCCTCTATCTTGACCTTGGCCTTCATGATTTAGTTCTCCTTGAACCCAATGTCGGTCTTGTCGGTCTTCATGATGGTGTTCATCAAGAGCTCACTTTGAAGGTTGTGGCCCTTGGTGAACTTCTCCAATCCACTTATAAGCTTGATTTTCTCAACCTTGAGCTTTGCATTTTCCTCTTTGAGAGAGTTGATCAAGTTTATTGCCTCTTTGTCATCTTGTTTGGCCGACTTGATAGTGAATGACTTGCTTGACTTGAGGTTGATTAGCTCTTCCTTGAGCTTGGAGTTTTCTTGCCTTATCTTCACATAGTCATCATGCTTATCGGCCTCAACTACCTTCTTGCCCTTGCCCTTAGCATTTTGCTCACTAGCAACTTCATCAAGCAAGTCCTCACAAGAAGTAGCTATATCACACTTAACAACCGGGTTAATAGCAACATGTGTAGCAAGATCATTTGAAAGCAATTCATTAGCTACCACAAGTGTGCCATGTTCATTTTTAACTTGGTTGTAGTCATCTTTTAGCAAGTTGTATCTTGTTTGGAGCTCTTGTGTTGACCTCTCAAGCTTATCATGTTTCTCATTTGCTTGTTTGAGTGAGGCTTTGAGCTCCCTAGTGCTAGATGAGAGAGATTTGTTCTCAAGCTTCAATTCATCATTAGCACTAGACAAGTCATCAAGCTTAGCATGCAAGTTACCATTAGCTTTCTCTAGTGATTCACTTTTGCCTTTATACTTCCTAATGAGCTTAGTGTATTTATTGCAAATCTCTATTAGCTCATCATAGGAAGGTGCCTCAAACTCATCATCACTATCATCACTAGAGCTAGCCTCATCATCACTGTCCTCTTTTTGTATCTTTTTGTCACCTTTAGCCATGAGGCATAGGTGTGTAGAGGATGAGCCCGGAGATGATGGAGGGGGTGGCGGTGGAGTAGATGAACCAACCACCAAGGCGGTCACCTTCTCTTCTTCACTTTCGTCTCCGGATGAGTCACTTGAGTCTTCAATGTCGGTGAGCCAATCACCAACAATGTAGGCTTTGCCATTTTTCTTCTTCTTGTGGAAGTTGAAGTTCTTCTTCTTCTTGAATGGCTTGTCATCCTTCTTCTCCTCATCACTTGACTCAACCTTGTTGCCTTTGTTGTACTTGAACTTGTTGTTAGCTTTCTTGTTCTTGTACTTGTCGTTCTTTTCTTCGGGGCAAGCATGAGCCAAGTGTCTAAGTTTGTCATAATTGTAGCAATCCATCTTGGAGAGGGGCTTTCTTGAAGAGCTCGTGAAAAATTTCTTCTTCTTTGAGTCAAACTTGACTCCATTCTTGCTTAGCTTCTTCAACATCTTAGTTGTCTTCTTCACCATGAGAGCGAGATCATCATCATCATCATCGCTTGTGCTCTCATACATGACTTGCATCTTGTACTTCTCCGAGGAGGATGCCTTGAGTGTCAAGTCCTTCTTTTCCTCCTTCTCTTTTTCTTTCTTCTTGGAGGAAGAAGATGAGCCACAATTACCAATCTTCATGTACATCTCATGGGCCTTGATTTTGCCCAAAATTTGTGTTGGTGTAGCGGCAGAGAGATCTCCTTGTGAAGCACCGTGACGATGTGGCCATACTTCTCAATGGGCAAGACATAAAGAATCTTGCGTACCACATCGGCCGGTTCCATTTGGTTGAGACCGAACCCATTCAATTCCTCTACAATAATGTTGAGTCGTGAGTACATTTCATTGGCATTTTCATTTGCATGCATAGAGAAATAATTGAGCTTAGCCATAACCAAGTGATAGCGTTCTTCATGCTCACTCTTTGTGCCTTCGTGAAGTGCACAAATAGTGGTCCACAACTCAAATGCATCTTTGGCATTACGCACTCGGTTGAAGACATCCTTGCTTATGCCACGAAAGATAATGTTCTTAGCCTTGGCATTGTGCTTATCAAAATTGAGGTCCTCCGCGAAGAGGGTGCCTCCCTTTGTGGCGGCTTTGAGCACGCCCACGTCAACGGCCTCTAGATAGGCCTCCATACGAACTTTCCAATAGGGAAAGTCGTCTCCATCGAACATGGGAGGTGGTCCATCCCCATGGGACATCTTGCTCTAGGCGGTGAAGCCTAAATTAGAGCAAACCTTGCTCTGATACCAATTGAAAGGATCAAGATGCCCAAGAGGGGGGGTGAATTGGGCTCTTTTTAATTTCTAAACAAGAATTAAACCTATAAAGAGCCAATTACCCCCCTAGTGCCTACCGCTTGTGTGTCCTAGCTAGAAAACGGTAGCAAGTCAAAGGAAAGCGAAAACTTCCTACACAATTCTAGTATGAATTGAAAGACAAGAGCGGAAAGTAATGCGGTAATAAGATAGAGAAAGAGATGCTTGACACGGCGATGTTTTGCCGAGGTATCGAGGAGTCGACACTCCCCCCTAGTCCTCGTTGGAGCACCTCGCAAGGTATAGCTCCCCCTCAATCCCGCGCAAGGGATGAGTGCTCTCTATGGTCTGATTCTTCGCCACTCCGGCTCGGTGAATCGCCCACAACCGATCACAAACGTCGATGGAGAAGGGCCGCCGACAATCCTCCGGCGATCACCTTCCTCCGAGCACCACCGGACCGTCTAGGTGATGTCGATCACCAAGAGTAACAAGCCTCGATCTTCGCTTGACTCACTCAAGCTTCACAACTAGAGGATGCACACTTGAAATCTTAGATGAACTAGAGAGAGGATGGATGGATTCGCGAATCACTCTCTCTCTCTCTCTAGGGCTCTTGCTCTCTTCCCAACCTTCTCAACAAACTCAACAACTCGAATGAGCAAAGGCAAGATGGGAGAGAAGTGGGAGGGGCTATAAATAGACCCTCTGAAAACTGCCTCGGGCTGGCAATTTAAGTTGGCGACGGACGCTCCGTCGATTAGGCGACGGACGCTCCGGCGCCTAGGCGACGGACGGTCCGACGCCCTGTATAACGGCTAGTTCTGACACACTGTTCCCAGCGACGGACGCTACGTTACTGGGCGACGGACGCTCAACCACAGCGTCCGACGCTGAGTTCTGGCTAGGGTTGAAAAACACCCTCTCTGGAAGGTCGACGGACGCTCTTCCCAGAGTCCAACGCCTGGCCGTCAGACAGCGTCCGACGGACCCTGAGAAACTTAGCCAGAAAACATCCCCTCTGGAAGGCCGACGGGCGCTGTGGACTCAATTACCCAGCGTCCGGCGCCTTTGTCCGACGCGACGGACAGCGTCCGGCGCCCCTGCCAGGAGCGTCCGACGCCCAGAAAACGATTTTGACAACTCCGTTTTTCGTCGCGATGAATATGGAAGTTGTTCTAGGCTATCTTACGGTCACCATAGGCTTGCTTAGAGCTAAGGAAGACAAGTGTGCACCACACCTAAGTCATGAAGCTTTCCTAAGTCAAGCTACTAATCTCAACCCCTCTTAATAGGATGGTCAAAGGTAAAAAGAGAAGCCCTATCTATTTCTAAGTGCCCTTCATCTCCTTATGGCACTTAGCCTATCATTCTAGGGTCTTCATCATGTCTCCTTGAAAAACGAAACGATATCCATCTTGGGGGCTAAGTGATGACCATTAGAGCCCATTCTCCTTGATCACTATGGCTAAGCTACGCATAGCCTCTGTAAAACACACGTTAGCCATAATAATCTTTAATTGTCGTTAATCGTCGAAACCAACTAGGGCCATGATTCTTCACAGACCACCTTCTAGTAAACAGAATACAGAGGAAGATCATCTTCAAACAAACAGATTAAATCAGAAGATCATCTTCTCTAGCACTTACATTAGAGAAGAAGAATATCTTCTGGAAGTTGCATTGTAATACTCAGTACTGAATTACATCCGCCACATCAATTTTATTAACCAAAGAAGATACATAACCAAGCAACCACTTTAGCTGAGTTAATACGAATACAGTGTTTGCAGACACACAAGAATCAAATATTGGTACCACATAGATTGAGGAAATAATCTGAGCGTTTTTCCACCCGTCCTTGGGCTAGGACGCTAGGTCCACGGAATTCATATTGTTCCCTTCTGCCAGCATGTTGACCTTGCTTCAAGAACGGCTGCCCCAGCTTTCCTTTCACATTGCAGTGCGACTGCTTTCCAGATCAATTACCAAAAAACCATACAATTATGCTAATAATCTTCCTCAGAAACTTGATTGACTGTGCACAGCTGTATATGCGATCTTGGTTGTTTGGCTGTTTCAATCCCATGAACCTTGTCATCATCAGTAAAGAGAAACCTTTTGATCATGAGTGAAACTGATTGGGGCAGTGCACCCGACAACCATTCAAGTTTCATAGTTCAGGAAAAAAGGAGAGTCTGAATGGTTCAGAAAGATATGAGAGTCTGAATGAGTGATAGGAGATTTAAAGCTGCTGGGTTAAAAGTATACATAAGGTCTGCAGCCATAATTGTTCAATGAGTCCTAGGGTTTTATTAAATAAATAAAATAAATAAATGAGCGCATTGGAATCAAGTTATTGAGAGCCTGAGAGGTCATACAAAGAGGAGCAAAAAAACAAGCAGCTGAAAAGGGTGCCCTTGCAGAAATACTCCATTGAGCTGTGCACTTGTGTCTTTTCAACTACAGAATCAGGAAGGTGAAATACTAATAATTCTGACACTGCTTGAAACCGATGACATAAAACCACCTGTGGTTCAAATTCAACAATCCTCTTGGCCTCTCGTTTATATGACCTATTGTTTATTTCAAAGACATTAGTTTGATTTAGATACTAAATTATTTGTGTCAAATTCTTCACCAATTAACAGTTCTGAGATACAAAAAACTATCATCATGTGACACAAACCAACAGGCACTGCACAAGGACCAAGTGAGAAGAGCCATCAACTACTTCGGCGCAATGGCAAAGGCCATTGGTTGGGAGGCTCCCACTCAGGGTTCAAATCCTGGGTGCGACACTTTATTCTGGATTTATTCCAGAATTTTCTGGCGCTACGCATTAAGTGGTAGGCGACGTTTCCGTCGACAGCGAGGCGCCGCCTGTGGTGACTTTGTGAACTTCAAGATTTGCCGGCTCAGTCCTTCGAAGGTGCTCATAGGGGTAGGGTTTGCGTGCGTGTGTTCGTAGGGGCGAGTGTGCGTGTGTGTTGAGTGTCTGTGTTGTACTGTGTACTCTCAAAAAAAAAAGATAAGAACCAGCCCAACAAAGAAGAAGTTAGTTTACGCAAGATGCCTTGATGGTTAGTAGCCAAGCACCATAATAAGTTCAAACTAACCATTCAGAGGCTATTTTGCAAAGATATATATGCCTAGAAACACCACCAAGTTGAAATAAACATGGCTGCTTAGTTTCACTGTCTCAGGTTTAGCAAAACTAAAATCAAGTTCAGGAAAAGATGCACATTCATGGATAGTACTCAGTATGCTAACATCAAGAACCAACACATCTCCACAAAAATTTCAAACAATAGGACCATACTCAGTATGCTAAGATCAAGAACCAACACATCTCCACAGAAATTTCAAACAATAGGACCATAACAACAGTAGATAATGAATGAAAACGTATTGGAGAGTTTCTCTTATTGTAGCCACAATAAAATAGGATACATATTATTGTAGTCAGAACTAATATACAACATGAATAGCAGAGCATCCAAGCTTTTATTACCCCAGCTGCGTAAGCACCACATTAAGCATATGGACCCATTGTAAAATGTTGATCTCTGCAGGACTGAATGACGGACTCATTTCTGGGAATAACAATCATAGATGAAACAACCCTGAAAACCATTCATGCGTCACAATGCCCAGGCAGAAGAACATGCGTACATCCAAAACACAGTAAACATATGGAATGGAACCCAGGAAGGTTGACATGGATAACTTTTTCGATTCACTTAACTCATAGTACCTCTAAGTGAATAGTTTGTTGGGTGTTACATGAGCTTAATCCTACCTAAAAATGGTACGAGGATTCATTATTAGCTTTCACTTACACACCAACTGCATTGCGAGAGCGATACTCAGTCCTGAACTGATGCTCTGTCCTTGGCTGAGGTGCTGACATAGGTTTTTCTTCAAAAGCTTTCTCAATTTCTTGTTGTCGACCAGCCTTCTTGAAAAAGTCAAAAACCGACTCACGGAACTCTGAAGGAGGCACAATACCACTCCTTGCCATGTCCGTCACTAGGCCCCTTGCTTGATCCAAGTTCCCTTCTTTGCATAAGGCTTTGACAAGGATTTCAAAAGTGGTCATGTTTGGTTTGATCTCCTTGTCAGGCATCCTCCCGTAGACCTTCAAGGCATCATCAATCCGGCCAGCTTCTGTAAGTCCTTCAAACATGCGGTTGAAGAAACCAATATTGAACTTTGGCCCATGCTCCCTGCCATCTGCCATTTTGTAGAAATACTGCACTGTATCTTCCACACGGCCTTCCTTGAAGCACGAGTCAACAAGGTAAGTGTAGGTGTACACATCTGGAAGGACTGACTTCGTCTCCATCTCCTCAAAGAGCTTTTCTGCCTCAGCTAGCATCCCATTCTCACAGAGTTTGCCAATGATGTTGTTGAAGCAACCAACGTCCATTTGGACGTTCTTCCTGGGCTGGCTGTGAAAGACCTCAATCGCCTCCGTGAACTTGCCCTCCCTGAAGCACTGGTTAACCATGACGTTGTAAGACTCGGCATTGATGCCGATGAAGCTTGGTGGGCTGTGGTTGTCGATCATGGTTTCCCATAGGTCGTTGGCCTCCTTGTGCTTGCCGTGCTTGAAGAGCGTCTCAAGCAGGACGTTGCAAGTGGCTGGCGTCATCTTAAATCCCCGTTCAAGAAGGGACTGGTAGTTGTCCATGGCCTCCTTGTCCTTTCCCTGTTTCCAGTAGCCCTCCATGAAGGTGGTGTGGACGACGCCGTCGTAGACAAGGCACCTCTCTGCGAGCTCGTTGAAGAGCTCGAAGGCCCTGTCCCAGTCGCCGAGGTCGATGTAGCCAGCGATGAGGTTGTTGTAGACGAGGGAGTCGGCGCCAGCGTTGCGGTTGAGCATCTCGCGGAGGAGGTCGAGGGCGTCGCGAATGCGGCCGGCAGCGACGAGACCCTTGGTGAGGTGGCGGTAGGTGACCGCAGAGGGGGAGAAGGACGCAGACGCAAGCATGTCGTGGTACGCCTGTATCGCGGTGTCGACGCGGCCGGCCTCGCAGTGTGCAAGGATGAGGGTGTTGTAGGAGACGATGTTGGGGACGATGTTGGAGCAGCGGAAGAAGAATTCGAAGAGCGCGACGGTGTCATCGTGGCGGGCGCCGCGGACCATGGCCGCGGCCACGGCGTTGCAGGTGAAGACGGTGGGGCGGACGCGGGAGGAGACGGCGGCGCGGGCGACGACGGAGGCGCCGTCGAGGTCACCCGAGCGGATGAGGGACTGGACGCGGTTGTGGAGGCTGAGGCGCGGGCCGACGAGCGCGGAGGTGGTGTCTGGGAGGCGGGGCGCGTTGGGGTCCCGCGGGGGAGGCGGGGAACGGCGGAGCGCGTTGATCGGAGGCTCGATGCGTCGGCGGCAGCTTCCTCGGCGGACGAGAAGGCGAAGTGGCGGCGCCCCGTGGGGGTGAGGAGCCCGGGGAGGGTGGGTGTGGGTGAGGAGCAGATGGCGGGGGCGGGCGAGAGGTGGAGGTGGGAGAGGCGGCGGAGGAGCAGGATACGACGGTAGAGCGCCATCTCCACTCGGAGGGACCAGGAATTGGCGTTGCCTTGGTGTGCGGCGGCGGCGGCAGGATGGAACTGGAAGAAGCTCCCCGCGGCTACAGCCAGCAAGGAATCAGCAGCGCGGGACGATCCGCTGACACGCTGGGCTGACCCGCGCCGCAAGCCCACATAAGGCGGGCGAGGACGGCCCGAGTTATTTTTCGGCCATGCAACTATAATTCTCTAAAGCTGAACATATTTGAATATATCAATACTGGATAAATTATCTAAATTAGAAAAATAGTAAAAATAATTTGTTTCTTAAATTTCATAAAAAAATTTAATAAAAAAATCCATCGTCCGCTAACATTGAAGGTGTGCTCCATCATATTTAGGGGGTGTTTGACATTGTTTTATGCACTCTGCTCCAGAAATTCCATCATGTTGTAGCTCCATAAATCTAGAGTTTGCGAAGCACTCCTTGTGCTCTCACAACTCTCTACTCTTTTTCTGCAACATAGTGTGTGGATTTGAAGCCGTTTGACTGAAAAATGTGGAGCGAAACAGTTCCTCCAGGCACTTAGGCGTCGTACCTATTATGACATGGTTAGTCCTTGGGGTTAATTAGATTCCAAAATATTTGGTGCTTAATTTAGACTTGGGTTTTGGTGGTCGAACTCTAGCTTTAATGTAGCATAAATTGATGATTTAAATAATAATAAGTATGACTACAAATAATAAAACATTAGAAACAATTGCATATAAGATCCAATTAGATCAGAATAATGGGTATTGATTTCATATTTTATTACGATTCAGTGGTCTAGTTACGATTCAGTAGGCCAATTAGATCAGAATAATGTGTATGACTACTAGTTACGATTATTTTAGAAAATAAACTAGTTATTATTTTCAGAAATACAAAATAAATCTTTGAAACTATTCTAGGCCAAATTTGTGGTACTAAGCCACTAATAGTTCGGTGGTCAAAGAAATCTGACTTGAGAGTTGCGCTCTAAAAACAGTTTTGCATAATAATTGGATGACCAAAAATAGACTTCTTTTAAAATCTAATGTATGGATGGATTATGTCGATATTGTAACTTGGATGAACGTTTTGAACATTTGTAAGGAATAATGTAGGCCAAAATGGCCCTTTTAGTGCCAAAGGGAACTGGGTAAGATACATATAGCCAAGAGCAATGATTTTGCATTAAGTAAAAATTTACTAATTCATCTCATCCCAATTCCTACATGCATGCGTGTACTAGTTCAACTGGGTGAGTGATGGATCAATCCAATGATCTAACAAAAACAGCACTTGCATCCCAACACACAAGACATTAATGAATCATGGCCAATTTGAAGAATAAATCTGAGTGAAGCATAAAATTCTTTATGATGAGATGAGATTCAGTACAGGAAGCCAATGAAAAATATATGGATTGTTAGTTTATACTTCTGGCAGACCACCTTCTAGTAAACAGAATACAGAGGAAGATCATCTTCAAACAAACAGATTAAATCAGAAGATCATCTTCTCTAGCACTTACATTAGAGAAGAAGAATATCTTCTGGAAGTTGTATTGTAATACTCAGTACTGAATTCCATCCGCCACATCAATTTTATTAACCAAAGAAGATACATAACCAAGCAACCACTTTAGCTGAGTTAATACGAATACAGTATTTGCAGACATACAAAAATCAAATTTAGGTACCCCATCGATTGAGGAAATAATCTGTGCGTTTTTTCACCAGTCCTTGGGCTAAGACGCTAGGTCCACGGAATTCATAATGTTCTCTTCTGCCAGCATGTTGACCTTGCTTCAAGAACGGCTGTCCCAGCTTTCCTTTCACATTGAAGTGCGACAGCTTTCCAGATCAATTACAAAAAAAAACATACAATTATGCCAATCATCTTCCTCAAAAACTTGATTGACTGATGCACAGCTGTATATGCTAGAACTAATATCTTGGTTGTTTGGCTGTTTCAATCAATCAATCCCATGAACCTTGTCATCATCAGTAAAGAGAAACCTTTTGATCATGAGTGAAACTGATTGGGGTAGTACACCCGACAACCATTCAAGTTTCATAGTTCAGAAAAAAGGAGAGTCTGAATGGTTCAGAAAGATGGGAGAGTATGAATGAGTGATAGGAGATTTAAAGTTGCTGGGTTGAAACGATACATAAGGTCCGCAGCCATAGTTGCTCAATCACTTTAAGAGTCCTAGGGTTTTATTAAATAAATAAATGAGCGGATTGGAATCAAGGTATTGAGAGCCTGAGAGGTCATACAAAGAGAAGCACAAAAAAAAAAAGAAAAAAAAAGCAGTTGAAAAGGTCGCCCTTGCAGAAATATTCCATTGAGCTGTGCACTTGTGTCTTTTCAACTATGGAATCAGGAAAGGCGAAATACTAATAATTCTGACTGCTTGAAACCGATGACATAAAGCCACCTGTGATTCAAATTCAACAGTCCTCTTGGCATCTCGTTTATATGACCTATTGTTTACTTCCAAGACATTAGTTTGATTTAGATACTAAATTATTTGTGTCAAATTCTTCACCAATTAATAGTACACAGATACGGAAAACTATCATCATGTGACATAAACCAACAGGCACTACACAAGGGCCAAGCGAGAAGAGCCATCAACTACTTCTAGAGATAAGAACTGGACCAACAAAGGAGAAGTTAGTTTATGCAAGATGCCTCTGGTTAGTAGCCAAGCACCATAATAAGTTCAAACTAAACTTGAAGAGGATATTTGCAAGGATATATATGCCTAGAACCACCACCAAGATGAAATAAACATGGTTGATTAGTTTCACTGTCTCAGGTTTAGCAAATCTAAAATCAGGTTCAGGAAAAGATGCACATCCATGCATTAGTACTCCAGTATGCTAAGATCAAGAACCAACACATCTCCACAGAAATTTCAAACCATAGGACCATAACAACAGTAGATAATGAATGAAAATGTATTCAAGAGTTTCACTTATTGTAGGCTTGTAGCCACAATAACATAGGATACATTATTTTACTCAGAACTAATATACAACATGAATAGCAGAGCATCCAAGCTTTAATTACCCCAGCATCGTAAGCAACACATTAAGCATACATGTCACAACACACAGACAACATGAGCAATGCACTTGTATTACATCCTACGATGGAAACCTTGAAAATTTCACTACTTGGAGACAATAAACAGGACAAGGGACTAACCAAACACAACAAATCCTTCCTGAAGCATGACATGGAAGATTAGTCAGCGTTTCTTCATGAAACCTTCTGCAAGCTTTAAGTAGTCTCCCATGCCACCCCCACTCTCCCCTCCCCCATCCTGTTTCTTCATGAAACCCTGTGCCAACTTCAGGTAATCTCCAATACCGCCACCCTCTGACTCATCCTCGCCATGTTTCTTCTTCTTCTTGTCATCTTCCTCCTTGCCATACTTCCCTCCACTATGGCCACTAGTCTTCTTGTACCCCTCCTCTTCCTCGTAGCGTCCCCCTGAGTGCCCACTAGGCTTCTTCTTGTAGTCTTCTTCTTCGTACCTTCCTCCATGACCTCCACCACTGGAAGTCCCATAACCATATCCGCCACCACTGGGCTTCTTGTACTCATCATCTTGCTCATACCTCCCTCCGCCATGACCAGCACTAGGTTTCTTCTTATCATCATCTTCGTCCTCATACCTTCCTCCGCCATAGCCCCCACTCGGCTTCTTCCTATACTCATCGTCTTCTTCATACCTGCCTCCACCATAGCTACTGCCACCGCCACTAGGAGGCCTCTTATATTCATCTTCCTGCTCATACCTCCCTCCACCATAGCCTCCACTCGCAGGCTTCTTCTTGTAATCATCTTCTTGTTCATAGCTCCCCCCACCATAGCCACCACTTGTGGGCTTCTTCTTGTAATCATCTTCATCCTCGTACTTCCCTCCTCCATAGCCACCGCTGCTTGGCTTCTTCTTGTAGCCATCTTCTTCCTCATATCTTCCACCTCCACCAGGCTTCTTCTTGTACTCATCCTCCTCATATCTCCCGCCACTAGCCGGCTTCTTCTTGTACTCCTCTTCCTCCTCATACCTCCCCCCTCCATGGCCACCGCCGGGCTTCTTACCGTACTTGCCTTCCCCCTCCCCCTGATGCTTTCCCCCGTCCTTGCGGCCGTACTGGTGGAGGTACTCCTCGGCCTTCTCGAGGTACCCGCCGACGGGCTTTCCCTCGAGCTTGCCGTACTGGGAGGCGGCGTGGAGCAGGTCGGCAGCCGCGCCGGCGACGCGGCCCTTGTCCACCTTCTCTAGGTTGTGGTCCTGGAGCGCCAGCTTGGCCGCCTCCGCCACGAGCTTCGCGCTCGAGGCAAGGTCGCCGCTGCCCCCGCCGGACGGGCGGTGCTGGGAAGGGCGGCGGCGGCCGGAGTCCTCGTCGCCGTCGTAGGAGGCCATTTCAGGTTGGGGGGTGGATCTAGAGAAAGACGAGCGAACAAGGGGGCTTCTTTGCTTTGGGTGGTGCGTGCGTGCGATGCCGTGTCGAGGCGGGTATATGTTCTGTCGCCCCGCCCGTCGGCGGCCGTCGTGCGAGGGCACTACTGCTTTCACGCGGAGCTTCCGTCTCGGCAAAGCGTGGGATGGGAAGCCGCATCCGAAAACACGGGCGACGGCTTGCGGTGAATGGGATGGACTATGCGAGGTGAGGCGAAGACGAGACCGCGAGAGGAGACGTGCGGAATTCTGAATCGTCGGTAAAAAAAATGGAATTCCTCATTTTTCAATAAATTAAATAATTTTGAGTTTAATCAAATCTATAAAAAAATAATGACATCAAATAAATACCATTATATTATTTATAGAATATATATTTACAAAAAGTCTAATTAGGGACGCAAATATTGATATTATTTTTTAAAAAATGTGATCAAAATCTAAAAATGATTTGTTCAAAATTCAAAATTTGGGGTTGGGGGGCGGAGGGAGTAACTACTCCGTAGCTCTGCATTAGTACTACTAGGAACCAATGAATGGCATCGAGCTTACTCATACAGCTGTGGGTAATTCTCAGGGTCCAAAAGACACCTTGTTCTACTGATTTAAGAGGCACCCTCTATATATACATAAACTACTAGCTTTTTAGTTAGTGGTTCACAAGAGAACAAGTCGGCACCCATCCTTTCCCACCGGCGACTTTGCCCCCACCAATCCACTAGTGCTACATGCCTACATACATCTCCATGTAATCCATCCATCCTCCTTCGCATTGCTGGCTGGTTGGGCCTTAGCATACTGTCAGGCTACCAGTACCAGCAAGCGAAGTAGCTAGCCATGCTCGGCCTCCCCGCCGCCGCCGCACCGCCGAAGGGGCGATGCAGCGCCGCCCCGCCACCACCAGCGATGACAGGCCGGGTGTCGCTGGCTGTCCCGGCGGCCGTCTCGCTCTCGCTCGTCCTCTGGTCCAGTCCAGGTACGGCTATTCTTGCAGTCTTGCTCACCGACACTTTCGCCCTCCTAGTGACACCGGTGCAACACAGCAGCAGACACGCTAGAGACTGCTCTTGTTGAACTGTAGCTAGAGTTGCGGATGAGTTGGGTGTCGCACGCAGCACTTGATGGGACGGGACGGAAAGCATTCACAGATTCGCCGGTGTTCCCGAACTAATAAATGCCCGGCACATTTTGACTGCAGTGAACGCCGGTATCCTGTCCGGTTTCTCGGGACTGGAGTCGACTCCCGGCCCCGACCTCCCTCGGGTCGAGTTCCTGGAGAAATGGAATGGTTAGTTGCTTGCTACCTGTGGAGTTCTTGAGAAGGACAGGAACTTGTTTCTGCTACAAACTCTGTACTGTGTACTCCCTTCGTTAAAAAAAACATTTCTATCACAATGTCAAGTTTTAAGATCTTAATAAACCTGGCCAATTATTATTATAAATAAAAAATATCAATATTTATGATATCGAATAAATATTACTTTCTCTATTCAATCAAATAGCTATGATAAATCTAATAATACTAATTTAATACCATAAATTTAATATTTTTTCTAGAAATTCAATCGGAAACAACTCTAGAAATCTACTTCATCCCAAATTATAAGACTCCAGGAATCTTGAAGAGTCAAAGCATCTCAAGTTTAACCAATAATTATAGAAAAATGATAAAGATTTATGACATTATATAAATATACTATAAAAATATAATTGATAACGAATCTAATGATATTTAATTGACATCATAAATGTTATTGTATTGTTATATAAATTTGATCAAACTTGAGATATTTTGACAATTCTTGATATGTCTTATAATTTACGATAGAAGGAGTATTTATCGAGGAACAAATAGAGTATTACATTAATTACAAAATATATTCATAATAAATTGATTTCGAGCTATAAATATAATAATTATTAATTAAAAGTTTGGTCAAACACGAACTGCTTTTCCTATAACACAGTATATAGTTGTACGTATGTCTTAATGGGCCGAGGAAGGGACTACGAGTACCGTTCTGACCTTTTTGACTGATGGAAACCATGTCTTCCTGTTGCGCTCGCAAGCCGAGAACCAGAAGAAGTACGCCGAGTTCGATAACAGGTTCAAGAAGTCGAAGGTGCTGCAGGACCTGCTCGAGAAGTCCAAGAAGAACAAAGAGAAGTAAAAACATACTTACGTATTTGCTTACGGTCCTTAAGATTTCTCTGGTGATACATGATGTTCGACGCTGAAGCTATGATTTTGCAGGAACGAAAGGCTGATCCAGGATAAGTACTGCCTGCGGGGTGCCGAGTGGGGCGTCGGGGACTGCTCCACGGACGGCATGACCGACCAGGAGAGGGAGGACTTCATTTCGGAGCTCAAGAAGAGAACCGGAGCAGAATAGCGAGCTGAGCACATCATTCAGTTTCAGCAGACAAAAGATGGATGGGCACCTCACCACTGTAGAATTCCAGGGAATGGCCATTTTACTGGTCATACCCTGAATACCAGGGAAATACACAAACAATCTAGACCAGCCCATAGGCGGCTAGGCCACTAGGAGTACGAGAATGTTCACCAACATCATGGGAGCTCAGAATTTTCAATGCCATATGGACCCATTGTAAAATGCATTTGGCACCAGTAAATTACCATCTACACTAATTCTCATGATCCCCAAATTCCCCTTGAATCGGAAGTGTACTGCTGTAACCTATAAAAATGTTGCCCAATGCAGGACTGAATGGCGGACTCAATTCTGGGAATAACAATCATAGATGAAACAACCCTGAAAACCATTCATGTGTCACAATGCCCAGGCAGAGGAACATGCGTACGGAGTACATCCAAAACACAGTAAACATATGTTATGGAACCGAGGAAGGTTGACTTGGATAACTTTTTCGATTCACTTAACTCATAGTACGTCTAAGTGAATAGTTTGCTGTGTGTTACATGAGCTTAATCCTACCTAAAAATGGTACGAGGATTCATTATTAGCTTTCACTTACACACGCCCAGACACATTAAAACCCAAAGCATTCCAGATTGTTTCTGATGTATCAATGCTTGTTCCTACTCCATCCAAACTAATACTGTTATTACCCTGACACAATTCATATAATGAGACGGCTGGAACACAGCTCATCCTTGCTCATAATCTTCAATTCAACTCTGATTTCTGTGTGAAGATATTCTGGGTTTAACGGTACCATGATTTGTTCTGAAGATAGTTGTTTTGATTCCAGGAAGCACCATTGTGACTGGTAAAATAACCTGCCGGTAATTGATGCCTCTTTTGACGGTATTCACAATTCGGTGCTTCTGAGATATCACAAAGCACCTAGAAGCCAGGTAGGGCATATACTTGTGTGGCTGTTGATGGCCCAACCATCTGCACCCATGCAGGGTATGATCACGAGGGGTGGACCAAAATATTGCTATCACAAGGTTTCAATGCCAGAAACCAAGTGATCAAGCCATCATATGAAGACTCAACTACCTTCAAAGCAAATACAAACACAAATTTCAGCACGAAAAATGGTGCTAAATATTTGCAGGTAAATACATAAATCAACTCATAGAAGCAAGCTGCATAAATCATGGCATCCATAATCCCTGATGTGGTACTGGTTTGATGTGGTTATGCACTAATTTATACCTTTGGAACTAGATACCAGGTGCCAATGTCATAATTAGTGTAAATAGCTATGAGTGTGGGTTCAACACACTTTCTTTTATGCATACTTTGGACTTCGTGTAGGGCACATGCAACCAAAAATGAGCACATTGATAATGTATGCAAATGAGGTTCCTGTCCATTGTCACCAACGTGACAAAGTAACCATGAGAGAATGAGTATTCGCATTAAAGTCTGAAACACCCACTGAGGAATGAAAATAAAATGATTTGGAACTTTTGTTCTGTGGCTTGAATATACTAATTTATCCTTTTTTATTAACGTGGAATAACTCCGCCTAGGTTGGAGTGCCTTTGGTGTTCCAGCATAGCAGGTCCCAAGCCCTGGTAAAGAGGAGGGTGTGATAGGCTTGGCGAGCCAACATCAAAACTTAGCCACTTTCATGGAAATGAGACCCAAAAGATTCCCGTTGGGGCGTAACCCTCTTAGCGACGCGCCATGCCGGAACCCGGGTATGGTGTTAAATGAGCAAGGGCCGGGTCGTCACCCCCGTGGCGCGCCGTGTCTTGATCTGGGCACGGTGTCAAGTGAACAAGGATCGGGTCGTCGCATCCTTAGTGGCGCGCCACATCGGCGCCCGGATGTGGTGCAAAATGAGCAAGGGTCTTCACACCTCCCTCGGCGGGTGCGAAGGGTAAGGAAGCTAGTCGAACCAACCAAGATCCGTTTAGGTAGCTGGAATGTTGGGTCCCTCACGGGTAGGTTAAGAGAGCTAGTTGACACTATGGTTAGGAGGCGTGTAAATATCTTGTGCGTTCAAGAGACCAAATGGAAGGGTCAAAAGGCGAAGGAGGTGGACAATACAGGCTTCAAGCTATGGTACACAAGGACAACTTCGAGTAGAAATGGAGTCGGAGTTTTGATCGATAAGAGCCTCCAAGGTGGTGTGGTGGAGGTGAAAAGGCAAGGAGATAGGATTATCTTAGTTAAACTTGTCATTAGTGATTTAGTCTTAAACGTTATTAGTGCGTATGCTCCCCAAGTAGGCCTTGATGAGTGTGCTAAGAGGCAATTTTGGGAGGATTTGGATGGCATAGTCAGGGCTGTACCAAGTAGCGAGAAGCTCTTCATTGGAGGGGACCTTAATGGCCATGTAGGAGCATCTAGTACAGGTTACGAGGCAGCACATGGAGGTTTTGGTTTCGGAAGAAGGAACCAGGAGGGAGAGGATATCCTAGACTTTGCTACAGCTTTTGATATGATGGTAGCAAACACTTTCTTCCAAAAGCGAGAGTCCCACTTAGTGACCTTTAGTAGTGGCTTGTCCTGCAGTCAGATTGACTTTGTCCTTGCAAGAAGGGGAGATAAACGTGCTTGCGTGGATTGTAAGGTGATACCTGGGGAATGTGTGGTGTCTCAGCACAAGCTAGTGGTGGCTGACTTCCGCTTTCTGATGCAAACTTGTAGGGCTAAACAAGCCAAGATTGCAAGGACAAAGTGGTGGAATTTAGAAGGGGAGACATCAAAGGTCTTCAAGGCAAGAGTTATTGAAGAGGGCCCGTGGAAGGACGAAGGTGACGCCAACAATATGTGGGAGAAGATGGCGACATACGTTCGAAAGGTTGCTGCAGAGGTGCTAGGTGTGACCAAAGGAAGTGGATGCGCTATGAAAGACACTTGGTGGTGGAATGAGGATGTTCAAAAGGCAATTAAGGAGAAGAAGGAAGGCTATAAGAGCTTGTTCCAGGACCGGAGTGCAGATAACATAGAGAAGTATAAGGTGGCAAAGAAGGCTGCAAAACGGGCAGTGGCGGAGGCAAAGGGACGTGCTTATGAAGATTTGTACAAGCGTCTTGATACGAAGGAAGGAGAAAAGGACATCTATAGGATGGCTAGGACTCGTGATAGGAAGACGAGGGACTTTACTCAAGTCAAGTGCATTAAGGATGAGAGGGAGCAACTCTTGGTGAAAGAGGATGAGATCAGACAAAGATGGCAAGAGTATTTTGACAAATTGTTCAATAGGGAGAACGAGAACTCCCCTGTTCAGTTGGTCGACTCGTTTGATGACAACAACAGGCGCTTTGAGCGGAGGATTCAAGAATCGGAGGTTAGAGAAGCGTTGAAAAGGATGAAAGGGAGCAAAGCGATGGGCCGGATGGTATCCCAATCAAGGTGTGGAGATGCCTTGGGGATATAGCTATAGTATGGCTAACCAAGATGTTCAATAATATCTTCCAATCGAACAAGATGCCTGAGGAGTGGAGAAGAAGCACTTTGGTACCAATCTACAAGAACAAGGGTGACATCCAGAGTTGTAATAACTATCGTGGGATTAAGTTGATGAGCCACACTATGAAGCTATGGGAGAGAGTCATCGAGCACCGCCTGCGAAGAAGGACACGAGTATCTACCAACCAATTTGGCTTCATGCCTGGAAGGTCAACCACAGAAGCAATCTTCTTGTTAAGACAAGTTATGAAGCGATTTAGAGAGCAGAAGAAGGACCTACATATGGTTTTCATTGACTTGGAGAAAGCTTATGACAAGATACCAAGAATGTTATGTGGTGGGCTTTGGATAGACATAAAGTCCCAACAAAGTACGTGACCCTCATCAAGGACATGTACAACAATGTTGTGACTAGCGTTCGAACCAATGATGGTAATACTGATTACTTCCCGATTAGAATTGGGCTTCATCAAGGGTCAGCCTTGAGCCCGTATCTCTTTGCCTTGGTAATGGACGAGATTACAAGGGACATTCAAGGGGACATCCCTTGGTGCATGCTCTTCGCCGATGATGTAGTGTTAGTTGATGAAAGCTTGGCGGGAGTAAATAGGAAACTTGAGCTGTGGCGGCAGACCCTTGAGTCTAAAGGTTTTAGACTAAGTCGGACTAAAACCGAGTATATGAAATGCGACTTTGGCACAACGGCTCAGGATGAGGGAGATGTGAGTTTGGAAGGTCAAGTCGTGCCTAAAAAGGACACCTTCCGATATCTAGGATCGATGCTACAAAGGGATGGAGATATTGATGCAGACGTTAGCCATAGAATCAAAGCAGGGTGGATCAAGTGGCGTCAAGCTTCTGGCATTCTATGTGACAAGAGGGTACCCCAAAAGCTAAAAGGCAAGTTCTATAGGACATCAATTAGACCTGCAATGTTGTATGGAGTCGAATGTTGGCCCACAAAGGCACGACATGTTCAACAAATGAGTGTTGCAGAAATGCGCATGTTGCGTTGGATCTGTGGTCACACAAGAATTGACCGAGTGCGGAATGATGATATACGTGATCGCCTAGGGGTGGCACCAATTGAAGAAAAGCTTGTCCAACATCGGTTGAGATGGTTTGGCCATGTCCAGAGGAGACCGCCAGATGCACCAGTGCGCTGTGGGTGTGGAGTCCCAAGCCAAGCTAAGAATATAAGGAGAGGCAGAGGAAGGCCGAAGTTGACATGGGCGGAGGCGGTGAATAGGGATTTAAAAGCTTGGGATATATCTAGAGATCTATGTTTGGATAGGATTGCCTGGAAAGCAGCTATTGAAGTGCCGGAACCATGACTTGGGTATCTTGTTGGGTTTCAACTCTAGCCTACCTCAACTTGCTTGGGACTACAGGCTTTGTTGATGTTGATGTTGATGTTATTAACGTGGAATATAAACCAGCCTATCTCTTCAATACCTGCTTGCCCTATCTAATTTGCACATGGGTGCCAGATTCTTCAACGCATGCAAATTTAACAAATTTGAACTTTCAGTGATCCATCATTGTCAGTCAATTTTAGCTATAGTTGAAGTAACTTACTATTATTCTTATAAAAAAAAAAGCAACTTACTATTGACAATTGCTGTAATGCATTTATTCTGTTAATGTAGATGAAAGCATGAAGAGTTGTTTTTTTTACGGATAACATAAGTTTTGTTACATATTCATGAAGTGATTTTTTTCAGACTGTTCATACTGAAACACTTAAAATAAAACAGTGATAAACAAAGAATATGATAACAAGTATTACCGACGAGGCTGAGGTGAGGATGGTTGATCAGGAGACGAATGAGAGGAACCACCCCTATATGGACCACGTCTTTGTCCATAAAACCCATTAGGCATTACTTGGCGTGTTGACCTTGGTATGTCATCACCATCTGCTGCAGGAAGTGGCCCAAGAGATCCAAATTCAATTGGGTCAGATGAGGAAGCACCATGATTTGAGCCTTGTTCATAAGAGTATACCATAAAAAATGGTGGTCCTGGAGGGCCAGATAAAGCAGTGGCACCATTTGAAGGCGTAGATGGTGGTGTATAAACCCCATGAGCTGTGTTTCCTGATTTGCGCATAGAGCTTGTGGATCCAAAAGGTTGGCCCTGCACAAGATACTGA
>CM039139.1:18425047-18503702 GCA_022036555.1 Microstegium vimineum
GATATTTTAGCTATATCTATTAATTTGTTTATATATTTGATGACGATCTGTAAAAGCTCAAATTACCATTAATAATAATTAAATAAGGATTAGTGTTGATTAGTGGATTTTATTTACGAGCACAAATGTAAAAATAATATTGTATTACCATAATTAAGTAATATAAATAAATCTTCTAATAAGCAACTAAACATGTTCAGGTATCTCTCCAAACAATCAACCAAACATAATCATGTACCATCTGATACAACCATAACCAAACATTCTACTTGTTAACCATTCTATCCAGAATCATCTCGTAAGGAACCGTTCCAACCAGGATCGAATTGATTCTAGCAACCAAACACTACCGATTCTATGTTGCCTTTTATTCTCTCTCTTCATTTTTCTACAGCCTAACACTCCAAAATTATAATAAATATTCTTTTAGTGGCATGCCATATTCACCACTGTATCTCTGATTCTCTAAACACGGCTAGTCTGTTCCGGTGACCGACCACCTAAAATCAAGCATGTTCTCCGAAATGTTGGACGCAGGTCTTTGGTAAATTTTCGAATGGGTCGAATGGGAGAACGTCACTTGCGGTGGAACTTTGGTCAAACTCACGCTGTGCAAGGATAAATCAACGCAGCCGTAGTGTCTACTCTACCATGCATTCCACAAATTACTCGAACTCTTCGGTGGTCAGCGACAATGTCGAAGCACATGGGATGGGAGAGTCATAGTTTGGCCGCACGGCGGCACGGCGCTTTCGGCAGAGCTACAAAAGTGTGTGCAAACCTTTTGCTGGCTTTGCTGCTAACACACTTGTGGTCGAGAACCAACGAGCGATAAAAAACCAGGCACAGCCGCTCAAACAGTGCACGCCGCCACCGCCGCGGCGCCAGCGGAACGGCATGCTGCGTCTGCACGCCAGCGCAAGCACCGTTGCTTGCGCTCCCGCCCCGCCGCTCCCGTGCCAGCTGACGCCCCGGCGGGCTGCGCGGGGCCGCCGTCTCGGGCCGTGCAGCGCGAAGAAGAAGGCAGCCAACGAGGACGACGAGGACGACCGGCGAGCGGGAGTCGGCGGCGGCGGCGGCGGCGGCGGCGGCGTGCTCTCCAGGACCGTGCTGGTGCGGGCCGGCACTGCCCTATTCGCCCTCGGCTTCGTCGACGCAGGGTGAGCTTCCACGTACGCGCACGCCGTCGGTGGTTGCATTGCGCGCGCGCATCCCGCCGGCATTGCCTGCTGCTCGGACCTTACAGTGGGTAGCTGCTGCTGATGCTCCGCAGGTACAGCGGCGACTGGTCTCGCATCGGCGCCATCTCCATGGACACCGAGGAGCTGCTCAAGCTGGGCGCCTACGTCGTCGTGCCGCTCTCTCTGGCCCTCATATTTTCGTTATCCGAAGACACCGACCGTTAAAAGGCTGGGCGAAGTCAGGTTTAATTATCACCGGGGTCGGGGCAAACTCACAGTACTAGTCTATGGACTAAGCCCTATATTTTAGTTCTGCTCGACTGTTTGGATCTATGAGCTACTAAATTTTAATCCTTCACCCTATAATAACTAGGTTGTTTCTCATTTATAATTATATGTACAGCAATGCATGTCCTGCGTCGGGGTCGGCCGACACCGGCGTTTTTTTTCTGTAAACCCGTATGCTCAGCGATTTTGACAAGCTTGGACACCGGTAAAAAAAATTATCTAACCTCGGCAGCCAGCGTTTTTTACATGCTCTAGACGGCAGCAAACCAGCCCAATGCCCATCGCCCAACTTACTCACTTAGAAGACATGTAAAAAGCGGATGAGCCCACCCTGTTGCGCCTGACTGGCTAGCTTTGATTGCTAGTCCGTGAAAGAAAGAAGACCAAATGTTGCGGCTCCAAACTCTTGCTTTCGCTATTCTCTTGCGAGTTGCGTCTCAACTCCTTAGTGGCAGTCGTCGGGGTAAGATAATTTTTTTTATCGGCGTCCATGCTGGTCAAAATCGTTGAGTATACGGGTTTACAAAAAAATCGCCGGTGTCGGCCGACCCCAGCGCTTGAACGTGGCTTTCACCACTAAGGCTTGTTGGATGATGGTATGAGATTCTTGCCTGGCTCAGGTAGGGTCGCCAGATGTTCGACTAAAAGTGATCTACCATAACCTAAACTTTAGTTGTATTGTCAATCCGTGATCCAAACACACCCACATGGAATTGGAACAAGCTTGGAATCCAAAATTTGAGGTTTGGCTAGAGACAAAATTTAACTTGGTACAACAAAGCTATAAACCAAACAAGAAAATTTGTAATTCCACTTTTTAGGGGAGTCAATAGTTGTATGGGCCAATTACTCCTAGAAGAGGTCCAATACGATAATGTAGTAACTTGTCAATCTCACAAAGGACATATGTCTATATAAATGCCAAGAGCATAAGGGAGAGGGGTCCCGATCTAAATCCTAGAAAACAGACCTTGACCATCTCTCTCACTATTCTTGTTTGGGATCAGCTTTCCCAACACCACGCCACTTTTTTTTCAATCCTAGCTCATTCATATGTTTGGTTTATAGCTTTGTAATGCCCCCATCCAAGTGAAGTTTTGTAAAGTTTCCTCAGTGCCGAGGGTCTTAGGCGCATCTTGTAACCTTTCGTGTACTATATAAAGTAAATTACCCCTGAAGTTGTTTGAAAAAATTAAAGGGTTGCTCCATTCTCACAAAGACATGAGAGAAAATCTACGCTAATTTAGTAATGTCCCATCTGGATTGTAATTCCTACTTTCAGCAACACGCCATGCATTTAGGGGCAATTTGAAAAGACAAATTCCCAGTTCAGACTAAAAAGAAGACAAAATATACATATCACACCTTTATTTAATAATTTAAGTATACAAGATCAAATTTGTACCAACACCAGATTCATGCTACTCACAAAAAAATATCTTAGTACCTAAATAATTTTACAAACTAAGACTGCAACTGATCCTACTTCAGTACCACCAGGTTTGTTAACTCTGTAGTCAGTATCAACTAGGTTATTGCCACACTTGAATCGAAACCGAACCATTCAGCAATATATGTATTATATATAAATAAAAGATTATAAACAGTTTGATATCTATGTCAGCTCGGGCACGGAAATTGTTGATGACATTCAGCAAAAACTTAGTTAAATTCTCTTACTAGTATAAGGCTAATGTTGTGATTTCCTGTAAGATTATTTTTTCTACATATAACCAGAGATACATTAATTATTTGCCAAGATGCGTGAACTATTTGCTAAACACATGCACATGAAAAACCAAATTAAAATTAAGTTTATTATTTTATTAGGATGACTAAGGAAGTTTCTTTCAACAGGCGGCCAAGTAACTAGGTTTGTACTCCTTATAGTATTATGTCATTATGTGTCCCAAAGATTCTCAAGTTCGAAAATCCCAACAGCCCCAGAAAAGGCCTTCTTCATATCGACATTCATGAAATAATATTGTAAATTCATCCCAAGGTACTTACTGATCCTTTCGTTGAATGATAGTAGAGTCGGGTGCTTATTCACATATAGTAGATCTTGTACTCCCACTTTTGAATTACAAAGTTTTTCAACAGATCAACCAAGTAGCCAACATAACCACGAAATAGACCCAGTTGAGAAGGAGTTATATCTCTTGAACATCTTTTTAATCTCTTCACCTAATTTTACCATGCCTCTTTCACACCCAGATGGCCAGATCCAGTTGCTTAAACTTTTGCAACATCTGGATGCATCATAGCATTGTCATTCTAAAATATGAAGTTTGTAATTTTAAATTATCCATTAAAGCACCCACCATTAAATCGTGAGAGAAAAACCACGTTCACATTCTAAGTTGCATTTTTTTCTGGATAATAGCTTGGAGAACCACCTTGTAAAAAGATTTCATGCCTTTAACGATGACATCAAAATATATGTGATCAGCATTTGATCCCTAAAAAACAGAACTATTAAATATACTAGCACAGTACACGCGCGTCGCTGCGTGCGACTGCGGTATGTGGAAATGGAAAGAAAAGAAAAAATGAATGGAGAAAAATTAGCACAATATAGACGCTCCGTAGAATGCGCCCGTAGAACGCAGAAAACAAAATCAAAGAAAAAATGAGTGAAAGAAGGGGGATGATTTTGAAAATTAGAAATAGAAATTTAGAAAAAATGGAATAAGATGAATAATTTTATGCCACATAAGATGAATAATTTTGAAGGATGCATTTTTTTGTAATTGAAAACAACAGGACTTCTCTAATACTTTGCCACAGTACATGAGATATACATCACCAGATTTTATGCCTTTCCTATTCGTCGCATAAATATTAATTTTCTCACGATAGTTGTTTCTAGATTGAGTTACAAGGAGATGCAGGTATAGCCAAAGTGAACAAAGACCAGCTCAAAACAAAATTGTTTCTGCAAAAAGAACCCACTCGCGTTAGTTTTCTAGTATTTAAGGCCATGTTCGGTTATCTAAAAATTAAGACCCGAAACTAATCTAATCAGAAATGTATCTGTAATTTGTATAATGACTGGAATAATTCTGATAAAAAACGGTCCAATCCAGAGAAAGCGAACGAGCCCTTAGGTTGACCCGGAACCAATCTAGCTAGAAATGTATCTTTAATTTGTATAGGGACCGGAATAATTTTGTCTGGAAACAGTTCATTTCGGAGAAAGTGAACGAACCCTTAGATTGCTTTCTGAGGTGTTAGATCCATTCACTTTTGGCCTTTTGGTGTTTTTTAGAGAACAATCAAATGTGCATGAGAAAGAATATTGATGGAAAAAGGAATCAACCCTATATCAAATTCATGTGTCTGTTCGTGATTCTTAGACTATCTCCGATAGGAGAGGCATTGCGAGACCCAAACCCAAAATGGTTTTTTAACCCAATATCTATAGTCTCCAGGAACCTATATGCAAGGCCCATTTTAAGTGTCATAAGAGCATCTCCAAGAGTTTATCTAAAACCAACTCTCTATATATCCATTTAGAGAGTCATCTCAAAAGGTTTCGCTCTCTATATCCACAGTGCTTCCAACAAATTGTCTAAATCTCACTCTGTATTACGTGTGTCTGTGGTGGTGCTCCGTGCTCGGAGCAATGGACGTCGTGATAAATCTGCACGGGAAGGGGTAGCAGCAGGAGACGTATGCAAGGCCACGGATGCCGAGTGGACGGGCTTCACCAGTTACCTTCATGCACATGGACCGAAAGAAGCTAGCAGCGCTACACCTGCTTCATCGCCGGTGACAGCGACCTCGCTTGTCGCTTGCATATTTCTTCAAGAGAGTTTGTACGAGTAGGAGAGTATGTCACACCCAATTTTAAAAATAAAATTGAATACGAATAACTCATGTGTGCCCAGAGATCAATCACACACATAAGCCGACAAATCTTTAAATAGTACCACCACTGAGTGCTTATTACATAACGAATAATATTCTTAAACATAACAGCGGAAATAAAGATAACTCTCGCGACGAAGCTCCACTTCACAGGGAATGCCGACTGGTTGACCACTAGCCTAGTACTCCTCACGGTAGTCTTCAAAGCCATCTGAAGGGGTTGAGAAAGCAAGAGTGAGCACTTAAAGTACTCAGCAAGAGTAACATAGGGTTATGAAGCTTAAAAGGCTGACACTGTCTGTACTGCGGTTGCTTTTAACTTGGTCAAGTTTTACCAACACTTAGCTTTAGTTATGCATACCCAGTTGATAACCACATGATAAGATTAATAAACAACATTAACATATAAACAACATGATCATCTACACTGTGAGTTTTCCAGGCCGCTCGTGACCGTGAGCACGACTATCATGATAGATTTACACTCTGCAGAGGTTACGCACTTTACCCACAAGCCGTGTTGCCCATATGCCCGGGTTTGCAACTCCCAAAATACTTCCAAGGTGAGCGGGCAGGGAACATTATGAAGTCTTTCAAAAGCCCTTTCTAGCATGTAGCGGACCCTACGGACCCAATGCAAAGGGGAATATGGGACACCCCGATGGTACCACCCGCAGCGGTCCCCATACAAGCTATACCCCATAACCAGCTCGACAAAGGTGTCTTTCACGAACCACAAGCATGCTAGTCCAAACTTCATACTTAACTAAAGCCAGAGCCATTATAGCACTCATGGTTGCATTTAAGTCTCAGCTTTTGCCTTACAGTGAGGTCCTATTCCATGTTGCTATAAAAGCCAATTTTTATCTCATTGTTGCATATATCATTAATCAATATTCGATTCAATATTCATCATGTAAAACATAGCAAAGCTACCCATATGCATAGAGACCCAAAGTGTCAAGGTAAAAGGATAACAAAGCTATGATAAATCTAATAGGAATCAAATTAGACACATGCAATCATGACTAGATGAATTAGGGTGAATAGGTAACAAGGATGATCCCATGTTAAACTTGTCTTGATCACAAAGCTCTTGGTGATCCTGATCTGCTGCAAAGAACTCTTGCTCACCGAAGATCTCACCGGCTGTACTCGATCAACATCACCACGCAATCATCCGAACAATCATACACGAAGCAATAAAGATATGATCAGAACATTACACCATAAACAATAAAGAGGTTTTGAAAAGGTTATAAAACAGATCTATACTTTACTACGATCACAAAGACGCGAGAATCACGCTAAACGGATCTAAAACGATTAAACTATAGATTAAACAAGATTTTGAAAAGGGTAAGATTAAAGCATTAAAAGAATTAATTTACTTTGATTTTCAAAAGTCATTAACATAGATGAAAACTATACTACTGGATAGAGCATAAAATTACGGATCTAACGCAACTTGAACGGATCGATTTGGATTTAAAACGAGCAAATTATAAGCATTTGAAAATCAGTGGCAAATCTGTAAATAGGGCTTTTCTTTTAAAATCGAATTAAACAGATCTAAAAAGGAAATACACTTTCCAGAGAGAAAAGCGTAAAGGTGAAAGGCGCTTTTAGGACTGCAGGTTTATTCCCCAAAAACCGAGGGTCTCTTTAGAAAGAAAACCCTCGAAGGGGTATCTTTGATCTGAGACCGTCGGATCTGATCTGACCGGCCCAGATTAGAAGAGGGAAGGAGAGAGGTGGCGCGGCGGCCGGAGCAGAGGCGGATGGCGGCGCCATGGCCGACCCGAGCCCGTGCTCGCCGGCGGGGGTCGATCGGAGGCTCTGGTACTCGGTTTTCGAAACCGAGAGCACCGGGAGAGAGAGGAGAGGGAGGCGAACTCACCTACACGACTTGTGGGGCTCGAGGACAGACGAGGACGGCGGCCGACGTGGAACAGCGGCGGCAGCTTCCCTGTGCACGGCGACAAGGTCAACCGGTGGACAAAAAGATGGAAAAGGAGAGGGGAAAGGTGTTCCGCAGGCGTGCAAAGGCGACGGAGGCTCGGAGAGACGTACAGTGACGGGAATTGCGCAGAACGGCGGCTCGACGGCGAGAGTAGAGCGGCGGCAATGGCGGCCGGTGGCGCTGCTGCTATCTAGGTCTAGGCAAGGTGCTGCGATGGGAGAAAAAGCGGCGCGGGGCGGTGCTATATATAGGAGGGTCGGGGCAGAGTCCCACGCGGAGACGACGCGAGGAACGCGTGCGGCGGTTGCGGACGCGGCGGCGCAGGCAGAGCAGAGTCCTGCTCGGACTCGGCATGAGGGAGGGGACGGCGCTGACATGCGGGGCCGCGCGGTCAGAGAGAGAGAGAGAGGGAGAGGGCGCTGCGCAGGCCTGCGGCCGGATTGGGCCGGGAGCGGTGGAAGGAAAGGGGGAGGGGGAAGCAAGCCGGTTGCTCTGCTGGGCCGAAAAGCAGAGGGATGGAGAGAGAGAGCTTTTCTATTTTTTCTTTTCTTTTTGTTTTTCAAATTTGATTTTCAAAAAGGGTTTTGAATTTTTTTTTAGGGTTTTGCAAAATTCAATCAACACAAGAAAAATGCAGAGGCATGATATCCACAACATGTTAAACCCTAGCATGATATTTAATTTTGTTTTATTTATTTAATTCTATGATCACAAAATTATTTGAAATAAATCAAATTAAAGCAAATTCAAATCTAATTTTTATTTTTAATTTTTAGGGTGTTACAGAGTAGAGGCCCACATGGCAGAGGAGAGGTGCGCACAGGTTTCGCTCTAGCAGCATGGATGGCGAGCGTACGCGAATCGGACAAGATAGCGACCGAAAATGCCGGGATAGAAGAGGATGGAAAATAGAAGACGAGATAAACAGTCTGTTGGACGTATTTTTTCCCCTGCAATCGGTAAATCGGGAATCACGGAGGTGTTTACAAAGGCTGTTGGAGTTGCTCTAAGAGTCATAATCTAAATCCGAGTATTCTCTCTCCTGAAGACCGATTTAGAGGAATGATTATCTTTTGAGTCTTATCATTGGAGAAGACCTTTTATGGGTATTAAACCTATCGATTGGAATGAGACTTGTATTTTGGGTATTGATCGCCGGACGTAGTCTTAGAGAGGTGTCTATAACTATTGTCTCACGTTAAAAAAAAACTATTGTCTCACGTGGTGTGTCAGCTCAACAAAAATGATAAATACATTTTTTTTGTTGACGGTGGTAAATATATTGGTTTACACCCCAAACTGGTGGATCCCTGTTTGATCGGTCCCCTTCCTCGTCGTTCCTCCATTTCGTCCGCTAACGTGCAATTCCGATCTCGCATGTATCGGTCGGCCTACCCTGCCACGCACTCCCACCATGTCAATAGATCCTTCCTGGGTAGTGCTTGACCGCTCTGTGCGCCTCGTCACCAGAACCGGCGAGAAAACAAGTGGTGGCGCGGGCACGAGCGAGTTCGACATCGAAACATGAAATGATATCGAGTTGAGGAGGAGGATGGAGGAGGAAGAAGCCGGCGTCATCGTCGACAACGCAATCGAAGAGGAAGAACCGAGGGGGCGTGTTAGACTGGGTGCGGGAGGGCTGGGTCCGGTTCGTCCCTGAAGGCCTGAACTCACCAAAGCCCCCAAGATCTCCACCATATAGCTTCACTTGCCGGCCACACCCCGCGAGATCAGGGCTCAGCTGGAGGGCGTCAGTGCAGCGACGGAGCTCGACACAAAATCAAGGGGGGGTGGGGCAACTTACCAAAAACACTCTGCAGACTGAAGATGAGCTGCGACTGCAGCCTGTTGCCTCGCGCCTCGGCCTCGCGAAACAACACGGCTTCGGAATAGAGAGAGCAGTGAGGGAGGAGTCGAACGGAGGGAGGACGAGGAGTCACGAGGCAAAGCGCCGAGCGGCTTCCCCAGTGGCAGCGTGCCACACCGGCACCGGTGTTCCCGTGCCAAATCGGCGGAGCGGCAGAGGCTAGGTCGGGGCGAGTCCCCGAGTTGTCGAGTCAGACACCTCTTCTCTGTTATTCTACTATCGTTGTTGGGATGTGCAATTCGGCTTCATAGGCTGAGGAATACTTGTGAATTTTTTTGGTCAGACAAGGGGGGGCCGCCATGAAGCTCCGTCCGTGCGTCAGTGTAAGGTGTGCCGATAAGAACCTCCTTGTCCTCTTCACCGGCCCCCATTCCCGGGTCCGATTAGCTGCCGACCACCAAGTTTCACCAAGTTTGCCGCATCCCTCCGACCTGGCTAATTTATTTTTCTGCATCTGCTTGCAACCGGTGCGTGGGCCGGCTTTTGCGTCCGTATGGGCTGAGTTCTGCGTCTGCATGGGCCGATTAGCTTATACATTTCTGTTTGTCTGCTTTGTGCGAGCGTGGGCCAGCCGCTCCCACCGAGAGATTTGTCAGCTTCCCACACATCGTGCCTTTTTGTTTTAAAAAAAGATGTCCAGCTATCTCCTCCGCTTCCTACGTGTCTTTGAGAAAAAACATGAATTAATATAGAGAAAAAGCACCCTATATATGTTGTGTCGGATACAAAGGTAAGAGGTACCCTAAACTCTTCGATAAGCTGACGCTCAATATAGCAACCATTTTTAAGACAGGATCCGATCAACCGCTCAAGTCCACAAAGAAGGGCCCATCACGCGAAGGCCCCCCACACCGGCAACGGCAGCCAGTCGAGGGCCGGCCCATCTCTGGAGAAACAGACGGAAAAGGGGTCGAACGAACGACCCCTCCGCCTCCACCTCGACCCCGACTGACGGACAAGGGGTCGAACGAACGACACCTCCGCCTCCACCTCGACCCCGACTGACGGACAAAGGGTCGAACGAACGACCCCCGGGCGGGAAGCTCGATCAGTTCACCTGCTCCCGGTATGGGGTAAAGGGGATCCGATGCGCTTACTTGCCCCCGCCTAACGCCATGAGCGCCCACGACCGCGGTCAAATCCATCAACTCATCGCCCATGCCCTGGACCTCCGTCAACTGTGCCGCTGCCGTAGCCACGTCGCAAGTACGGACTCCAGAGGCACCCCCCGAGCCGTGAACAGGACAGCCCTCGACTGTGTCTCCAGGGATACGACAGGGCCACGCCGGTCTCGACCCCCCCCCCTCGACCAGGGGGCTCGACCCCTGCCTCCAACCACTCCGGTATGGGACCGGTCCCATCCGTTCCGTCCCGCTTCAGCTATGGAACTCGCGCCCATCCTCCGAAGGTCAACCCTGCTGCGCTATGCTATGCGGTGATGACCAGTCAGCCATCACCACGCCCTGAGCACCGGAAGGACGAGAAGGCCACGCCGCCACAGTGATCGACGTCCCTTCGCCAGCATGGCGCCCCGGACACGCCCCCATGCTGCTACAGTTTAGGACCCTGTACTCTTGGGCCTCCCCTTGGTCTATAAAAGGGGGCACCGGGATAGAGGAGAGGGGGGATTCAGATTGCAACATTAACTCTGACCCTCGTACACCACACACCCGATTGCTTGATCGACCTCTCAAGAGATCAACCGACCTCCTAGGATAGCCCCGCTAGCCCTAGGCCTTAGTTCACCCCGAGCACCCCCGTGTAACCTGCTTGTACCCCCCCTGTACGAGCACTTCGGTGCAAGATAATACAATCCATCCTCCCCCGCTGGACGTAGGGCCTTCTTTGCCTGAACCATGATAAATCTTGTGTTTTTCTTGCATCACATCTGAGAGAGGGAGCACGCAATATACAAATTTACTAGCTGGTGGTCTTGACCCCCTGGGTCATAACACCGACAGTTGGCGCGCTAGGTAGGGGGGTTTGCGTGTCGATCAACTCTGAACTACTCTCCCAGATGGATTCCATGATCCCGTCACTTCCATTCGCCACCATCGTCTGGTTCGGGAGTCTAGAGTTCATGTCCTCGGGCCACGACCACGACATGGTTCTACTCTCAGCTAGTGGCATGGATAGCGGCAGCTCCGGTACTCCGAGGCCAAGGAGGACCAGACGACGGTCCCACCACTCGTGCCTTCTGCCTGCGACCAGGAGGGAGCGCGAACGACGCCGATGCACACTTCACCGCGCGGATCCCCAGACGCCGGATGCCGTTCCCCCGGTTTCAGCTGGCGACACAGTTCCTCCCTTCGGGAGCCTGTTTGACCCATGCTTGCGGGTCGGGGGCGGGCACCTCTCTGAGCCTGACTTTGGCTCTGCCATACCGTCATCTCAGAAGGTCCCCGCGGCTTCTCCGACACACTCGACCCCGCCACCGCCGCGTAACCTGTTTCCGTACGGGCTCTACAATAGCGCCAGACTCTGTTCCGCTTTTGTAGGCTCGCAGACACAGACACGTTGCGGGTCTCCAGAGAGCCTGCCATGAGAGATGATCGACCTCGTCACCACCTTTCCGCCGGACGAGCGCCCGGAGCCACGACGAGCCCCGATCCTGGGTTGTCACACCTGGGGCACGTTACGGCGATGGCTGGATGAGGAGCGCGGGGGATCTTTCCCCAACTTCTACCATGGCTACCCCAACTTGGACTCCCCCGATGAGGATTACGATCCCACCCGGGAATGCTTCCACCTCGACGGTCAGGTCGATTCCCAGGACGACGTCAACGACGCCGCGACCACGGACAAAGGAGGAGGGGGCAACGCTACACCAGCACGAGACGCCGACCCCCCGAGTCCTGACAAAGACGATCCACCTCAGGACGTCCAGATCACGCAGGTCCGAGAGCTGCTCGCCAAGCTCGAGGAAGAACGCCTACGACTCCAGCAGCTCGAGCACGCCCTCGAGCGAGATCGCGTGCGCCCACAGGGTGGAGGAGCTCGCGAGTGGGCCCGGGAAGTCCATCGACAGATCGTTGAGGAGGGGGCAAACGAGCCCCGCGTCTACAACCGTGGTAGCCAAAACGTCATGGTGGCCGTAATGCTGCTTCGTGACATGCCGGCGCCATCGACACCCAAGCGCGACGCATCAGGAATGAAATCCAGGGGCTTCTCCAAACCACGGCCGTACAGCAGGAGGAGAGCTCGGCCTCAAGGCGCAGAGGAGCTGCCTTCGAGCATTAGGACATACCGCCTCGACAAAACCGAGAGGTATCTTTCCACCAAGACAAAGCGCCCCAAGGCGGAGTAAAGCGACGACCAGTTCAAGACCGCATCGTCAATGATCGACCACTGCGGGAGAACAATCGACGCCGGTACGGCGACGTTGAGGCTCGAGGTTACAGCGCTCACCGAGGTGGGCGCTACAACAGTGACGAAGATCGACATCGATCTCCGGAGCCACCGGGGCCGCGAGCCTTCGGCAGGACCATCCGGCGAACCGCCTTGCCCGTCCGCTTCCGTCCACCCACCAGCCTGGTCAAGTATAACGGCGAAACCAAGCCAGAGCTCTGGCTTGCTGATTTCAGGCTGGCCTGTCAGCTAGGAGGAGCCGACAACGACCACGTCATCATTCGGCAACTCCCGCTCTTCCTCTCCGACACCGCTCGAAGATGGCTCGAGGAGCTCCCCCCGAACTTAATTCAAGACTGGCCCGACCTGGTCAGGATCTTCGAGGGGAACTTCAAAGGCACCTACGAGCGGCCAAGGAACTCCTGGGATCTCCGCAGCTGCAAGCAAAAGCCAGGGAAAACCCTCCGCGCCTTCACCCGTCGGTTTTCGAGGCAGCGTACCGCGCTAGCCCACATCTCCGACCACGACGTCATCATGGCGTTCATCGCCGGAACAACCTGCAAGGAGTTGGTGCGGGAGCTAGGATGGAACACCCCCAAGACCGCCAACGAGCTCATGGACATCGTCGCCAACTATGCAGCCGGCGAGGAAGCCGTTGGCGCGTTCTTCTACGCATCCCTAGACAAGGGGAAGGCCAAGGCGGACGAGCCCGGGGGCTCGAACAACGGGCCCAAGAGGAACAACAACAACAACAACAACAACAACAAGAACCAGCCGGGTCGATGTGACGTCGAGCCCGACGATCTTGTCGCTGCGGTAGACAAGAAGAAGCCTCGAGGGCCCCCTCTCGACGGGGGCACCTTCGACAAGATGCTGAAGGAGCCCTGCCCCTATCACACAGGACCGACCAACCACAGTCTCGAGGACTGTCGCATGCTCAAGAAGCACTTCAAGAAAACTTCGATTCTCTTGGCTTCAAGAAAGACGACAAGAAGGGGGATCCGCACGACGGGGACGACGGCAAGAACGGGGGCTTCCCCGAGGTTCATGATTGCTACATGATCTACGGGGGACCCTCGACCCGACTTAGTACGCATCAGTGTAAGAGGGAGCGTCGAGAAGTCTTCTCCGTTCGAGCCCAGGCTCCTCGATACCTCGACTGGTCCCACACACCGATCACCTTCGACCAGGACGACCACCCCGAGCACGTCCCCAACGCGGGGGTCTACCCGCTCGTCGTCAACCCGATCGTACTCAACACCCGCCTCACCAAGGTACTTATGGATGGGGGAAGCAGCCTCAACATCATCTACGTCGTGACCCTCGACCTCCTGGGGATCCCGAGGACCGCACTCCTTCCCAGCGCGAGAGGATTCCACGGGGTAGTCCCAGGAAAGAAGGCACTCCCGATCGGCCGCGTCAAGCTACCCGTCTGCTTCGGCACCCCCTCGAACTTTCGAAAGGAGGATCTGACCTTCGAGGTGGTCGCGTTCCGTGGCATCTACCACATCATCATCGGTCGACCAGGGTACGTCAAGTTCACGGCGATCCCGAACTACGCCTACCTCAAGCTGAAGATGCGAGGGCCCATGGGGGTCATCACCGTCGGCACCTCCTACGAGCACGCATACGACTGCGACGTCGAGTGCGTAGAAAACGCCGAAGCCGTCGAGGAGTCGGCCGTCCTCGTGGCCCTCGATGACTTGTCCAAGGAGATCCCCGACCCCAAGCGACACGCCGGCAACTTCGAGCCTGCGGAGGACACCAAGACCGTCCCGCTCGACCCCGGCCACGCGGATGGGAAGGCGCTGACAATCAGCGCCACCCTCGAGCCTAAATAGGAAGCCGTGCTCGTCAACTTTCTCCGTGCGAATGCTGACGTGTTTGCATGGAGTCCCTCGGATATGCCGGGCATCCCGAGGGAGGTCGCCGAGCACTCCTTGGACATCCAAGCCGGGTCCAAACCGGTGAAGCAACGACAACGCCGTTTCGACGAGGAGAAGCGCAGAATCATCGGGGAGGAGGTCGACAAGCTTTTGAAGGCCGGATTCATCAAGGAGGTACATCATCCTGAGTGGTTGGCAAACCCCGTACTTGTCAAGAAAAAGAATGGAAAAGATAGGATGTGCGTAGACTACACTAGTTTAAATAAAGCGTGTCCCAAAGTTCCTTTTCCATTACCACGTATCGATCAAATCATAGATTCCATTGCGGGATGTGAAACTCTCTGCTTCCTTGATGCATATTCTGGCTATCACCAAATAAAGATGAAGGAGTCCGATCAGCTCGCGACTTCCTTCATCACCCCCTTTGGCATGTTTTGCTACCTCACCATGCCCTTCGGTTTGCGAAACGTCGGGGCCACATATCAGCGATGCATGCTCCACGTCTTCAGGAAACACATAGGGCCGACCGTCGAGGCCTACGTCAATGACATCATGGTCAAGTCCAAAACAGTCGAAAACCTGGTCGGGGATCTTGAGGTCGCGTTTGGGTGCCTCAGGGCAAATCGCATAAAACTAAACCCTAAGAAGTGTGTCTTCGGGGTCCCTCGAGGCATGCTCCTAGGGTCATAGTTTCCCAACGCGGGATCGAGGCCAACCCCAAGAAGGTAACCGCAATCACAAGGATGGGCCCGATCAATGACCTTAAAGGCGTGCAAAGGGTCACGGGGTGCCTCGCCGCCCTCAGCCGGTTCATCTCCAGGCTCGGAGAAAAGGCACTACCCCTTTACCGCCTCCTGAAGAAAACGGAACACTTCGCATGGACCGTCGAGGCTGAGGAATCGCTCTCCAAGCTCAAAGCCCTGCTCACCTCGCCACCTGTCTTGGTACCTCCGAGCCCAGCCGAGCCCCTCTTGCTCTATGTCGCGGCAACTACCCAGGTAGTCAGCGCTGCTGTAGTGGTCGAGAGGGCGGAAGAAGGACATGCCCTGCCGGTGCAGAGGCCTGTCTACTTCGTGAGCGAGGTACTTTTTGAGACTAATACGAGATACCCCCACATCCAGAAGCTATTGTACGCCATCGTCCTCACTCGGCGCAAGCTCCAACACTATTTCCTTGGCCACCCGGTCACTGTGGTCTCATCTTTCCCCCTCGGGGAGATAATACAGAACCGGGAGACGTCTGGAAGAATCGCCAAGTGGTCGGTCGAGATCATGGGGAAACCCTCTCCTACGCCCCTCGGAAGGCCATCAAGTCTCAGGTATTGGCAGATTTCGTTGCAGAATGGATCGACACCCAACTACCCCCAACGCAGGTTCAGACCGAGCTCTGGACCATGTACTTCGATGGATCGTTGATGAAGACGGGAGCAGGCGCCGGATTGCTCTTCATATCACCCTCAGGGGTCCACATGCGCTACGTCATCCGTCTCCACTTCCCGCCTCCAACAACGTAGCCGAGTCCGAGGCCCTCGTCAACTGTCTTTGCATCGCCATCGAGCTCGGGGTCCGACGCCTCGACGTTCGGGGGGACTCGCGGTTGGTAATCGACCAAGTGATGAAAGATTCGAGCTGCCACGACCCCAAGATGGAAGCCTACTGCAAGGAAGTCCGAAAGCTCGAGGACAAATTCTACGGCCTCGAGCTCAACCACGTCGCTCGACGGTACAACGAAGCCGCTAATGAGCTTGCCAAAATCGCATCCACTCGAGGTACAGTCCCTCCCGACATCTTCTCGAGGGATCTCCACAAGCCGTCCATCGACCTAGGCTCGGGGGATCCTGCTCTCGAGCCAGGAGTCGATCCATCGCCCTCGACCGATCCCCCCTCGAACGGGGAAGAGGTCATGGAGATCGACGGAATAGCCGCAACACCAACCCCCTTGACGGACTGGCGCGCACCCTACCTCAAGTACCTGATACGGGGTGAGCTCCCAGGGGACTGCACCGAAGCCCGACGCATAGCTCGACGCGCCAAAACCTACGTCCTGTACGGGGATGGCCGCGAGCTGTACCGACGCAGCCCTACTGGTGTACTTCAACGTTGCCTCACCCTCGAGGAGGGGAGGGCACTGCTAAAAGACCTACACTCGGGGGGTTGCGGCCACCACACGACACCAAGAACGCTGGTAGGAAGCGCCTTTCGACAGGGCTTCTACTGCCCAACAACCGTCACCAACGCTACCAAACCCGTTCGATCCTGCAAGGGATGCCAATTCTACGCTAGGCAGACCCACCTGCCCGCCCAAGCTCTTCAGATGATACCCATAACTTGGTCGTTCGCAGTATGGAGGCTCGACATGGTTGGCCCCCTAAAGAGAACAAAAGGTGGCCACACCCACCTCCTCGTGGCTGTAGACAAGTTCTCAAAGTGGATCGAGGCTCGACCCATCGCCAACATTCAGTCTCGACAAGTCGTGCTATTCTTCACCAATATCATCCACCGCTTCAGGGTCCCCAATGTCATCATCATCGACAGCGGCACCCAGTTCACCGACCAAAATTTCCTGGACTTCTGTGACCACCACCACATCAGGGTGAATTAGTCTGCAGTCACCCACCCTCGAACTAACGGCCAGGTCGAGCGCGCCAATGGTATGGTTTTACAGGGCCTAAAGCCAAGGATCTTCGATCGGCTGAACAAGCATGGCAAGAGATGGGTCGACGAGCTGCCCGCTGTGCTATGCAGTCTTCGAACGACACCAAGTCGAGCCACGGGGTTCTCCCCGTTCTTCTTGGTCTATGGGTCCGAGGCCGTCCTCCCCACTGATCTCGAATACGGGTCCCCTCGACTAAAAGCCTACAGCGAGCAAGCCAACACAGCAGCCCGAGAGGACTCCCTCGACCAGCTCGAGGAAGCCCGAGACGTGGCCCTCTTCAAGTCGGCAAAGTACCAGCAAACATTGTGGCGCTACCATGACAAAAACGTACGCAAAAGGGACCTCGACGTCGACGACCTCGTACTGCGCCGCCGACAAAGCAACAAGGGACGTCACAAGCTAACGCCACCTTGGGAGGGACCCTTCATCGTGGCGGAGGTGCTGAAGCCAGCCACTTACAAGCTAAAGAACGACAAGGGCGAGATCCTCACCAACGCATGGAACATCGAACAACTACGTCGCTTCTACCCCTAATGCCTCGAAGGCCTCGTACATTTTCCGCATTATGTACACTTATCGCATTATAAATGAACAAAATGTTCTCGAAATACATTTCACGTTTGTTCATAACTCTAAGGTAGCCTCGACTCTGCTCCAACAAAGTCGAGCCTCCCTCGGGGGCTAATAGGGGGGGGTCCCCCCTCCTAAGTCCTCCAAAAACTCGAATGTTTTTTCAAAACTCGGCTTTCCCTCTCGATCTTCGCCCTTAGTACGCTTCATGGTTAAGAAAAAAACGCCCCAAATTCCCTAAGGGTCGAGGGCTGTCGAGCCGGGGACTCTCCTACGCCTCAAGGCTATGGTATCCCCACTTGCTCCCCCCTCTAGGGATACGAGCGTGCGTCGAACACTTAGCCTACAAGCAACGTCTCAGGCAAAGAAAAATAGGGGCAGCTCGAGAAATAAAAGCACTCAGACGCATCTCGAATAAAATGCATTAAAATTAAGAAGCCCCCAGGGGCTCGACATCATATCATTACAAAAGCTAAACTATTACATGGACCTTCTTGTCCAGATTTGGCTCACAGGCCTTGACTACTCCTCGCCGTCTCCATTCGCCGTAGGGAGCACTTCAGGCTCGAAGAGCTTCGCCAGCTCGCCTCCGGGCACCTCTGCGGCCTCGATCAGCTCATGGCACCTCGCCACGTTCTCCTCTTCCGTCAGCCTCGGGTCGGTGACGAAGCCGCTGGAGACGACGCTGAGGTCGTACATGTAGCCCGAGCGGACGACCGCGAGCGCCCGCTTCACGCCCATGTGCAGAGCAGCACGGACTTGCTCCGTCACCTCTTGCATTATGGAGTAGAAGCGGCGCAGGAGGAAGTCTCCTCGCGCATCGCCCTTCGACCGCCGGCTCCGGCTCGACCCCCAGGTCGTCGCAGAAGGAGGAGATGGCGCCCTCGAGCATCTCGTTCAGGCCCGCCTCCGCCCCGAGGAGGCCCTGGAGACTGGTCAGATCCTCATGCACCCGAGCCTTTTCCGCCGCGAGCTCTGCCAGAACGAGCACATGACTCAGTCAAAACCAAAAAGCAGGGGAAGGGTCAAGACCAGGCAAGCTCAGCAACACTTTCAAAAAATCACCTTTGGCATGAGCCTCCAGGGTGACGTAGCCCTGCTCGGTCCTCTCAAGTTGATGGCGGACGTCGACAAGCTCCACAACTTGGTCGCCGATTTTAGCCTGGAGGTCCTCGATGGTCTTGCCAGCACCATCGAGGGTCCTCTTCTGGTTAGCCGCCACCTCCCCCAGAGTGGCGACCTGGGCTCGGGCCTTCTCCTCCGTGACACCCAGCGCATCGCGTTCACGGGAGACGACGTCAACGTCCCCCTGGAGCTCCTGGATACCCTCCGCCGCCAGAGTCAGCTCCTCCCTCAGCTAGGCGGCCTCCTCCTCCACCTTGCGCCGGGCCTCCTGGGCAGCATCCCGCTGCTGCCCGACCTCGATGACTGCCTTGAGGGTGGCCTCAACCCTCCATTGCGCCATCTCCTGGGCGGCCCAGGCTCCCTCCTGCGCAGCCGCCGTCTCGGCCTTTGCACAGGCGACCTCGGCCTCGGCCCTCGACCGCGCCCGGGAGGCCTCCTCCTGGGCGGCCTTGGCCTCCTCCCGCGTGGCTGCCGCCTCGGCTTTCGCGTGGGCGGCCTCGGCCTCCGCCTTCTCCAGCGAAGCGCGGAGGGTAGGAAGCTGCTCCTGCGCCCGGAGGATGAACTGAGACTTGTCGTACGACCTCACCCTTAGTGCCTACCAGGGACAAAAAGGAAGGTCATCAGAAAGAAGCAGCGAAATAACCAAGGCAAATCTAAAGGGAAAGGACAAAACTTACCTCCATCCCCCGGAGCAAATCCGTGGAAGCAACCTCTGCCGACAGGCGCACCACGTGGTCGAGCCACGCCCGGAACTCCTCCAGGTGCTCCCACTCCCCGAGCTCGGCCTGATCGTCGAGCTTGAAGAAGGTGCGCCCTGGGTCTCGGGGGTCGGCCAGCTCGAGGTGCTCCTGCCCCCAGAACCCACTGCGGCGGTCGATCCTCTCCTGGACCTCCCGCATGATGCCCTGGCCCATCTCGGGGCCACCCCCGTGGAGCACCACCCGCTCTGCCAGAGTAGGGAAGGGAGCCGGCCCCTCGAGCTAGGCTCTCCCGGCCTCGGGGTCACCTTGCGGGGTCGCCGCTGACCCCTTCGAGCCATCGCCCCTAGGCAGGAGAAGCCCCCGCCGGGAGAACAACCCTACGCGGTAAAGAAAACAAACGACCAACACCTAGTGCCGCGAGCTCACTGCGGGTCGACTAAGTTAGAGGACGGATTACCTCGAGACGACGATTGCCCGGCCTCAAGACGAGGCTGAGCCGACGCCTCGGACATTATCACGTCCGCCGCGCCGCTTCTCTGTAGCGCCGCAACGGCCCCCTCCGGTTTCGACGAAGGGGCCATCGCTGCGGCCATCTCCGCCAGGTCCACCAGCTCCGCCACCATCTCGGCCACCTCTTCAGCAGTGGCCGCCACGGACATCCCCGCCATCTCCGCCGCGGGCGTCGCCTCGACCTCCTCGCCCCGTCCCCCCTCCTTAGGATCTGGAACTGGCGCTGAGGTCCCCTCGACGAAGACCTCCACCGGCGATGGTTCCTCTGACGTGGCAGCAGTCGTGCCCCCGCGCTCGAGTCACATACGCGCCTCCCGCGACGCGAGGCTCTCAGGCCACCGCCTCAGCGTCGGGCGCTCCGGCATCTCTCCCTCGCCGGCGATGGTCAAGACGACCACCTCCACGACGGCTTGGGGCTCGACCCCCTCTGTCATGGCCATCGTCGACGCCAGCTCTGCGCCTTCCGAGGTTGCGGGCGCGCCTCCCTCCGACGGGTGGGTGGGCACGGCCTCGACCGCCACTCCGACGGACCCCGCCGACACGGCGGGCTGACCCGTCTCTTCCCCCACTTGAGCTAGCTCCGCGGCGGCCTGCGCTTGCCCTCACCCCATCGCCTCCCGCGCCTTGGCCGCCCACGCCGCCTCTAGGGTGAGGTCGAAGGGGACGGGGCAGCAGGACTGGCCCCGACGGTCATCTCGACCGTGGCATCCGCCCTCAGCCTCTTGGCCGGGGTGAGGGACGCGCCCTCCGCCGAGCGCTTCAACCTGAAAAAGAATCCCATACGCGACGGTAAGCACGAGTCATAACCAACGAAAAACACTCGGGATCAGCAGGGAAGCAACTTACCCCAGCGGAGTTATGGGGTTCCGGCCAATGGACTTCGAACCGCTCGGGGGCTTCTGCGGGGCGCGACGGGAGCTATTTCTCCTGCCAGCGCTGGCCGCGGCAGGGGTCGGGACCGCTCCCGGCGCCATCTCCTGGGCGGGGACCGACGACGTTTCCGATGACCCTCTCCGGACCTCCTCCTGCGTCGACGGGCCCGACGCCCGCGCGCTCGACCGGGCAAACGCCGGGGGCGTGCTCGACCGACCCCTCGACGGGGATCGCGACGAATGCCCGCTCGACTGCCGTGGCACTTCACCTTGAGGAGCCACGGGGCGCTCCCCCCGCGGCTCGATCTCGCTAGATGGGGCCGACCTCGACGTCGACCCCTCTCCTCCTCCGGTTCCAGCGGCCGCCCTCTGCCGCTCGGGCACCGCTTGTTCCTCCTCGAGCCCTCTTTGCGGCTCGGCTTCCCCGTCGCTACTCTCCTCCTCCTCATCCTTCTCCGAGGGCGACTCCTCCTCAGAAAGGTCGTCCCGCCTCTGCCGGGCCCGGCGCTGTTCACGCTCCTACTTCTCTTGGGCCCTCTTGCCCTTCTTCCTCTTCGCCTCGTCCTTGTCCTTCTTCTCCTGCTCGGCCTGAAGGCGTCTCGCCTGGGAGTCGCCTCGCTCCTCCTTCACCGACGGCAGCGACTTCCGGAAGATGACGTTCCCCCTGAGGGGCACAGAGCAGTTAGAACACAGGCAAAGAAAGCAAACAAGACAGGCAAGGACATGAACAGGGAGAAGGCGTCGTACTAGCTGGACATGCCCCTGGTCAGGCATCATGGGGACGCTGGCGACGCCCTTCACCTCGAACGCACCGGCGAACGAAGCGCGCACCCGGCGAGCCACCCTATCGAGGGGTAGCTCGTCCTCCATGAGGCGGCACCCCGCGAGATAGACCCCCGGGCGCATCTCGTCGAGGCGTAGTGGGCGAGCCATCAGTGGCACAACCCGTTGCTGGTGGATGGCTGACACGACGATCGCCGCCAGACGGGCAATCGCATCGAGCAGGTGGCCGAGGAGCGGCTGCTTCTTCCTCTCGACGCCGTACCTCTAGTGGTCAGGCCTCGCGTCGATTGTCCTCCCGGTGTAGGCGGGGAACAAGCCGCCGTCGTTCCTCAGGTAGAACCACCCGGAGTGCCATCCGGAGTGGCTCGACGTGAGCTTCGCCGGGATCCAGCTGTCCACCCTCTTGAGGGCAATGCTACAACACCCCGTCCTGACCATCTTGCAGTTGCCGAGCCCAGCCGAGGCATGGAACAGACTCGCCTCGAACAGGTGGAGCCACAGCTCCCAATACGGCTCCACTCCCAGGTATCCTTCACACACCGCGGTGAAGACCGCCGCGTGACAAACGCCATTGGGGGAGAGGTGCTAGAGCTCCACATCATAGTAGTGGAGAATCCCGCGCAGAAGACGGTTGGGGGGGACTCCTAGTCCCACCCGGTGGAAAGCTTCGAAGCTAACCACGTAGCCCTCCGGTGGGTTGGGCTCAGCATGCTCCTGCGGCGGCACCACCCACTCCGGCTGGTCGACGAAGGTGATGGGCCCGAGGAGACCGCTCTCCACCAGATCCCCTAGACGCGCCACGGACGCCGAAGACGGGAGCCAGGCATCGGGGCCGTGCACGCTGTAGCTAGCCATGGGGGTAGGGGGGCTGGTGCGCTCGGATGAGGGGGTGGAAGGTATGTTCCCAATCTCTCCTCTCCCTACTCTTGCGCGCGCAGAGGTTCGGCTCGGAAGGAGGCAGGGAAGGCGATGGCGAAAGGGAGGTAGGGAAGGCAATGGCGAGAAGGAAGCAGCCGACTCCTCACCTCCGGTATTTATAACCGGAAGCCCAACCGGCGGATCCAACGAAGAGGCAAGTGAATCTCCGCATTTAATGCGCCCACATACCGCCTCATCGTATTCCTCCGGGATAAGGCGCACCTGTCGCGTCATCGGGTTACGCACCGCACTCCGCACTGCGCCCTGCGCGTGTTACTGTTGCGGCCGAACGGACATCTCCTAAAAATGCGCGCCTACGGCGGACAACGCACGACGGTAAGCGTTATCTTCGAAGGTAAGCAACGGACATCGACCCGTCCGTCAAAATCTCGAGGGGTCAAAGGCTAGCCCTTGAACAGGGTTCGATAGCCGCCCTCGAGTACCTGGGGTCCGAAAGGACCTCGGGTTACGGACTCCGGTCCACCCCCAAACCTCGAGGGGACGAAGGCTGGCCCTCGAGTAAGGCTCGACGGCCGCCCTCGAGTACCTGAGGTCGGTAAGGACCTCGGGTTACGGACTCCGGTCCGCTCCAAAGTCTCGAAAGGACGAAGGCTGGCCCTCGAACAGGGTTCGACAGCCGCCCTCGAGTACTCGAACCCAACGGGCGAATCCGACAAAAGGCAGGTATGTCCCCGCATTTAATATACCTACCTACCTCCCCTCTTTATATTTTGCAGGATAGGACGTCACCTTCGGAGGCCAGCCGCGGACGTCGACCCGTCCATCAAATCTTGAGGGAGCGAAGGCTGGCCCTTACATAGGGTTCGACAGCCGCCCTTGAGTACCTGAGGTCAGGAAGGACCCATGGTTACGGACTCCGGTCCACCCCTAAAATCTCGAGGGGCGAAGGCTGGCCCTACGAACGGGGTTCGACAGCCGCCCTCGAATATGCGAGTCAGGGATGACCTAGGGGGGCCAGGCGCGAGCCCCTAGCTCGAGAACGAACTCTTGAGGCCCCCCGGGACATATCCGAGGCATAACCACGGAATACCAAAGGATCCCTACGCCGGGAGGCATCGAGCCACCAGCTCCCATCGAACGGAGTTGGCACCTAGGTAAGCCACGCGGTCTTGCTAAATGAGAACGCCTCAGGGCTTCTAATCGACCCCTATCGAACGGGGCACAAGTTCTCACTTGGATTCTTACCCGTACCGGGCAGATTTCTGCCCGACACCAGCTCACAGAGGACTTCGAGGCTCGTCCTAACGAGGATAGCACGATGCTCTTCGCCCCGCAATCCGAACGCAAGGATCCATGGGAAGGACGCTAAGAGGTAGTGAAAGCCCAGCCACGCAGGGCTCGAGGGCCCGACTACGCACAGCGCCCCTCGACGAAAGAGGGTCGAAAACACTCGTAACCTGGCAGACAGGGATGACCTCTCGGTAGGGGCACTGTGACTCCAGCGTAACGCTCGAGGGAGCGAAGGCTGGCCCTCGGAAGGGTTCGACAGCCGCCCTCCAGCACCTCCTTTTCAGGGAAAGGAACGCTCATAACCTGGCAAACGGAATCGACCGCTCGGTAGGGCGCCACGTCTTCAGGTAACCCTAAATCCCCCCGATAAAACACACATCAAAGCCCCCAGAGGAGTTCTTAATCACTCCTCTGAGGCCTCGGGGGCTACCCCTGCGGGGTGCGCTCGCGCGCATCCTACGGAGAATCGAACCTCTTACTAACTCTGCAGGTCAATGCCAAAAGCCCCTATGCGGATTCTTCTTATCCGCACAGAGGCTCGGGGGCTACTGTCGGGTACAAAGGTAAGGGGTACCCTAAACTCTTCGATAAGCTAACGCTCAACATAGCAACCATTTTTAAGACAGGACCCGATCAACCGCTCAAGTCCACAAAGAAGGGCCCATCACGCGAAGGCCCCCCGCACCGGCAACGGCAACCAGTCGAGGGCCGGCCCATCTCTGGAGAAACAGACGGACAAGGGTTCGAACGAACGACCCCTCCGCCTCCACCTCGACCCCGACTGACGGACAAGGGGTTGAACGAACGACCCCCGGGCGGGAAGCTCGATCAGTTCACCTGCTCCCGGTATGGGGTAAAGGGGATCCGATGCGCTTACCTGCCCCCGCCTAATGCCATGGGCGCCCATGACCGCGGTCAAATCCATCAACTCATCGCCCATGCCCTGGACCTCCGTCAACTGTGCCGCTGCCGTAGCCACGTCGCAAGTACGGACTCCAGAGGCACCCCCCGAGTCGTGAACAGGACAGCCCTCGACTGTGTCTCCAGGGATATGACAGGGCCACGCCGGTCTCGACCCTCCCCCCTCGACCAGGGGGCTCGACCCCTGCCTCCAACCACTCCGGTATGGGACCGGTCCCATCCGTTCCGTCCCGCTTCAGCTATGGAACTCGCGCCCATCCTCCGAAGGTCAACCCTGCTGCGCCATGCTATGCGGTGATGACCAGTCAGCCATCACCACGCCCTGAGCACCGAAAGGACGAGAAGGCCACGCCGCCACAGTGATCGACGTCCCTTCGCCAGCATGGCGCCCCGGACACGCCCCCATGCTGCTACAGTTTAGGACCCTATACTCTTGGGCCTCCCCTTGGTCTATAAAAGGGGGCACCGGGATAGAGGAGAGGGGGGATTCAGATTGCAACATTAACTCTGACCCTCGTATACCACACACCCGATTGCTTGATCGACCTCTCAAGCGATCAACCGACCTCCTAGGATAGCCCCGCTAGCCCTAGGCCTTAGCTCACCCCGAGCACCCCCGTGTAACCTGCTTGTACCCCCTGTACAAGCACTTCGGTGCAAGATAATACAATCCATCCTCCCCCGCTGAACGTAGGGCCTTCTTTGCCCGAACCAGGATAAATATTGTGTTCTTCTTGCATCACATCTGGGAGAGGGAGCACGCAATATACAAATTTACTAGCCGGTGGTCTTGACCCTCTGGGTCATAACACCGACATGTTGGTTAAAATATCATTCTCCTACTACTGTATCCTACATATTTTAGTATTAGGTACAAAACCTTTCAATTATTAATTAAACCTTTTAAAATCATTTACAAAACATATTTCACCTTATAAAATAATATTCTAGACCACAAGATACATATGATGTCCTCCTCGCGTGGGCGCTCTCCTTCAGTCTGATGCGTGTGGGCCAAACGCTCTTTGGACTGACGGATAAAAATTCTCGGAGGGGGTAGTCGGCACACGTCTCCTATCCGACTGGTCGGACGGGATGCTTTCCGAAAGAAAACGCCATATAACAATGGAAAAGAATAAAGAAAGAAAGAAAACAAAAAGAAAAAGAAAATGAAGACAAGTTGACATCTTAAATTGCATAGTAGAACATCTCATGTCTACTACACTGAACATAAAAAAAGACATCCTAGAACATCACATGAGTACTACTTGAATATTATATGCATACTATATAAACATCATATATGTTTCATATGATATAGCAAACGATAGTAAAAATAAAATTATTAAAGTAAGTAATTAGATTAACTCAACAAAAAAGACAAATACAAGCATGAATAACATATGCTAAATATGTAGAAAAACAAATAGATAGCTTGAATAGAAAAGGAAACAAAATAAAACTAAAGAAAACTAAATATGTACTACATGAACATGACACGTATGTATTGCAATATATGAAATAATAAAACCTTGAACATAAAGAAAAATAAAAATAATTTGATTTATAAAAAATATTTATATTATTCAAATAAAAAGAAACAAAATACTATTAAACATTACAAAATATATCGTAGAACATCAATATATACTACTGAACATCATGAATATATCATATAACTACTCATTTATACGCATGGCTCTATCACAAAATATAACATAAAATATCACATGTACACTACATGAACATCATATATATCGAGAAATATAAAAAAATAGTAAAATAATTAATTAGTGTCAAATAACAAAGAAGAAGGATGCAAACAAAAGCATGAATAGAAAATGCTATATATATATAGAAGAAAATAAATAAAGAAATAAAAATAAAGTTGATAAAAATCAAATGGGCAAACATGACATGTAGCTAATCTAACATGTGAAATAAAAAATCTAGAAATTTTAAAAGTAAGTCATAAAAATTATTTAAATAAAACTAGAGTAAACCAAAAATAGAAAATGAAACGTCTACATAAAACAGAATAAAAACAAAGATCAAATCTTATTAAAGCACAAAAAAGATAAATTAAATGAAAGAAGAATTAAAACACATAAAACAAAAAAAGAAAAGAAAAATAAATGACCGAATGGAAAAAATAAAGATTAGAAAAAAATAAATAAATATAAATAATAAAAAACATGGAAACACCACAAAGAAAAAGTAAAATGGAAAAAAAAGAAAAGAATAAAAAGAGAAACACTCGCCTACCTAGAAGGAACGCGTGGTTTATCACGTGGACATACGACGTCTCCTGGTCCCAGCTCCACCGCACTACTGGGCCGCGCGCGTCATGTGTGGGCCATTTTCCAGGGTTGGTGCTCGGCTAATATGTTCGCTGGCTGGGGTGGTCGGCGGGCGACTCCCGTCCGACCGTCCGACTGGTCGGACGGGATCCGTTCCGCCCATTCCTCTATCACGCTTTCTCTGGGCGCTACCTGGTCTACGACGCTGACGCTGACGCCTTCGTCGTCCCCCTCCGATCGACTTGGAACAGTTCAGAGAGGTATTGGGGTACGTTCCAGCCGTCGTACGCCGGGGCGAAGGCGGCAATTTCACCCTGGCCGTGGTGGTACAGTCCCATCTTTCCAGGCAGTACTCTGTGTTGTTGTGGTCGCCGTCCACTGACCAAGAGCGGTGGGTTCAGAAGGAGGTGAAGTTCCCCTCCGAGGTGCTCCAGTACTCTATGTAAGATCTCTCTTTCGCATTCCTGGAATCTTGGGCATGCTGGGTCGACCTCTACTTTGGAATACTGGCGTTCAATGTGCTCACTGAGCAGCTTGAGTTGGTGGCCCTGCCAGAGCCTTACATGAAGGCACCAATGCCACGGATGTCGCCGGCGGTGCACAGAACGATGGGTTGTATTGATGGAGTTATCAAGTTCCTCTCCATAGACGGCTATGATAACACTGAGTTCCCAAAAGACAGGATCAACATTACCTCTTGGACCCTGAAGGAGAAGTGGAGGAAAGTCGATGACAGCGATCTTCTCATCGCAAACCTATGGGCTGACAGTACGTTCCTTGCAATCCCGGACTTGCAACAGCAGGTGCCCATGTGCCCTGTCCTCAGCCTGAAGGAACCTAACATGGTGTCCTTCTTCTTCAGTGACTTTGGCTATGTGGATGGCCATGTCAGGACCAAAGGCGAGTATGTGCTCAGTCTGAATATGCAGAGTAAGAAGATCCAGTCATTGAGCAAATGCCCACCAGGGAGAAGCCTAGAGTTCATTCCGCGTGTCATCGCAACTGACTTCTGTGCTCATGAACAGTGGTCCTGTATGGATTATCAGGTAATTTGCGGAGCCACTATTACCCATTATTTAGCTGCATATGAACCATATGGCTTTGTGTTTGATTATTACGGAACTGGATATTTCTTACACCGAAGATTATGGGCATGCTTGGTTTCCTTGCCCAGTACTATTTTACCTTACTTAGCCAGGATAGGAAACACGCAATTCGTTTGGAAGTGAAGCAAGGTTTCCTCGAAACCTGTGCAGGCAAGGTTTCAGCATTTGTTGCCTTGCCAGCTCAAGAGATCCAAATTGGCTCGCTCAGCCCAGCGAGCTTCTCGTTTCTTGCACCAGCTAGGCAAGGCCAGCTCGCTCGACAACCAAGCAGCCCCTATTTTTCTCGCCTATGGTAGGAGTGACAGTATTCAACAGTTGTGGTAGCAAAATATGCATATATGATCTGGGTGTACATGACTTAAGTTTATATATGACAGATGACTCATATTTCCTGTCAAATCCATAGCATATGTTTTGCAAAGCTTGTAGGTCGTGCTGCTACTACATTACCAGGGCCAAAATCATATTTGAGCTAAATACTGGCATATTAGTTTAGTGTAACTCTGTATGTCTTTGGGTTATCTAGGACATAGCCTCCCTAAAGCAAGTTAAGGTGCTGCCACAGTGCCCACTCCTAGACATGGTATGCTAGGCCATATTGACTATTCAGGCAAAGTCCGCAAACATACATTAGTACAACATATAATCAAAGGTTAGATCCCATATAGTAGGACCGTTAGTGCATTTACATTGCCAACCGTATTTATAATTGCCCAATCTGATGGTTTAGGAATTTTGATTACTTTGCATAGTCTTTATATTTCTCGTGGCTATTGTTATGATTACCAACCGTTTTTCTATCTGATTTAGAGAAATGTAACAAGCAGCAAGCGTGAAGGAGCGTGCCCCAGCAGTTCAAGAGCACCTCGCAAGCAGAAAATTAATAACCGATCCACATTGCCGTTCAGCTTATGTATGTCTTCGTCATGCACTCATGTCTTGTGATGTACCCAATTGGCTCTGTTTTCTTCACCGACAAACAAAGTGCTCAATGTCGCCTGTTTTTCCTTAATACTCTCTCCGTCCAAAAAAGAATGTGATTATAGAATTTGTGCCAGTTAAACAAGCTCAAATTTATGTTGCTAAATAAGTTTATTATGACAATGCATTTCATAATTAATCTAATGATATTTATTTTGTATTATAAATGTTAGTAGTTTTTAATATAATTTTGATTAAAATTTTAAATAGTCGACTTCTCGAAATATGAGAACTGTATTTTTTTAGACCGAGGTAGTACTAGTTTTTTTTATGTGTTAATCTGTGATGTGAAAAGGAAGGCACGCCACCCATTATGAACCCACAAGATACCTTGTCCTTTGGACGACGTTACCTTTTGCAAAGAATCCTTCCATGTTGATGGCTTGAGTATCTTTCTATACAATTCAATGCAATATGTAAATTCACTTTTGATTATTAGTGGTGGACTGGTGACTGTATGAGCAAGGGTTGATTACCGATTATATATGATTCCTTGGCACCAGTTACTGATTTTTCTCTCGCCACAAAATGCGATCAAGAATAGTTTTGCAGTTTTTTCTTGGTAAGTATCTTGCATGATTGGTTCGTGTTGGTGTATGTGTGTACTGTCTTCTTGTGTAATTGTGCAATAGTATATGGACTAATGGAAAAGGTTGTATAAATAGAACATAAAAAGAAAGATCAGGAAGAGGAGATGGTATTAAGAGCAGCCACTCCATTTTCATCTATTTTGTTGGTCGTTGTGGCGCCGTGTAGCTGCATGCTGCTCTAGACCTCGCTGTGTGCGAGGGAGCGTTCGTTCCTCCGTGATCTGTGTTGTTCACTCTTGCTGAAGCATTTGATCCTGCTGTGACGTAGTACATACTACAACAAGCAATGAAGGAAGCTCCAGGCAGCGAAGAGCATCGGCGCTGGATCGTTTTCGTGTTCTGGGTTGGGCTGAAATCACGATGGTACCTCAGCGAATTCATAAGCGGCAATGTGCTGCAACATCGATGTAAATACAAGATACTACTAGTAGGTTTATCAGTTTCTTTTCTGAAGATATATATAAAGAATCAGAACTTGAGTACGTATCATCAGAGTAGAGAGATGGAGTGGCCGAAATTTAGGCCCCCTCACGAGTATACCATGACAGCAGCAGCGGTGCAGTAGCACCCGACGCAACGCAAGTAACCGCTGCTGCTTGATCCGCGAGATAGGAATCTCCTGTTCCTAGCTCTGTGTCAGGAAGCAGAAGCACCACGGGATTGCAGCGTTTGCCGTTGCTCTCGTCTCGTCTCGTCTCCGTTTCGTTGTCTCGTCTCAGTCGTCACAACGCCCCCTCTTGGCTCTTGCAGTTGCAGGCCGCCTGTCAGGGCAGGCAGAGATCTCGTTTCAGGTCGCTACCACGCTCTTCACGTCAACGGTCCGTCCATTAGCCGGATCCTTTACATGATCACACCCGCGGACCCGCCACTCTGTTCCCTTCATCCATCTACGAAGTAGTACAACAGGAGGCGGCTTCGTCCACGCCAATCGGTCCAAACGAGGGAGCGAGCGGCCCAGATCTTGCACTTGCACACGGCACGGCCGCACGGCAAGCAACACTTGTGCGTCTTCTGGCGCAGTGGCGTGAGCGTGGGCCTTCTTCCTCCTCTTCCGGCCCTCCACTGCCCCGTCTCTCCTCCTCTCTCGGCCTCTCCACCGTCCGACCTCGCGACGCCGCAAGCAGGGGGGCAGTGGCGGCGGCGGCCTTCGCCGAGATGAGCACCGTCCTGATCACCGGAGGCGATCTCCCGCGACACTTCCCCCTCCCCGTGCTCTGCTAGACAGACAGAGAGATCCGGGCTCTTTCTCCTTGGGTAAGCCGCCTTCTCCTCTTCCCTAATACTAATACTCTTGGGGCCTGCCTGATTCGCGTACCAATCCCTGCCCGCGCTTACGTACGTACTTGTTGGCAATTTCCGCTTACTGGTCGCATGGTTCGTGCTCGAGCTGAATCGTCAATATAATGGATTAATGACATTCGAATATCCGATGGTTGTATTTGTATCCGAAACGTTCGTCTCAAGGGAGTGGGTGCCTTGTGCATACGAAAGGGAGGGGAATGGATGTGAAAATACAGTATCAAAATATTGGTTAGGTTAGGGTTGGTTCATGTTTTGGTTGAACTGCTGATAATTGTCATTTTGGGGGCAACTGGTAGACACATCAGTAATTTTGTGTGAATATACATAGGTTGGGATCTCATGTTCACGGGGTGCACTGTGCACCAAAAGGGGCCGTTTACGAATACACTTGGAGTCCTGTCGAGGTAATTGAGAGTTGCAAGAGGATAGAGCATAGAATAGTCCTACTCGTCTAGCTGGGCTGGGCTGCGCTGCAGGGTTGATTATGAGGTTTTATTTGGGAATTGGTGCATCCTCATTACCTGTTAGCTAGCCTATATCTTTGTTGAAGCTGTCTTAAGCAAACCTGTTGAAGGGATATGCTCTGGATGTACGATGATGAACATCTCATCTGTTGCAATGTTGCACTTTTGCAAGTCTATTGAATGAGAACTCTTTTTTGTTCTGACTTGGATGAATTAAAAACAACCCAGTTTTGGTTTCTGTGCATCTACAAGTAAATTCACAACTGAATTTTGTTATTCTACATTTCATAGATGGGTGCAGTACACTCTTCCAGTTGTAGCCTTCTAGGATCCGTTACTTGTTCCGATCCATACGCCTGTGTATCCAATGCACTCTAGTAACTTGTAAATACATTTTGTATTGACATGTCTTAAGCAGATTAGCTCTCACAGAATCCAATGATGACTGTCCCCTGTTCTATATAGTGACTTTGGAGCTGTTAATCAGTTTCTTTTAGTTTATGTGTTACAGAATATAATCAACTGCTGTTGATTTTGAACATAAATTCTCATGTAGGACTAGAATCTGAGGTTCCATCTATGTATCCCTTCTAAATTCAAAAAGTAACAAGGGTGGCAGAAGAAGCTGTTTTTCTTTTCATATGATTTGGCCATTGGGGTTGCAAACTGAGTGATAGTTCAGTGGTGTTGTTGCTCGTGGTCATGCCTACCTACACGGGTTCGAACCCAGTATTGCGCCCAAAAAAGCCCCCCTCGCTGTGCTGGCTTATGTCTGTGGTGCATCGCTGGTCCCGGTTAACGGGGCTTAACCCTGGGTCATATGGTCCCTTCTTAATTGTAATGCCATGGGGGTGGTTCTTCCCCCACTGGTCGATTTATTTAACTGTCCATTGGGGCATGGGATATCGTTGCCTTCTTTTGAAGAAGAAAAGGCTACCGGCCACTGACAAATGTTTTTTCCCAATTCATGTGCAATTTGAATAATTTTCAATCCACCAGGATGCTGTATCGCTGTTTGTCTGCATGACCTAGGCCAGTTTTGTATTTTCAGATTTTTTTTCCCTAATCCTTCTAGAACCAGACATAACTATCTGACTCGTGGTGATTCATTGTGTAGACATCTGGTTGATGCATAGTTTACCGTTTTCAACCTGTTAAGTTTCAGAATTTTTTCTGCATATAAGCTTTCTTTGTCTGTAGAACTTGGACTTTGTGCCTAATATTTGTCTTATGCATAATATATAGTGGATTTTGTGGTCAACCATACAGGAGCCAGTCATATCTTTACCCCAAGTCCTGATTGCATTCTATCAAATACTGAAGATTGTTTCCTCAGGTTTGTTTGGTGAGGACATCATGTGGAGCTTTGCATCAAATGCCATAGCTGGAAGCTTAAAGAAAAAGGCACAACCCTCAAAATGCATCATATCCAATCCAGATTGTTCAGATGATGAAGTTTCTTCATGTACAAGCAGAGAGGAAGGCCTGGATTGTCCAATATGCTGGGAATCCTTCAACCTTGTAGAGAATGTTCCATATGTCTTGTGGTGTGGCCACACAATGTGCAAAAACTGCATCCTTGGTCTTCACTGGGCAGTTGTCAAGTTTCCGTCTCTTCCTATCCAGTTGCCTTTGTTCATCTCATGCCCCTGGTGCAACCTGTTGTCTTTCCGTCTGGTTTACAAGGGCAACCTTAGGTTCCCACGCAAGAACTACTTTCTGCTCTGGATGGTCGAGAGCATGAACGGTGAGAGAGCAAAATTCCATTCCACTAATCACGACGAGCATCATTCCTCATGGCATTCGAGTGCCGGCACAAGTTCCAGTCATCAACACCGAAGAAATGCTATTGTACGACCAGAGAGCTCTTCTGCCACAGATACAAGCGTCATCCGTAACATTTTCCACACTGACAACTTTAGTGCTTCTCTGCAGAAGTTTATGGTGTGCTTCATGCAGATGACAGCCAAGTTTCCACTCGTGATAATATTCCTGCTGATAGTCCTTTATGCTGTCCCTGCAAGTGCTGCTGTTCTGTTCCTGTATGCCCTTGTCACGTTTTTATTTGCACTGCCCTCATTTCTGATCCTCTACTTTGCTTATCCCAGCTTAGATTGGCTTGTGAGAGAGATCTTCGCTTAATTCGTGTTGCCTGAAAATGTCAGCGCAGTTCGTGAGGCTGTGACACATGATATATTATGTATTTCATGGCCACCTACCCTTGTGGCCCTGTATAGTTTCTTCTTATTTTCTGTCCTTCTAGCACCCTGTTTCTGTTGTAACTATCTATTTATTAAAAATGCTCTGCAATGCTTTTATTTGTGGTTCTATGTTTGCTTGTTTCCTGTTTCTGGTTGAAAAAACTGTGTTACATGAAATGTTAATCATTCAAAATCTTTATTCACGGTATAAGAATGAATTTGTAATGCCGATGCAATGAAATGTTTACAAGCTGAGGTAAAATTACGCAAGTATTTTTTTTTCGAATGGAGATTACGCAAGCAATTCAACTTCAGGTACCTGTTTACTGGGTATTCTTTCAGATGTACAACGCAGCATTCTCCACTTCGCTTCAGTTGGAGTGATGGGCAGTTTTTTTTTTATAACTGGCTAAAATATTAGCAGAATGAAGCCGCAACGAGAGAGATGCTTTCCCATAAGACAGAATCAGTCGTACTTTTCAGACATAGAAACAATATTATTTTATTACAAATAAGTCCTACAAATCAGTCATGACCATAATAAGTCCAACCTAACAAAGTCTCGAAGATGTGCGCTGTTGTGTTCGAGCTCCGTGCTACTTTGAGTACCCTTGAATTGTTGTTGTGGGTGGCATTAATGTAAGGCATGATGTCGGCATGATGTCCCGTAGAGGTGGCGATGAATGATCTCCTCCGTTTAAGTAACCTAGCTGCTGCTGATTGTCGGTCCGAAAGATGGGACATTGAATTCGTAACTCGGAGATCACCAAGGGCACAAATGCGAGTAAATCAAATTTTTTTTCAATTTTAACTAGGCTTGTAGAAAATACATACAATATTTAATCTCTAAATAATTTTTTATAAAAATATACTAAACAATCATACTAATTATGTATTATAAATATTAATATCATTTTATATATAATCTATTAAAGTTTAAAAAATGACTTCTCAGTACATAAGAATGACCTCTACTTGGGACGGAGAGTATATCACAAGTGCACAACCTCGCTTAATGACTCATAAGTATCCAGTCACCCGAAGTTGTAAGCTTGTAATGGTATGAGACTAAGTTCGGATCATGACAAACTACAGCATTACAAATACCATGTACAAAGTATATTTGCGGCATACAACAGGCAAAGTAAGCCATAAAACAGACTAGTTTCACTGCTTGTTTGTCGTTCGTAAGTCAAAAGCAAAATGAGCAGCAACCACAACTCGATACCTGGATCCCAAAACCCTCGTACCACTCATCAAACTATATAAAACCAGGTACATCTTTAAGCTAAGGCTAACCACCAACACTTGAACAAAATGAACTCCGCTCGAAGTGCTATTCTAGCACTAGTAAATAACTTTGACAGTGCTATTCTACTCTGGGATCATCTGCTCATTGTCAGCATCGCCCTCGGTTTCAATTTGGGGTTGCTTCGGAGCTGAGGCTCCAGGAGCCTGCTTCTTCTTGATACCGCTGACAATGTCATCGATTCTCAAAAGCATGCAAGCAGACTCAATTGCTGTCTTGAACGTCTGCGCTTTAACGCTATATGAATCCCAGATCTAAAATGGACAACATTGTGGTTAGACATGCAAGCAAACATTGGTCAAACTTGCATTTGTGCAGATAAAGAGAAATACCTTTCGCTCTTTCATGTCAACAATATCACCACTCCTTCCATCAATGCCAACCCACGCATTTTCACCATTAGCATGCTGACGCAAGGAAAGAGAATATACATGTGATCGATATGAAGTAGCTATTTTTTCTAATAATCAATCATAACAAACATCTCAAATCCATTATAAGCCTATGTTCTCCTAAATGAGATTTTAAGGCAGTTTGCTGGTAGTTAAATCTGAAAGGTAAAAAAAGATTGACCTTACAGTTACAGGTGCCCTGTCTGGAAGAGTATAATTCTAGGAACATAGGATAACAAACTAAGCCACATGGAATTATGTCACAGTCGCCCATATCCACAGGCAATTTGTTTGCTTTTATTTTGCACCTTCAATAGTTAAATTGTAAATTGTTATCACCCTAGAAGAACTCACATGGAATTATTGATGCTTCAATAAGTTCCCAAGCATTTTCAAGGTGCAGTTTTAATTGAATTTCTACACTAGAAGAACCCACAACACCCTCTATCCCAATTCCCAACCTTTCCTAAATACCAAGTTTATGATGCTTCTGATAGAAGACCACTTCCATACAGAGCACAAGTCCTTGGGATACAGAGCCCAAGTTTACAGAAACCTAAAGAGCTCGGATATTACCTTCCCCTGAAGTTGTGTCATTATCCTAATAACATTTAAACCGCAATTTTGGGCCAAAGTCCTTGGAATTGCCTCAAATGCTAGAGCAGCAGCTTCATAGGGCCACTGACATAAACCAAAAATAAAATCAATCAGTAATTACACATCAAATAATGGTGCAATAATCCACTCAGCACAGTAACATCACATTTACAAAGCATATCTGGTCACAAGCTTACAGAATTAAGCACTGTTGCACTAAGCATCCACATAAATATAGCTCAAACGACTGTTAATATCCAGTACAGGTAATCAACAGTAACAAAACAATACCTTTTCCACGCCTTCAACTGAAGAACTCTTTTGCTTCAGTGTTGCTGATACAGTCAGCTCTGTAGCACCACCTCCAGGAAGGAGTTTTGGATTTTTCAAAATGTTTCTTGCAACAGACATAGCATCCTGCATTCAAAATGTACATAGACCATTATATTAGCCTAAACTTAGACATACTTTGAGAGAAATGAGTGTTCATTACAGGTTGTTGGGTTCTAATAAAATTAGAATATTTGTATATGTAGTTAAAAGAGTTAATAAGGGAAATTAAAACAGGAGGGGACCAAAGATCCAATGCTAATCAGACATGCATGTTGTTTAGATGGTCAAAAGAATTCTACTGGCCATCAATGAAACAAAATGCTGGAATTCAAATTTGCAGGGAATGGTTGGCTGAGATCATCTTGTTCCCCGCCAACTAATAAAACAAAGGTTTCTAGAATTATTTTTGCAAGGAGTACAGATACATGGAAATGGGGAAGAAGAAATACCTGCAGATTTCTCTCAACTTCATTCAATACATCCTTGCTTGCTCCCCTCAGCAGAACAGTACATGCCTTGGGATCTTTACAGTCAACAATAAAGGCAAAGAATTCATCACCTATCTTCTTGACCTCAAACAGGCCAGCTCCTGTTCCAACATCAGATTCTTGGAGCTCCTCAGGCCTGTTCACTATAACTGCTCCACAAGCTTTAGCAATCCTGTTGTTGTCAGTTTTCCTTAGTCTACGGATTGCACTAACACCAGCCTTGCTCAAATAATGGATAGCCAGATCACTGAGCCCTTTCTCGGTGATGACTATATCAGGCTTGAATTTTAGAATTTGAGCGCACAGGTTCTTTATGTATTCTTCCTCCAGCTCTAGCAGAACCTGCCTGCAATGAAGTTTGCCACATAATATACCTTAGAATTCTACCAAATTACTTTAAAACTATGCATGCATTGCATTTCAGTAAGATCATTGTGGTACATGGACATCTCTTACCAATCTTCTTCCTTCATCAACTCAGCGTTAGTCTGATTTTCTCCTTTCTTATACTCAACAGGGCAGTCCAACAAGATGATACGGGGGTTAACTATCTTTCTCCTCATTTTTCCAGGAGCCACAACATCCTTATTGATCATAACTCCTTTAAGGACTCTAGAATCCTCCAACTGACCACCAGGAACCTTTTCAACTTTAATGTATTTCTTGATATCAACTTCACGCATACCCTGACCAAGGTCAACGCCTGCTGTTGTAGTAGCATCAATAGCAAGGTCCTGAAAACAGAAACATGAGTTATCATTTTGGCATTGTCCTTGGTCAAACTTCTCTAACTTTGAACAACTTTTTTTTAGAAAAATAAATTACCATACACAAGTCCAAATAAATGCACTATCAAAACATAGTGGATAATTTTAATGATGTACTCCCTGTGTTCAAATTTATAGGTCGTTTTGGCTTTTCTATACACAACTTTTGTTACGTATCTAGACATTTGTTATATCTAGGTGCATAGCAAAACCAATGCATCTAGAAAAGCCAAAATGCCTATAATTTGGGACAGAGGGTGGTACTAATTTGATGTTGTAGATGTCGGGCTGTTTGTTTTTTTATTTTTTGTAAACTTGGTCAAAGTAAAAGAAGTTTGACTAAGCCACTTTAGACAGACAAAGTGAACTATAGTTTGGAGGGAATTGTTAAAGTTCCACATGGAAGAAAGATGCTTACAGCAACAAGGTCACCAAACTGGCCAGTGAATTTTGTACCAATGGAGCTCTTCACAAGGCCTAGCATTGCCCCACCTGCATTAATGGTATATTTGGTGACATCAGTCGAGTTTTTTACCACATGGTGTATGCAAGAGGAAGAGCTAATTCCTTTAAGCACAAAGCAGTGCAAAATATAAGTTCACTGTAAACTTACGATCATTCACATCAACAGGCATTGCAATTTTGTCAAGTACAGCAATAGCATCATCAAGCGCTTTGGTGTATGCTGAAGATGAGAAAAATACAAGTTTCAGAAGACAAGATATCAAGAAAAAAAAAGCAGGTATTACCCTAGTAAGCTGCAGTACCGAGAACAAAGAAATCTTACCTCGGCAAATAACAGTTGGATGATAGTTCTTGTCAATGAATGCCTGTGCAACGTGTAGCATCTCTCCAGCTAGAAAAGAAATGAAAAGGTGTATTGTGAACAAATAAGAGGGTAAAAATAAAGTAAGATATGTTTGTCTAAGTTGGTGCTGTTAAGGAAATATCTGATCTTATGGAAATCCTTAAGAATGTAAAACCACTTAACTAGAATCAATGTATCAATGTATGGAAATCCTTAAGAATGTAAAACCACTTAACTAAAACCACTTGTCTAAGTTGGCGTTGTGGCATCCTGTGGTGCTGGGGCTATGCCTAAGCTATATGGCGTAACTAAACCTTGTGGCATCAATAGGGTCTGAAACTAGTCATTCATGTCTTGTATCCATCTTGCTAGAATGATGGTCTGGAACAGACTGTCATTTAGTAATGTTTGATAGTGTCTAATGGTCTGTTTCTCCTCACTTACTGGTTTGGTAACAACCATCTGTATTCCGATAGACGATTAACGAAAATGGGGCTGGCCTCGAGAAAGAAAAAAAAATACTTGTGGCATCCTGTGACACCCAGCACCTGGGGTGCCTGGACACCTATGCAACACCTCAAAAACCATGGTAAGAAATATCTGTAATTTTACTAGTAGGCATCAGCAAGCCGTTTGCTCTTAACATGCTTATGAGAAATACTATTTGTGGCAGATAGTAACAGCAAACTGCTAAGCTTAACTAAAAACAAATTCAACAGTTGCATCATAATTAGATGATACTATAAATAGCACTGCTTTAGTTTGATGCAAATAAATTGCAATGTTGTTGTTCATCATAGCCACTTCCCCAAAACAAATGTCACAAAAAAAGTGCATACCTAGAACAATGACAGATGTAGTGCCGTCACCAACTTCTTCATCCTGTGTACGACTTAGTTCAATCATAGACTGCACATTAACACACAACCACAATTAGGTACATGGGACTCGCAACATGAATGATAGACTGCACGTTAGCACACAGATACAATTAGGTATATGTATGGGTCTTGCAACACAAATTCATCCATCGCACTGGAAAATAGGTTTTTCCCTGTATGCCATTAAGAAAGATGGTCGATTCCCAAAAGCCACTTAAAAGTTGGCACGGACCCTAGTGCCATGACGCTAAACTCTTTTGCCCAACACACCATTCCATCCTTTTTTGCTAGTAACGGTGTCTAACGGCGCTGAGAAAAAACTTAAATGCCCTCAGACTAGAGAAACGAAATAAAGTTCTGTTTTCCCACGTGCCACTCCCTGGGCTCTATTCTAGTATTGACGATCTTTCATCAACAAATAATAATTAAAAATAAACATGTTTTAGATCCACTTCGTAAATTAGCTGTAGATCTATTTTTTTTTACGGAAACTGTAGCTCTATTCTAGCACTGTAAATTAGCTTTTTTTACGACAGACAACAGATTGACGGAAGCTCCATAGTCCAGACGTCAGCCACTGACCAGGATGCCGGAGTTGTCAACAACCATGCACTCCAATTCCAACCGCATTCCCAGCAGCCTGGGCAGGTTAACTCAGCTTGGATGATCAATCCATCAATTGGATGATCATCATTCTTAGTTAGTTACTCAGATTCATGATTTCGTTCTCAGATAGTACTTGAAAAAAAAAGTTGTTCATTCAGATAAATTACGAGTTTAGTTCATCGTAATGAGTTATGGTACTTTCTAATGTCTGTGTCCACGGAGTTCATGCCAATACGGTGAACGGTGTAAAAAAAAGAAATGCACCTGAAAATATTGTAGATACAGTGGAAAACAAGGAACAGTGCTTGTGTGGTGAGTTACTAATGAAGCACCTCCACGAGAGAGAAGGCGCTATCAGCGAAACTCCCAGGGAACATCGATCTCGGCCTCCCATGAATCGGAAGAACAGCTAAGCAAGTTAATCTGGGATTATGAAGGCCATGGATGCAAATCAAATAAAATCAACACGCAGTGCAGACCAAAACAATGTGCGTAGAGCCTCACAGCTCCGCCTCAAAGCCGATCCAAGAGAGGCGGATGGACGGGCGGCTCCAAAAAGACGAGCACGGATCACTCGTCTGGGATTGTTGATGGCCACAACGCCCAATCTCACTCACTTGGAACGAGAAAAGATACGAATCTGAATCTGAATCAATAAAGATCTGTTCAAGACGCCATCTGCCATCTCGCAACGGGATTTGACGCAAAGGATGGGACGGAGCAGATATAGATAAAAAACCAATACCGGTTTTCTATACGCCCGCAACGGGACCAAGATGGCACGAGCAAGAAGCAGCCATCCGATTCTTCTTTACAACCTTATTTACGAAATCAGAGGCACATATTGAAACGAAAACGGAGAAAACAAACAGCTACGGCGAGAGAAGCAGAAGAAACGAAACGAAAAAAAAGACAAGCTTCGAAATCTGCATGAAGCACCGCTGTCGTGGCCAGGGAGGGTCGGAAGAACTGGACGAGCTAGCTAGGGTAGAAGTGGCGGCGGGGCGCTCGCAGCGGCGCCCGAGCCGCCGGTATCGGGGACAGCCCGCGGACCGCGGGGTAGGGCGCCCGTGCCACCGGTGTCGGGGTCAGCCTGAGTAGCCGCGGGTTGAGCGGGGCTCCCGTGCCGCCGGTGTCGGGGACAGCCCGCGCGGCCGCGGGGTGGGGCGGGGCACTCGCGGCGGCGCCAACGACGGCACCCGCGCCGCCCGGCGTCGTGGACGACCGCACAGCCAAGGGGCAGGGCGGGGTGCTTGCGACGGTGAAGCAGCGGCTCCGAGCACTACCAGAAGAGATCGAGAGAGGAGGGAGCAGAGATGCACGTGGGAGAAGAAGGGTGTTTTCGACGTTTTCCGCTGTGGGACCCACATATCAGCCCGGTTAATGGTGAAAATTAGACGGACGATGGACGGAATGGCGTAGAAGGCAACAAAGTTTAGCGTCATGGCACACAGGTGCGTTCTAGTGGCATGTAGATCTGAAGCATCTTTTGTAATGGCACACAGGTAAAACGCTCAAAAAATATGTGATGGTTGACTGATAATTTCATCAGCAAGCTTTCACAGCTAAGCAACCAACATAATTTGGCATACCTTGGCAGCAGGGTGTGCGATGTCTAATTCCCTCAAAATAGCATTACCATCATTAGTAACCACAATACCTGAAGAAAAGTAGACAAAATATAATAAGACATTGTAGAGAGTAGAGACACAAAAGAGGCAATACATACATGAGTGTGATGCAATAACCGATAGTGCAATTGATGTTATTTCTCACATAAAAGGAGATCTGTGTTCAGTGGCAACTGAAAAGGGGGGAAATAAATATTACACCATAGTATTGATACGTTTAATTTCTAGATAGTCACTGCTATACAAGCATTGGTATAGGTATATACATCTTCATGTGTTACTCTGTAAATCATTTCACGGTCAATATGCATTAACCCACAAATAATGTATGTTCATTGTACATCAATATTCTCAGTAAACCAGAAGTATTTAGTGAAAGGAATCTAGCAAAGTTCGTAAAGAGGATACTATCATCATTAAACATATGTAGTCAAAAATATTTTAGTAGAAGAACTGTAAACTGAAACATTGGCAATATCAAGTATCATAGAGGCAACACCTTAATTAGCAATTCACAATGCAGAGGAGTTTAATCTTAGCTCTGACACAAAGGATATTTGCACATGTCCAACTCCATATGGCAACCAAGCATAACAAGATGAGTTGTTAAGCCTAACACACGACACAATCAAGTATGCAAAATTCATCGTTCGTTACCAGCCACCAAAGTTATTCATTGTCCAACAAGGCAACGCATAAGCAAGCCTTTGACATACCTCCACCACCATCTAAAAGCATTTTCAGCATGGATCTGGGACCCAATGTAGTGCGTATGATGTCAGCAACAGCCTGTGAAAAAAAAATATTATTATTGAACAGTCTAGCACAGTACAGTCAAATGGCTAACTGCAGCCTTCATCACAACATGAGCATACCAGGTTCAACTACAAAATATACTGTTCCACAGTACCATTGAATTATTCGAACTACATTCTACTGCATTCTTATAGAGGCTAATGAACCACTAAAGCAAACGAGCGGAGCAGCTTGAGCATCCATACCTTGGCCGCCTGGATGTTGCCTTGGTGAACCTTCGAGCCAGACTCCCGCTTCAGCGAATCCTCTGCTCAGACCAAACCACAAACCAAAACAGGTTGAGACAACTTCCACAGAAACACACAGGAGAGGAGAACGGATCAGACAGGATTGAGCCCTAAAAATCGAAATAAAGCAAATCTTGGGTTCCAGAGATGGGATCAGCAGATTCCGACACAACAACACAAGAAACGGCCTATCTCTAGAAGCGAGCAAACATCAATACATCACGGGCGATAAAACGACGGCGCGCACGCGAGAAGAGGGCGGATAGGGGCCGCTTACTCAGCACAAGGACCGGGGCGTGAAGCGCCATGGTGAAGTGGAGGCAGCGGCGAGTGCAGGCAGCAAACTAGACACCGTGCAGCGATACGGGTATGGCTATGGCGTGCGAGCGTAGTCCGCCGGCGCTACTGAGGCCCTCGCCTTCGACGCAGCAATGTCCCAGGAAGAGAAGAGACGGAGTAGTCGGCTGGCAGCTGGTGCAGTCCGCAGTGGTGATGCTAGCGGCGGCGGCGGCGGGTAGGGTTGGGAAGTGAAGAATTTTTTTAGGGCCGGTTGCAGATGGGCCTTAAACGGGCCTTCGCTAGATCCACCTCGTGTAGCCGGGCGGTTAGCGGGGAACGGGAACGGGGACCGGAGGAGAACCATCCCCGTCACCGTGCCGTGATCCTGACGGTTAAATGAGACAGAAAATAATCATCCTTCCTGTGTCCCATACGGCCATACCCGATTGATCATTTAAATCCTAGAAAAAAATTTGTAAGTTGCAAATGAAAATGCATAGTACACGTAAGACTTTTTCAAAGGCAATTGCTCACTAAGATGTGATGTACAACAATATCAATGGCTACTCGCACTAGAAATTTATTCAGGAGATGACAAGGTGTCATTATAATATGTCCAGAATGATTTCATCTTTTATTATAAGCACATGCATAAATTAATTTGTATTGAATATTATATATAGTCCCTTGAATATTCTAAACTCCAAAATTATGAATTAGGATAGGAGGCACGATATATGGAAACAAACATTTCAAACTAGAGAACTAATTGCATAGTTGTCGGTGTTTTGACCCAGGGGTCAAGACTACCAACTAGTAAATTTGTATATTGCATGCTCCCTCTCTCAGATGTGATGCAAGAAGAACACAAGATTTATCCTAGTTCGTGCACAGAAGGCCCTACGTCCAACGGGGGAGGATGGATTGTATTATCTTGCACCGAAGTGCTCGTACAGGGGGTACAAGCTGGTTTACACGGGGGTGCTCAAGATGAGTTGAGGCCTAGGACTAGCAGGGCTACCCTAGGTGGTCGGTGGTGTATTGCTTAAGAGGTCGATCAAACAATCGGGTGCGGTGTGTGCGACTTGGCTCTTGGTGTATACGGGTCAGAGCTGATGTCTGAATGTGTGAGCCGATACCAATGCCCCCCTTTCTTCTATCTCAGGGTCCTCTTTTATAGATCAAGGGGAGGCCTGAGAGTACAGAGATCCTAGACTGTGGAGGCATGAGAGAGGTCTCTGTGACGCCATGCTTGCGATGGGACGTCGATCGCTGTAGCGGCGTGACCTTCCCGTCCTTCCAGTGTTCAGGGCATGGCGATAGCTGATTGGACACCGCCGTACAACATGACACAGTATGGTTGACCTTCTATAGATGGGTACGAGTCCCACAATTGACGCGGGACGGACTGGACGGGAGCCATGCCGGAGTGGTTGGAGACGATGGTCGGCCCCCCTGGTCGAGGGGGGGTCGAGGCCAACGTGACCCTATCATATCCCTGAAGACATAGTCGAGGGCCGTCTTATTCATGGCTCGAGGGGGTGCCTCTGGATTCCGTACCTGTGATGTGGCTACAGCGGCCGCACGATCAACGGAGAGTCGGGGCATGGGCGGCGAGTTGATGGATTTGACTGTGGTAGTGGGCGCCCATGGCGTTAGGCGAGGGCAGGTAGGCGCATTGGATCCTCTTTACCCCATACCGGGAGCAAGTGAGCTGATCGAGCTTCCTGCTCGCGGGTCGTTCGTTCAACCCCCTGACCGTCATCTGAGGGGTCGAGGCTGTAGAATCATGGACTCTTGTGTTTAGGCGATTAACGACAATACTAGATCACTATGACTAACGTGTGTTTTGCAGAGACAAAGTCATTTATGTTAGGTCATGAGTGATGCATTTTGAATGGGCTTAATGGATATTCATTTCCCCAAGATGGAATTTGTTTCGGTTGCCAAGGATGGTGATACAAGTTGAAGACTAGGCTAGTTCTTAGTGCCGTAAGGTTGAGAAGGGCACTAAGTATAGCTAGGGATTTTGTTTTTCCTTTGACCGTACTATAAAGGGGGTATGAGATTAGTAGCTTGACCTAGGAGAGTTTAGGAAAGTGGGTATATGCACACTTGTCACAACTAGTCCTAGAGACCTTGCTTTCAGCCCTTGATAAACCCTAAAAATGGTAAGAGCAAAATCCCTTAAGAAACCTCAGCGAAAACGGTTGAAAAAGAGGGAGAAAGAGGCTCCGGACCACTCTGCTTAGTGGGCGTCAGACCATAGGAGAGTGGTCTGACGGTCCCTGACTTAGGCAGATTCTCAACTCGAGGAGCTCCGGACCACCTGTCTGGAAAGCACCGGACCATAGGAGAGTGGTCTGGTGGCTTGGTTCAGAGAAACAGAAGGCTCCGAACTAGTCCGACGGCTAGTCCGACGCCTCAAGACAGGAGTTTGGGTCTATGCAGAGAGCTCTCTGGCTCCGGACCAGAGCATCGGACCAGGGCACCGGACCAAGGAGAGTGGTCCCGTGGTATGAAAAAGAGAAAAAGTTTTTCACTCAGAGAGTACCGAGGCTCCGGACCAGTGCGTCGGACCAGTGCGTCGGACCAAGCAGAGTTGTCCGACGGTGCCTGAGTTTGAAACGAGAGTGAGCTCCGGACCAGTGAGCATGGTCCGGTGGTATGAGCTCCGGACTAGTCCGGTGGCTTCGCAGAGAGAAGAAAAAGTAAAAAAACGGCTAGTTTTGGAGGTGGGGACTATTTATAGTTGCCCCCTTGGTCCTTAGAGGGACTTTTAGCCATTGTTTCAGCTGGTGACACCTTGAGAAATCCTTTGGAGAGCCAAGAGGCTAGTGAGGGAGAGATTAGAGAGAGTTCATCTTGTTCTTCCCTCCTAGAGTGATTAGGAGTGACTTGTGTGCATCCATCCACCTTCCTAGCCTTGAGTGGGTCAAGTGAAGGTCTCGTGCTTGTTACTCTTGGTGTTCGACAGCACCTAGACGGTTTGGTGGTGTTCGGAGGAAGTGACCGCCGGGAGATTGTTGGCGGCTCTTCTCCAAGCTTTTGTGATCGGTTGTGGGCGATTCACCGAGCCGGAGTGGCGAAGAATCAGCCCGTAGAGAGCACTCTACCCTTGCGCGGGTAGAGGGGGAGCGATATCTTGCGAGGTGCTCCAACGAGGACTAGGGGGGTGTGTCGACACCTCGATACCTCGGGAAAAAATTGCTGCGTTCATGAGATTTTCTTTTCCCTAGCTCTTTACATTTCCGCATTACTTTCCGTCTTGTTTTTACATTTCCTACTAGAATTGCTTAGGTTGTTTTTAATTCCTATGAACTGCTACCGCTTTCTAGCTAGGACACACGGATGGTAGGCACTAGGGGGTGATTGGCATTTGATAGGTTTTTATATTTGCTTTAGAAATTTAAAACAAGCCCAATTCACCCCCCCTCTTGGGCATCTTGATCCTTTCAGAGGCGGAGGGGTCATTCGTTCGACCCCTATCCGTCAATCGGGGTCGAGGGGTTGAGGTTGAGGGGGATTCGATGGACCCCTCTTTCGTCATTCGAGGGTTAAGGTGAGGCGGAGGGGTCGTTCGTTCGACCCCTGTCCGTTAGTCGAGGTAGAAGCGGGGGGTCGTTCGTTCGACCCCTGTTCGCCAGTCGAGGTAGAAGCGGAGGGTCGTTCGTTCGACCCTTGTCCGTCAGTCGAGGTCGAGGTGGAGGCGGAACCCTCCTACTGTTTTTTCCAGTAATGGGACGGCCCATGACTGGTCATTTTTGTCGGTGAGGCAGGCCTTTGCGTGATGGGACTTTCTCCATTGTCTTGAACGGCTGATTGGATCCTGCCTTAAAAATGGTTGCTATGTTGAGTTTTAGATTATCACACGTTTAGGGTATCCCTTACCTTTGTACTCGACAGTAGCCCCCGAGCCTCTATGCGGATAAGAAGAATCCGTATAGGGGCTTTTGTCGATGATCTGCAGGGTTAGTAAAAGGTCTGATTCTCCGTGGGGTGCGCGCGAGCGCACCCCATGGGGTAAGCTCCCGAGGCCCCAAAGGAGTGATTAAGAACTCTTCTGGGAGTTTTGACATGTGTTCTATCGAGGGGAGTTAGGATTACCTGGAGTCATAGCGCCCTATCGAGCGGTCGATTATGTTCGCCAAGCTACGAGCATTTCACTTCCTTGGGAAGGGGGTGCTCGAGGGCGGCTGTCGAAACCTTTCCGAGGGCCACCCTTCACTCCCTCGAGCATTAAACTGGAGTCATAGTGCCCTATCGAGGGGTCAACTCTGTCTGCCAGGCTACGAGTGTTTTCGACCCTCTTTCGTCGAGGGGTGTCGTGCGTAGTCTAGCCCTTGAGCCTCGTGTGGCTGGGCTTTCACTACCTCCTAGCGTCCTTCCCACGGATTCTTGCGCTCGGATTGTGGGGCGAAGAGCATCGTGCTATCCTCGTTAGGACGAGCCTCGAAGTCCTCTGTGAGCTGGTAGCAGGCGGAAATCGGTAGAAATCGTGCCCGGTACGGGTAGAAATCCAAGTGAGAACTCGTGCCCCGTTCGATAGGGGTCGATAGAAGCCCTGAGGCGTTCTCATTAAGCAAGTCCGTGTGGATTATCTAGGTGCCAACTCCGTTCGATGGGAGTTGGTGGCTCGATACCTCCCGTCGAAGGGATCCTTGGGTATTTCGTGGTTATGCCTCGGATATGTCCCGGGGGGCCTCGAGAGTTCGTTCTCGAGCTAGGGGCTCGCGCCGGCCCCCCTGGGTCATCCTTGACTCGAGTACTCGAGGGCGGCTGTGAACCCCGTTCGTGGGGCCAGCCTTCGCCCCCTCGAGATTTGGGGTGGACCGGAGTCCGTAACCCTGGGTCCTCCCTGACCTCAGGTACTCGAGGGCGGCTGTCGAACCCTGTGCAAGGGCCAGCCTTCGCTCCCTCGAGATTTTAACGGATGGGTCGACGTCCGTTGCTTACCTCCGAAGATAACGCCCACTGTTGCACGTTGTCCGCCGTAGGCACGCCTTTTTAGGATATGTCCGTTCGACTGCAGCCGTAGCAGGCGTAGGGTGCGGCGTGGAGCCCGATGACGCGACGGGTGTGCCCTATCCTGTGGAATACGAGGGGGCGGTAGGTGGGCGCATTAAATGCGGAGATTTACCTACCTTTTTGTTGGATCTGCCCGTGGGGCTTCCGGTTATAAATACTGAGGGTGGAGAGTCGGCTCCCTCACGCTTGCCATTGCCTTTACTGCCTCCTTCTTCTCGCCATTGCCTTCGTTGCCCACCGAGTCGGATCTCTGCGTGCACGAAAGTAGGGAGAGGAGAGATTGGCAACATACCTTCCACCTCCGCATCCGAGCGCATCCGCTTCCCTGCTCCCATGGCCAGCTACAGCTTGCGCGGCCCTGACGCCTGGCTTCCGTCGTCGGCAACCGTGGGGCGTTTGGGAGATTTGGTGGAGAGCGGCCTTCTCCGACCCATCACCTCCGTGGACCGGCCGGAGTGGATAGTGCTGCCGAGGGAGGACGCTGAGCCCAACCCGCCGGAGGGTTATGTGGTCAGCTTCGAAGCTTTCCACCGAGCGGGGCTGGGATCCCCCCCCCAACCGTCTTCTGCGCGGGATCCTCCACCACTACGGCGTGGAGCTCCAACACCTCTCCCCCAACGGTATCTGTCACACGGCGGTCTTTACCGTCGTGTGCGAAGGGTACCTAGGGATGGAGCCGCATTGGGAGCTGTGGATCCACCTGTTCGAGGCGGGCTTGTTCCACGCCTCGGCCGAGAGCGGTAGCCGCAGGATGGTCTGGGCAGGCTGCTGCAGTATCTCCCTCAAGAGGGAGGACTGCTGGATCCCAGCGAAGCTCACGTCGAGCCACTCCGGATGGCACTCCGGGTGGTTCTACCTGAGGAACGACGACGGTCTGTTCCCCGCCTACACTGGGAGGACAATCGACTCGAGGCCCGACCACTGGAGGTACAGCGTCGAGCAGAAGAAGCAGAAGCGCCTCGACCACCTACTTGGCGCGATCTCCCGTCTGAAGAAGGCGGGGCTTACGGCGGCGACCGTCGCGTCGGCCTTCCACCAGCGTCGAGTCGTGCCACTGATGGCTCGTCTGCTACGCTCGACAAGATGCGCCCGGGGGCGGACCTTACGGGGTGTCGCCTCGCGGAGGACGAGCTGCCCCTCGACCGGATGGTCCGTCGAGTGCGCGCCTCCTTCACCGACGCGTTTGAGGTGGGGAACGTCGCCTGCGTCCCCATGATGCCAGACCAGGGCCACGTCCAGCTAGTACGACACCTCTTTGTCTGTCAATGCCCTCTTGTCTGTCTTGTTTGTCTCCTTTGTCTGCGTCCTAACCGCCTAGCGTTCCCTCAGGGGAACGCCGTCTTCCGGAAGTCGCTACCACTGGTGAAGGAGGAGCGGAACGACTCCCAGGTGAGACGCCTTCAGGCCGAGCAGGACAAGAAGGATAAGGACAAGGCCAAGAAGGACAAGGGCAAAAAGGTCTAAGAGAAGGAGGAGCGTGAACGACGCCGGGCACGGCAGAGGCGGGCCAACCTTTCCGAGGAGGAGTCTCCCTCGGAGGAGGACGAGGATGAGGGGTCGAGCAGCGACGAGGTTGTTAAAGATGATGCCATGTCGTGACGGTATCGGGTTAGGCCCTTCGCTTTTGACCTGGCGGGTATCGTCCTTATGCAGGAAGAGGAGCCGGAGCAGGAGGAGGAGGCCGAGCCGCAGCAAGGGCTCGAGGAAGAAAGAGCGGTGCCCAAGCATCAGGGGGCAGCCGCCAGTATTGAGGGAGGAGAGGGGTCGACATTGAGGTCGACCCCAACTGTCGGAGTTGAATAGCGGGACGAGAGCCCCGTGACTCTTCAAGGTGAAGTGCCGCGGGAGACGCGTAGCCGTTCGTCGCAATCCCCGTCGAGGGGGCGGTTGAGCACGCCCCCGGCGCCTACTCGGTCGAGCGTACGGGCATCAGGCCCGTCGACCCAGGAGGAGACCAGGACGGTGGCGACGAAGTCGCCGTTGGCCCCTGCCAAGGATACGGTGCCGGGAGTAGCCTCAACCCCCACCGCGACCAGCGCTGGCGGGAGAAGTGGGTCCCGACGTGCCTCGCAGAAGCCCCCGAGCGGCTCGAGGTCCACTGGTCGGACCCCCGTGATTCCGCTGGGGTAAGTTTCTTCCCTGTCGATCCCGAGTATTTTTCGTTGGTTATGACTTGTGCTTACCGTCGTGTATGAGTTCCTTTTTCAGAGTGAAGCGCTCGTTGGAGGACGCGACCCTCACCCTGGCCAAGTGGCTGAAGGCGGAGGTCGCGGCCAAGATGGCCGTCGGGGCCAGTCCTACCGCCCCGTCCCCTTCAACCCTCGCCCCAGGTGCGGCGTGGGCGGCCAAGGCGCGGGAGGCGATAGGGCGCGGGCAGGCGCAGGCCGCCGCGGAGCGAGCTCGACCCATCGCATCGGTCGGGTCCGTCGGAGTGGCGGTCGAGGCCGTGCTCACCACCCCGTTAGAGGGGGGTGCGCCAGCAGCCTCGGAAGGCGTGGAGCCGGCATCGACGACGGCCGTGGCTGAGGGGGTCGAGCCCCCAGCCGTCGTAGAGGTGGAGGTGGTCGACTTGACCTCCGCCGGCGAGGGAGGGACGCTGGAGTGCCCGGCGCCGAGGCGGTGGCCCGAGAACCTCGCGTCGTGGGAGGCGCGTCAGCGACGTGAGCACGAGGAGAAGGCGCGGCAAGAGGAGGGAGCGATTGTCGCTGCGCCGGAGGTGCCGTCGTCGGTGGAGACCCCTATCGAAGGGGCCTTGGCGCCACTCCCCGAGCCTATCGAGGAGGGAGGACGGGTCGAGGAGCACGAGGCGATGCCCGCGGTGGAGACGGCGACGACGGCGGAGTTGGTAGTGGTGACGACCCCCCGGTCGGAGCCAGAGGGGGCTGTCGTGGTGCTGCAAGGAAGCAGCGCGGCAGACGTGACAATATCCGAGGCGGTTGCTCGGCCTGTCGTCGAGGTCGGGCAGTCGTCTGTTGGAGGTGCTCCGCCCCCTAACTTAGTCGACGTGGAGGGAGGGGACCGCAGTGAGCCTGCGGCATTGGGTGCTAACGTGTGTCTTCTTCACCACGCAGGGGTATTCTCACGGCGAGGATGTCTTCCGCCTAGAGGCGATGACCCGGAGGGGCCGGCGGCGGCCCTGCAAGATGACTCTGAGGCCAGAAGTGCCCGGCTCGAGGGGGCGACCTCCTTCCCCAGTTTGGCGGAGCGGGTGATGCTCCACGAGGGTGACCTCGAGATGTGCCAGGGCATCATGCGGGAGGTCCAGGAGAGGATCGACCGCCGCAGCAAATTCTGGGGGCAGGAGCCCCTCAAGATGGCCGACCCCCAAGACCCAGGGCGCTCCTTCTTCAAGCTCGATGATCAAGCCGAGCTCGGGGAGTGGGAGCACCTGGAGGAGTTCCGGGCGTGGCTTGCCCATGTGGTACGCGTGTCGGCGGAGGTCGCCTCCGCGGATTTGTACCGGGGGATGGAAGTAAGCCTCATTTTCTCTCTGATCTTGCTTGGGTCATTTTACTATTCTTTTCTGATGACCTTCCTTTTTATCCCTGTCAGATGTTGAGGGCGAGGTTGTACGATAAGTCCCAATTCATCCTCCGGGCGTAGGAGCAGTGGAGTCAGCTCCCCATCCTCCGCGCCTCGCTAGAGAAGGCGGAGGCCAAGGCCACCCGGGCGAAGGTCGAGGTGGCGGCCGCGCTGGAGGGGGCCAAGGCCGCCCAGGAGGAGGCCTCCCAGGCACAGTCGAGGGCCGAGGCCGCCCTCAAGGAGGTTGCCGAGGTCGGGCAGCAGCGGGACGCTGCCCAGGAGGCCCGGCGTAAGGCGGAGGAGGAGTCCACCCAGCTGAGGGAGGAACAGGCTCGAACGACGGTCAATGGTACTGGGGGAGGTGGCGGCTAACCAGAAGAGGGACCTCGATGGTACTGGCAAGATCATCGAGGACCTCCGGGCTAAAAACAGCGACCAAGCTGCAGAGCTCGTCGACGTCCGCCACCAACTTTGGAGGGCTGAGCAGGACTACGTCACCCTGGAAGCACACGCCAAAGGTGAGTTTTTTAGATATATTATTAAGCTTGCCTGTTTTTGACCCTTCCCCTGTTTTTTTGGGTTTTGACAGAGTTCTCTATTTTTTATGGCAGAACTCAAAGGGGACAAAGCTCGAGCCCACGAGGATCTGACCAGTCTTCAAAACCTTCTCGAGGCGGAGACAAGCCTGAACGAGAAGCTTGGGGACGCCATCTTCTCCTTCTGCGACGGCATGGGTGTCGAGCCGGAGCTGCCGGTTGCGGGAGACGTGCGTGGAGATTCCCTCTTGCGCCGGCTCCTCGCCGCGACCAGTGAAGTGACGGAGCAGGTCCGTGCTGCCCTTCACATAGGCGTGAAGCAGGCGCTCGCGGTCGTCCGCTCGGGCTACAACTATGACCTTGACGTCATCGCCAGCGGCTTCGTCGTCGACCTGGAGCTGACCGATGAAGCGAACATGGCGAGATGCCATGAGCTGATCGACGCCGCAGAGGTGCCCGACGGTGAGTTGGCGAAGCTGTTCGAGGCCGAGGTGCTTCCCCCGCCGGACGGCGATGGCGATGAGTAGTCGAGGCCTGTGAGCCAAATCTGGACAAGAAGGTCCATGTAATAGATTAGCTTTTGTGACAATATGATGTCGAGCCCCTGGGGGCTTCTTAACTTTAATACATTTTATTCGAGATGCATCTGGGTGTTTTTATTTCTCGAGCTGTCTCTATTTCTCTTTGTCTGAGTCGTTGCTTGTGGACTAAGTATTCGACGTATGCTCGTATCCCTGGAGGGGGGAGCGAGTGGGGGTACCATAGCCCTGAGGCGTAGGAGAGTCCCCGGCTCGACGACCCTCGACCCTTAGGGAGTTCGAGGCGTTTTTTACTTAGCCGTGGAGCATACTCGGGGCGAAGGTGGAGAGAGAAGGCCGAGTTTCGAAAAAATGTTCGGGTTTTTAGAGGACTCAGGAGCCCCCCCTGTCAGCCCCCGAGGGAGGCTTGACTTTGCAGGAGCAGAGTCGAGGCTACCTCAGAGTTATGAACGAATGTGAAATGTATTTCAAGAACATTTTATTCATTCATAATGTGATAAATGTACATAATGTAGAAAATGTACAAGGCCTCGAGGCCTTAGGGGTAAAAGCGACGTAGCTGTTCGATGTTCCATGCGTTGGTGAGGATCTCGCCCTTGTCGTTCTTCAGCTTGTGAGTCCCTGGCTTTAGCACCTCTGCCACGATGAAGGGTCATTCCCAAGGTGGCGTCAGCTTGTGACGCCCCTTGTTGCTTTGTCGACGGCGCAACACGAGGTCGCTGACTTCGAGGTCCCTTTTGCGTATGTGCTTGTCGTGGTAGTGCCGCAACGTCTGCTGGTACTTTGCCGACTTGAAGAGGGCCACGTCCCGGGCTTCCTCGAGCTTGTCGAGGGAGTCACTCGGGCTACTGCGTTGGCTTGCTCGCTGTAGGCCTTTAGTCGAGGGGACCCATACTCGAGGTCAGTGGGGAGGACGACCTCAGACCCGTAGACCAAGAAGAACAGGGAGAACCCTGTAGCTCGACTTGGCGTTGTTCTGAGACTCCATAGGACAGAGGGCAGCTCATCAACCCATCTCTTGTCGTGTTTGTTTAGCCGGTCGAAGATCCTTGGCTTGAGTCCCTGCAAAACCATGTCATTGGCGCGCTCGACCTGACCGTTAGTTCGAGGGTGGGCGACTGCGGACCAGTTCACCTTGATGTTGTGGTGGTCACAGAAGTCTAGGAACTTTTGGCCGGTGAACTACGTGCCATTGTCAGTGATGATGACATTGGGGACCCCGAAGCGGTGGACAATGTCGGTGAAGAACAACACAACTTGTCGAGATTGAATGTTGGCGATGGGTCGAGCCTCGATCCATTTCGAGAACTTGTCTATGGCCACGAGGAGGTGGGTGTGGCCACCTTTGGTTTTCTTCAGGAGGGCGACCATGTCGAGCCCCCATACTGCGAATGGCCAAGTTATGGGTATCATCTGAAGAGCTTGGGCGGGTAGGTGGGTCTGCCTGGCGTAGAATTAGCATCCCTTGCAAGATCGAACAAGTTTGGTAGCATCAACGACGGTTGTCGGCCAGTAGAATCCTTGTCGAAAGGCACTTCCTACCAGCATTCTTGGCGCCGCGTGGTGGCCGCAAGCCCCCGAGTGTAGGTCCTTCAGTAGTGCCCTCCCCTCCTCGAGGGTGAGGCAACGTTGAAGTACACCGGTAGGGCTACGTCGATACAGCTCGCGGCCATCCCCATACAAGACGTAGGTTTTGTCGCGTCGGGCTATGCGTCGGGCTTCGGTGCGGTCCTCTGGGAGCTCGCCCCATATCAGATACTCGAGGTAGGGTGTGCGCCAGTCCGTCGAGGGGGTTGGTGTTGCGGCCGTTCCGTCGATCTCCATGACTTCTTCCCCGTTCGAGGGGGGTGGATCGACCCCTTGCTCAAGGGCAGGAGCCCCTGAGCCTAGGTCGATGGACGGCTTGTGAAGGTCCCTCGAGAAGACACCGGGAGGGACTGTACCTCGAGTGGATGCGGTTTTGGCAAGCTCGTCAGCGGCTTCGTTGTACCGGCGGTCGATGTGGTTGAGCTCGAGGCCGTAGAATTTGTCCTCGAGCTTTCGGACCTCCTTGCAGTAGGCTTCCATCTTGGGGTCGTGGCAGCTCGAGGCCTTCATCACCTGGTCGATCATAAGCTGCAAGTTCCCTCGAACGTCGAGGCGTCGAACCCCGAGCTCGATGGCGATGCGCAGACCGTTGACGAGGGCCTCGTACTCGGCTACGTTGTTGGAGGCGGGGAAGTGGAGGCGGATGAAGTAGCGCATGTGGACCCCTGAGGGTGATATGAACAGCAATCCGGTGCCTACCCCCGTCTTCATCAACGATCCGTCGAAGTACATGGTCTAGAGCTCGGTCTGAACTTGCGCCGGGGGTAGTTGGGTGTCGGTCCATTCTGCAATGAAATCTACCAATACCTGAGACTTGATGGCCTTCCGAGGAGCGTAGGAGAGAGTTCCCCCATGAGCTCGACCGACCACTTTGCGATTCTCCCAGACGCCTCCCGGTTCTGGATTATCTCCCCGAGGGGGAAAGACGAGACCACAGTAACCGGGTGGCCCAGGAAACAGTGTTGGAGCTTGCGCCGAGTGAGGACGATGGCATACAACAGCTTCTGAATGTGGGGGTATCTCATTTTGGTCTCTGAGAGCACCTCTCTTATGAAGTAGACGGGCCTCTGCACCAGCAGGGTGTGTCCCTCTTCTGCCCTCTCGACCACTATGGCAGCGCTGACTGCCTGGGTAGTTGCTACAACATACAACAAGAGGGGCCCGGCTGGGCTTGGGGGCACCAGGATAGGTGGCGAGGTGAGTAAGGCTTTGAGCTTGGAGAGCGACTCCTTGGCCTCGACGGTCCATGTGAAGTGCTCTGTTTTCTTTAGGAGGCGGTAAAGGGGTAGTGCCTTCTCTCCGAGCCGTGAGATGAACCGGCTGAGGGCAGCGAGGCACCCTGTGACCCTTTGTACGCCCTTAAGATCGTTGATCGGGCCCATCCTAGTGATTGCGGTTACCTTCTCAGGGTTGGCCTCGATCCCGCGTTGGGAAACTATGTACCCTAGGAGCATGCCTCGAGGGACCCCGAAGACACACTTCTCTAGGTTTAGCTTTATGTGATTTGCCCTGAGGCACCCAAACGCGATCTCAAGGTCCCCGACTAGGTTCTCGACTTTCTTGGATTTGACCACGATGTCATCGACGTAGGCTTCGACGGTTGGCCCTATATGTTTTCCAAAGACATGGAGCATGCATCGTTGATATGTGGCCCCGACGTTTCGCAAACCGAAGGGCATAGTGAGATAGCAAAATATGCCAAAGGGGGTAATGAAGGAAGTCGCGAGCTGATCGGACTCCTTCATCTTTATTTGGTGATAGCCAGAATACGCATCAAGAAAGCAGAGAATTTCACATCCCGCAGTGGAATCTACTATTTGATCAATACGTGGTAATGGAAAAGGAACCTTAGGACATGCTTTATTTAAACTAGTGTAGTCTACGCACATTCTATCCTTTCCATTCTTTTTTTTGACAAGTACATGATTTGCTAACCACTCGGGATGATGTACCTCCTTGATGAATTCGGCCTTCAGAAGCTTGTCGACCTCCTCCCCGATGATTCTGCACTTCTCCTCGTCGAAGCGGCGCAGCCGTTGCTTCACCGGTTTGGATCCGGCCCGGATGTCCAAGGAGTGCTCGGCGACATCCCTCGGAATGCCCGGTATATCCGAGGGACTCCACGCAAACACGTCAGCATTCGCACGGAGGAAGTCGACGAGCACGGCTTCCTATTTGGGCTTGAGGGTGGCGCTGATCGTCAGCGTCTTCCCATCCGCGTGGCCGAGGTCGAGCGGGATGGTCTTGGTGTCCTCCGCGGGCTTGAAGTTGCCGGCGTGCCGCTTGGGGTCGGGGATCTCCTTGGAGAAGTCATCGAGGGCCGCGAGGATGGCTGACTCCTCGACCGCCTCGGCGTTTTCCACGCACTCGACGTCGTAGTCGTAGGCGTGCTCGTAGGAGGTGTCGACGGTAATGACCCCCTTGGGCCCTGGCATCTTCAGCTTGAGGTAAATGTAGTTCGGGATCGCCATGAACTTGGCGTACCCCGGTCGACCGATGATGGCGTGGTAGATGCCATGGAACGCGACCACCTTGATGGTCAGATCTTCCTTCTGGAAGTTCGAGGGGGTACCGAAGCAGACGGGTAGCTTGACGCGGCCGATCGGGAGTGCCTTCTTCCCTGGAACAATCCCGTAGAATCCCCCGCGCTGGGCAGGAGCATGGTCCTCGGGATCCCCAGGAGGTCGAGGGTCTCGGCGTAGATGATGTTGAGGTTGCTTCCCCCATCCATAAATACCTTGGTGAGGCGGGTGTTGAGTACGATCGGGTCGACGACGAGTGGGTAGACCCCTGCGTTGGGGACGTGCTCGGGGTGATCATTCTGGTCGAAGGTGATCGGCGTGTGGGACCAGTCGAGGTATCGAGGAGCCTGGGCTCGAACGGAGAAGACCTCTCGACGCTCCCTCTTGCGCCGACGTGTACTGAGTCGAGTCGAGGGTCCCCCGTAGATCATGTAGCAGTCGTGAATCTCGGGGAAGCCCCCGTTCTTGCCATCGCCCCCGTCTTGTGGATCCTCCTTCTTGTCATCCCTCTTGAGGCCAAGGGAGTCAAAGTACTTCTTGAGCATGCGACAGTCCTAGACGCTGTGGTTGGTCGATCCCTTGTGATAGGGGCAGGGCTCTTTCAGCATCTTGTCGAAGACGCCCCCTCGAGAGGGGGACCTCGAGGCTTCTTCTTGTCTGTCGATCGTCGGGCTCGACGTCGCGTCGACCCGATTGGTTCTTCTTCTTCTTATTGTTGTTGTTGTTCCTCTTGGGCCCGTTATTCGAGCCTCCGGGCTCGTCCGCCTTGGTCTTCCCCTTGTCTGGGGATGCATAGAAGAACGCGCCAACGACTTCCTCACCGGCTGCGTAGTTGGCGACGATGTCCATGAGCTCGTTGGCGGTCTTGGGGGTGTTCCGTCCAGCTCCCGCACCAACTCCTTGCAGGTTGTCCCGGCGACGAACGCTGTGATGACGTCGTGGTCGGAGATGTGGGTTAGCGCAGTACGTTGCTTCGAGAACCATCGGGTGAAGTCACGGAGGGTTTCCCCTGGCTTCTGCTTGCAGCTGTGGAGATCCCAGGAGTTTCCTGGTCGCACGTAGGTGCCCTTGAAGTTCCCCTCGAAGATCCTGACCAGATCGGGCCAGCCATGGATCAAGTCCGGGGGGAGTTCCTCGAGCCATCTTCGAGCGGTGTCGGAGGGGAAGAGCGGGAGTTGCCGAATGATGACATGGTCGTTGTCGGCTCCTCCTAGCTGACATGTCAGCCTAAAATCAGCAAACCAGAGCTCCGGCTTGGTTTCGCCGTTGCACTTGACCAGGCTGGTGGGTGGACGGAAACGAGCAGGCAAGGCGGTTTGCCGGATGGTCCTGTCGAAGACTCGTGGCCCTGGTGATTCCAGAGATCGACGTCGATCCTCGTCACTGTCGTAGCGCCCGCCTCGATGAGCACTATAACCTCGAGCCTCAGCGTCACCGTGTCGGCGTCGTTTGTTGTCGTTGACGTCGCGTCGCGCGTCTCCTGGTTATCGATTGTCGAGGATGCGGTCTTGAACTGGTTGCCGCTCCGCTCCGCCTTGGGGCGCCTTGTCTTGGTGGATAGATACCTCTTGTAGGAATACGAGGTTGCTACGCTAGCCGGAAAACAAAACTTTTCGACCTCATAAACCAGGATCTACTGCTAGTTATGGGTTACGGGATTACCACTAGACGCGCAGGTGCAGCGGAAGACGACTTGATGTAGTCGTGCGCGTCGCAGCAGGCAGTGCAGTTGCGTGGTCGTCCGTCTCAACGTCCCCTTCGCGCAGTTCGTCCTTGTGCTCCAGATGCAGCACCTCCGAGGAATCCCACACGTACAGGGAGGAAGCGTTGCGCCTTCGGACTGCTAGGTCCGCGAGGAGCAAAAGGCGCGAGCGTGGGGAGGCGACGGCGGCTGCCAAAAGGCGTGGATTAATATCGCCCCGCGCCCACCCCTTGCTTATATAGGCGTCCTGACGAGCTCCCACGTTGGAGGCCCATTAGTAACCCTAAACCTAGTCTAATTCGGGTCCAACCCGAATTAGGCTTCCAGCCCTTTAAGCGTGCGACCCTATGGGCTCACGCATACATAGACATGGCCCAAGTACTCTTACTCGACCAATAGTTGATAGCGGCCTCTAGCAAGGCGTGTCAACTCCTATGCATACGCTATGATCATATCAGACGAACCACTATGACCATGTACAAGTTATTCCCTTTGCCACTCGATATATGGTTCAACTCGTGGGTTAACACTTAACCCAAGCACGGCCATGCATTTGTTGATCCAATCACATGAGTGATCCAGTGATATCTCTCTCACGAAGAGAGGGGCAAATTCCATCTTGATTGTCTATGTCTCACAGCATGTTTCCCGACCACCCAATGACCACCTTTATAACTACCCAATAACGGAGTAGCGTTTGATAGTCCCTAAGTAGATCGTTTCACATCTTGAGTACATACCACAATCTCAGGTCTAAGGACATAACGTACATGACATGAATAGAGACTTTCTCTTGTTGGGTCAGTCCAGCCTACATGTCTCACATGTGCCCACATTATTAGTTTGACATCTCCATGTCTATGACTTGTGAAACATAGCCATCAACTAATACATGTGCTGGTCTATTATTCAAGTGTGCTCTTACAAGAATGCCGACCAGGGACAACTTTTAGAATAACCATTCAGGTAATTGAGTTCCACAAACAATTCACATAATCGTCAATCAATACTAGTTGTCTATAATGGATATTCAAAGAACACTTTATTAATCATGGATACAATCGGAATATAATCATCTACATGATTAGCTCTAGGGCATATTCCTAACACCTCTCGACCTTGTCGAGGGGGCACGTCCCGCTGCTCGGAGGCAGCTCCTCTGCGCCTCGAGGTCGAGCTCTCCGCTTGTTGTACGACCGTGGTTTGGAGAAGCCCCTGGATTTCATTCTTGATGCGTCGCGCTTGGGGCGTCGATGGTGTCGACATGTCGTGGAGCAGCATCGCGGCTGCCACGACATTTTGGCTAGCGCGGTTGTAGACGTGGCGCTCGTTCGCCCCTTCGTTGATGATCTGTCGATGGACATCCCGAGTCCGCTCGCGGGCTCCTCCATCCGGTGACCGCCCGCGATCTTGCTCGAGGGCATGCTTGAGCTGTAGGAGCCGTAGGCGTTCCTCCTCGACCTTGGCGAGCAACTCTCGGACTTGCGCGATCTGGGCATCCTGAGGTGGACCAGCTTTGCCTGGAACCGGGGGGCGGCGTCTCGCGACGGAGAAGCGTTGCGCCCTCCTCCTCCCGCATTCGCAGCTACGGCGTCGGTGGTCTCCTCCTGGGAGTCAACCTGACCGTCGAGGTGGAAACATTCCCGGGTGGGATCGTAATCCTCATCGGGGGAGTCTGAGTCGGGGTAGTCGTGGTAGAAGTTGGGGAAAGATCCCCTGCGCTCCTCCTCTAGCCGTCGCCGGATCGTGCCCAAGGTGTAGTACCCTGGGACCGGGGTTCGTCGTGGCTCCGGGCGCTCGTCTGGTGGAGGAGTGGTGACGAGGCTGATCGTCGCACGTAGCAGGTTCCCTGGGACCCGTAACATGCCTGCATCTGCGGGCCTACAAAAGCAGAAAAGAGTCTGGCGTTGTTGTAGAGCCCGTGTGGAAACAGGTTATGCGGTGGCGCGGCCGAGTATGTCGGAGAAGCCACGGGGACCCTCTGAGATGACGGTATGGCAGAGCCAAAGTCAGGCTCAACGAGGTACCCGCCCCCGACCCGCAAGCATGGGTCAAACAGGCCCCCGAAGGGAGGAACTGTGTCACCAGCCAGGGCCAGGGAGATGGCGTCCAGCGTCTCAGAACCCGCGCGACGAAGAGTGCGGCGGCGTCGTTCACATCTCCCCCTGGTCGTAGGCGAGAGGCGCGAGTGGTGGGACCGTCGTCTGGTCCTCCTTGGCCCCGGCGTACCGGAGCTGCTGCTATCCATGCCACTACCTAAGAGTAGAACCATGTCATGGCCGTGGCCCATGGACATGAACTCTAGGCTCCCGAACCAGATGATGGTGGCGAATGGAAGTGATGGGATCGTGGAATCCATCTGGGAGAGTAGTTCGGAGTTGATCGACATGCAAAGCCCCCTACCTGGCGCGCCAACTGTCGGTGTTTTGACCCAGGGGGTCAAGACCACCAACTAGTAAATTTGTATATTGCGTGCTCCCTCTCCCAGATGTGATGCAAGAAGAACACAAGATTTATCCTGGTTCGGGCACAGAAGGCCCTACGTCCAGCGGGGGAGGATGGATTATATTATCTTGCACCGAAGTGCTCGTACAGGGGGGGGTACAAGCTAGTTTACACGGGGGTGCTCAAGATGAGCTGAGGCCTAGGACTAGCAGAGCTACCCTAGGTGGTCAGTGGTGGATTGCTTGAGAGGTCGATCAAGCAATCAGGTGCGGTGTGTGCGACTTGGCTCTTGGTGTATACGGGTCAGAGGTGATGTCTGAATGTGTGAGCCGATACCAATGCTCCCTCTTTCTTCTATCCCAGCGTCCCCTTTTATAGATCAAGGGGAGGCCTGAGAGTACAGAGATCCTAGACTGTGGAGGCATGGGAGAGGTGTCCGTGGCGCCATGCTTGCGATGGTACGTCGATCGCTATAGCGGCGTGACCTTCCCGTCCTTCCGGTGTTCAGGGCATGACGATAGCTGACTGGACACCGCCGTACAACATGACACAGTATGGTTGACCTTCTGTAGATGGGTACAAGTCCCACAATTGACGCGGGACGGACTGGACGGGAGCCATGCCGGAGTGGTTGGAGACGATGGTCGGGCCCCTGGTCGAGGGGAGGTCGAGGCCAGCGTGACCCTGTCGTATCCCTGAAGACACAGTCGAGGGCCGTCCTGTTCATGGCTTGAGGGGGTGCCTCTGGATTCCGTACCTGTGATGTGGCTACAGCGGCCGCACGATCAACGGAGAGTCGGGGCATGGGCGGTGAGTTGATGGATTTGACTGTGGTAGTGGGCGTCCATGACGTTAGGCGGGGGCAGGTAGGCGCATTGGATCCTCTTTACCCCATACCGGGAGCAGGTGAGCTGATCGAGCTTCCTGCTCGCGGGTCGTTCGTTCGACCCCCTGACCGTCATCCAAGGGGTCGAGGCGGAGGGGTCGTTCGTTCGACCCCTGTCCGTCAATCGGGGTCGAGGGGTTGAGGTTGAGGGGGATTCGATCGACCCATCTTCCGTCATTCGGGGGGTTAAGGCGAGGCGGAGGGGTCGTTCATCCGACCTCTGTCCGTCAGTCGAGGTAGAAGCGGGGGGTCGTTCGTTCGACCCCTGTCCGCCAGTCGAGGTAGAAGCGGAGGGTCGTTCGTTCGACCCTTGTCCGTCAGTCGAGGTCGAGGCGGAGGTGGAACCCTCCTACTGTTTCTTCCAGTAATGGGCCGGCTCATGACTGGTCACTGTTGCCAGTGAGGGAGGCCTTTGCGTGATGAACCTTTCTCCATTGTCTTGAACGGCTGATTGGATCCTGCCTTAAAAATAGTTGCTATGTTGAGTTTTAGATTATCACACATTTAGGGTACCCCTTACCTTTGTACCCGACAATAGTCCAAATAACTTGATAAATAAATGAACCCTTATGGAGCATGTGCAATTTTCTTTATTTATATTTCTTCGTCTTGGTGAGAACAAATGAACTAGTCTGGCTAGGGGAGTACTATTGGCCGTCTGGCTAGGGGAGTACTGTTGGCCGCCCATCTTCAATCAGGCATCACCATTCAATTCAACCTTGTAACTTGTAAGAGCATCTCCAATAGTTTGTTAAATCACTTGTTATTCTTTAAAATTTGGCAAATCAATCAAAAAATACTCTCCAACAGTTTATCAATTGGACTTGCCAATTCTACACGATTGCCAAAAGATTGCATCGGTTTGTCATTTTTGTGAGCGCGCATCGGCTTGCCATCCTCTCGCCCGCGAGTCCTCCTATTGGTTTCCCGCATGCAAGTTTCCTCCGCATGCAAGTTTCCTTCCATTTTAATCTTCTTTTTTTTTGGTTTGGCAAGTAAGAAATAGCAAATTGTTGGAGATGATCTCTTTCCAACTTGATAAATTATTATAGCAACTTGCTAAAACACAAGATTTGGTAAATGAGAAATAACAAATTGTTGGAGATGCTCTAAGGGCATCATCTTCATCTCCTTTTGGGTTTGTGGCTCATGAAAAGTACTACCGATAAAAACACCTCGACCCATGAATTGTGTTTTGGGCATTGGTCACCATCTACCGGCTCACAGTGATAATAATTAGCAGGTCAACCAATCTAATTCTTGGCAACAATGGAGGGAAATACACCTATGGTGTTTGCATAAGCAAATACATCCATCACTTCCTAACTACTACCATCCTAACTAACTACTTATTGGAAATGCACTCAAACTGCACCAATGTTAAGACATGACATTAAGTATGGACATGAGACATAAAAAGTGTAGGATATGGATACCTTACAATAACCATGTACGGACTTAGCAGCTTTGCAGATCCCATACTCCGTTCAGTGAGAATATGTGTCTCTATCTACTTGTTCATTAGAATGAAATTATAGGATTAGTGACTATAGGGCCAATGCCCCTCAGCTGCAAACGATTCTTTTTTCTTTTAAAAGTAAGCCTAGCAAAAAAAATCCTAGGGGACATGGATTAGTGTTTAATATTCTGAATTAAAGATTTTAAATCTCTTCATTGCATGGATTACTTAAATGGCAATGAACCAGAAAAAAACATTTTTTTCCTATGTAATTTCAGCTTCGATAACAATATCATTTCAAGATAATCTAACCTTTTTTCCTACAAAAGGTAGAGAAATGTAGCTAGTATCAGCAATAGCTTACATGCGATTGCTTAAGCTCACTGTAATGTAGCAATGATAGGCTTACAACAAATTAGAAAACAACTCTGAATCACTGAAAGCAGTTCAGATTAGAGCAATGTACATGTGGGAATATGGGATCAAAATTTTCTGATTGTTTTCGGATCCCAATCATACAAATTGTCCCTTCTGAATTGAGAATTAGAATGCAATCATGCATCATCAGAGCAAGTTTATAATACAGCTCACCTCTCAGCTCACTTATATAATAGTTTTATTTTTCCACTCGTCTATCTCACAACATTTTTTGGTGTACAAGCTTGTTGTAAGTTTACAACCCATCTCTCCTCTCTCTCCTTTTCTCTCTCCTCCACCTCATCATTTAGTCTTCTTGCAGCCCACTATAATATTTGCTCTCATATGAAAAGAAAATAAAGACCATCTAGTGGTAACAAATAGTCATATGAAAAGAAAATAAAGACCATCTAGTGGTAACAAATAGTCAGCAACACTGCTATGAAATCAGGAGGTCCCACATTTTCCGGCCGGTTGAGCAACAGGGTAAGTTGCCGGTGGTTGTGTGCATGCTGATTGCTGAATAGTGTGCTTGGAGTGACAGGGTAGCTAGGGAGCCTCTTTCTTTTAGCCGGTAAATTCCCTTCTTCTGTCCTTGACCCCTTGTGCTGTGCCTTTTTCTTTTATAAAAAAAATTAGCACAGCAAGGTCCTTTGGAAGGCGTCGGCAGACACCCTAGCTACCTGGCTACCTCACATTAATCCCTGCAGATCGATTTCATAATCGTCCTCTCTTATGGTACTTGAAACAGAGTCAGCCGGCCGGATCCAGCGAAATGGCGGCAGCAATGATTCACCAACCGATTCAAATTCAAAGAGGAAACGGGATGGAGGAAGAAAAGAGAAAGGTAGCCGCTAGTGCGATCATCATTCTTCAGGCCCCCACCAATGACTGGATTTGCACTATTTTCTCCCTGCGTTTGCGTGGCCTCTAATCAAGCATATGCTGATATGCATGCATGCGTCTTATTTGACGCGGCAGTGCTAGCTACCACTGCTACATGCATCATTCAAAATTTGTCAAACAATTATGACAAATTATTGGAGAGAGTTTATTTTTTTATTTATCATATATTTTAATATAAATTATCAAATCATGATATTTGTCAAATTATGACAAACTATTGGAGATGCTCCATGTCACAACCCATGAGTCAAACCCATATAAACCCAAGAAAAATAGTCCTATTTAAACCGTTCTGATATACTCCTTTCATGTCCCTAAAGAAAGAAAGTTGTTTTCAACATTAATACGGTCTCAAAAAATAATTTGGACCACTGTTTTTTTTCTATAAAATATAGTTAATATATAATTTTTATAAAACTACATTTGTTATATAAATCTACTTACATCACTTTATATTTTTAAACTCAATCTAAAATAATTTATTTTTATTCATAGTTAAAGTTTAAATGTTTAATAACTTAAGATAACCTCAAAACAACTTCTTTTTTTAGAATAGAAACATGGAGGGAGTAATTTTCTAGCAAACCAAATCCAACTCACTCAACGTCTAAACCCGTGCTCACCTGTCTAAAACAGCCAACACCACAACTCCACTCATTTGGCATGGTGAATCGGTGATGATGAATTGAATTACTTTGGCTGGAAAATTGCCAAGGCAAATGCATCCAGTCCAGGTCACGAAAGCTAAGCTGCAAGTCTGCACGGCAACGTCCAGGCGTTACGAAACCAAGTAATTTAACGCGGAAAGCCGAAACAAAAGAAACGGCCGCCGCCGCCCCCTTCGGTTTACGCCTTCTTCATTGTTGCTTGCGCGCACGACTGCCCCCTCCAAAGAAGAGAAGGTGGCGCTGCCGGCCAGCTGCCTACAGCCTACCTGCCCAGCCAACCGCGTCGCCTCCGCCACCGCCGTCCGCTACCTCTCCTCCTCAACCGCGTCGCTGCTTCGTTTGCCTCTGCGGCCGCCAGGGCGGGAGGCTCCGCCGGGGGCCTCTGCCTTCTCTCAAAGGTATGATCTCTGGTCTTGCTCCCTCCGGTCCGATGGGCCTTGTGTGATCGCTTTTGATTCGCCTGGTTTCCCTGCGTTCCGCGATGTGGTTTGGATGCTGGGGTTCACTAGGACGCCGCTTCGGGTTGTTCTGTGTCTGTTCTTTGTTTGAAAAGAGTAAATTTGACTAACAAAGATGAAGTTTTGATGTCAAATAATCTCCTCGCGATATATATTTAGTATTTTCATTTTAGTTTGTTTCCCTAGCAATTGCGCTGGCTGCTGGCATGATTGATGCACAGGTCTTTGCTTATATATCTGTAACTTAACAACGATTCTGCTTGGTGTAATAAGTGTTATTTTCTTTTTGGATTTGGACTCTCTGAATTCGGCTCCTCATGCTGTTAGTGATTTCTTTTCAAGGACGACAAAAATTGCCATTAAAAGTGTGCCACATTTTAAGATTAAATTCCGCTGGTCCCCTTGTTCCGGTGTTTCTCTTTTACGTAGTTTCCGTGGGGACTTTGGTTGGGTACCATCTCGCGCTTTTACTCATCATTCAAGTCCTTGCAGTCTCGAGCTGGAAAGACTAATGCTGGCGCAGTGTGGTCTAGACTCTAGACAGCTTGGCTAGGAAAAAAATGGCTTTTCTTTAATGAGGTTAATTGTATGACGTCTTTGTGGAGGAGTGGGATCTTCGATACGATCTCTGCCCAATTCTATTCGGTGTTTGTACCGGTGGATTACCCTATATTTAGTTCAAACTGTTTCCTAGACCGATCCCTCCCTCTATTTTCATCTTGACTAGCAGTGGAGTGGCCAAATCTACTCTTTCGTAGGACAACGATCCAAGTTACCGTAAGATACATAGTTCTTGAATTGGGCATCTTTTGTCACTTGTGGCTCTTGTATTGTCTAATACGTATTTGGATTTGTTATAGTAATCAAGTATGACAGGGACAGCATGATTTAGAAATCCTAGTTTAGACACAGATAGTTGAATTCTTATTTGGTGTTCTGTCACATTCTGGCTGCTCCATTGCTTCTATCGAGAGGAACCTGTCAGATCTTTATTTTCATCCCTCCTCTATCTCCTCTTTCTACAGAAATTCTGTAATATGGTTGGTGGTGGGCACTTTATTGGTTAAGCAAACTGGTCATGATGTGCACTTTATTTTTTAATATTGAATTTATGTGTGATGTGACTGATGACTATGAAATATTGCTGTCTTGATGACTTTGTTTCCTTTCAAATGCAGGCCAATTTCTTAACATGGAATTTGAAAGCACTCTTTAGCACTTGCTTATTGAACAACACCGTACCTGTTTTAGGAGGTATGCTTCTGATGATATGCTAATGTTTTCTAATTTATTGAATTAGGGTTATTTTTGTCTTTGTAATTTTCATTCAAGGACTTCAGCTCTGCAGAAGTAAAGTTTCATTTCAACTTGGAGAAAATAGATTATTAAGGCAGCTAAGATTTATTTTTGTTTGGTTGAATAGTTAGTTTAGTGGTGTGAATCCTTCACTTACTATTCAGTAATCTATTGAAGCATTAGTGACCTATTGATCTCTCTCAAGTTTGAGTGATTGTCAAAGATGGTTGGAACCAGTACAAAAATTCATATTTTATTTTATTTTTGTAGATTCTTAGTGTGTGGCTGTGCAGAGGTTTCGAAATAACAAATGCCCTTTGTCACAACAGCCTAAAACTGTTCGAGTTCAAAAGGAAGAAAATTCATCTGACACCAACACCATCTCAGCTACCGAAAGATCTCAATGTCCAAAGATTTGGAAAAAGGTTCACCTAGTGGCACCACACCTACGACTTCAGTTTCACCTCTAGAGTCAAAAAAGCATGAGAAGAATGTACCAAATTATCTCAGATCTACTAGAGGCTCGTGCCATGATTTTTGCAAGTATGGACACAAAAATCCTTCTGAAGAGGAGCCAGTTTTTTCAGGAGGAAGAAGAAAGAAACTTCCTGCTCATATGAATAATTTGACACTACACAAATCAGCTATCTTGGATAGGTCCAAGGATGTCAAAAATAGGAGTGTTTCACTAGCCAAGTCGAGCATATCTCTGGGCGAAGCTGAACGGTTTGCACCCAAGAAAGCATCAGCAAATCGAAAAGGTGTTCCATCCAGTGAGCATATGCTTCCCAGGACAGCTACACCATCTCAACATAAATCTCTGAACTCTGGTGGAAGAAAGATGCATTCAATTTTTGCACAGAAGGCTCCAACAAATCTAAGGCGTTCAAATGGAGATCCAAAAATTGATAAAAAAGAAACAATGCCAGCCAAGGGGGCTATATCCCTTGCCAAATCAAAGTTTCCAGAGAAGACCTTGCTGGAGAAATCTAGAAATGTGGATAGAGTCACAATGGCTAATCAATCATTGCACAAGAAGCCAGCTTCTTCTCCCACTAAGCTCAACATGGTTAAACAGGGGCCTGTTGCATCTCAGGCTTGTAGCAAGCATCCACTTTCAAAACATAAAAATACTCCAGAGGGACCTGTTGCAGCAAATATTACTAGAATGCATGCTAAAGCTGGACAAAGTCCTAAAAGGTCAAGCAATTTAAGTATAAAGGGGAAGGAAGGCTCAGATATGCCCAAATCAGCCCTCTCTTTGGAACCCAAGCTGACTGCTTCTGTGGAAGTACAGATAGATGATCCACAAATTACAAGGTATTCTATCGATTCAACATTGGCTGAACTCTCTTCAGCTATTACAGAATACGTAGACAATTCTCAACCAGCACCAGAAGAAACAAGTAAATCCATTTCAGAGGACAATGGGGTAGGAATAACTGAAAAGAGCAAAGTATTAGGAGGTGAAGCCCTCCTGGGAAGCACCATTGCCCTTGAGCTGCAGCAATCATTAGATGAAAAGGAATTCAGTGCTATCCTAGGTGAATCTGATCTAGAACATAAACTACCAGAGCATAATATTGTTCATAATCAATCTTCAAAGGATTATGACAGCCAAACAGATTATGCAACTCTTTTTCAATTACCAGAACAAGTAACAACTGTGGAAAATGCAGATGTGTATGACTTTATATCAACTCAAAGTAATTCAAAGATTGAGGATGATCAAGTTCAAGTTGAAGTCAATGTGTCTGTGGAGTCTCTAATCCCTGAAGGTAAGGAAGAAATGGGAGTTCGTGAAGATTTTGAAAGATCTCCAGGGCTACTGGTACTTGACAAAAAACATAATGAGGAGCCTGAGTCTTGTCTTGATCTTGCTTCTGGAAATGCAGAAGAGAATGATACAGCTGGTAAAGTTTTTGACAGTAGGATGAACAACAGTGCTTCTCACTGCCTATCAATTTCAGAAACTTCATCCGATGGTGGACTTCTTGAGGAGCCTAAGTCCATGCTAATTGAATCAAAAGTTTTTGCTGGTGATGAGTTACCAAGTACCAGTAATGAAAATACCTCTGAACAGGGCAGACTGAAATCAAGGATGTTTATTCCTCATCAGTCACCAGAAGAACTATCGGATAATGAATTTTACGAAGAGTATGATTTTGAATTAAGTGAATCAGATGAATCTGGTACAGAGGATGAGGAGACAACGATCAACAAAAATAGGGATGAATCTTTGAAGTCTGGTGGCCAAAGATCAAGAAGAACCTCAGCACTTGAACTGGATGATGCTAGTCTCACACCTTATAAATTGAAGTTTAAGAGGGGTAAAATTGTAGAACTCCCACCAGACAGCATTGGCCCAAGGAGACTGAAATTTAGAAGAAAGTCTGCAAATGAAGCTTCAAATCGTGAAAGCCAACCAGCTAGAAGGATTTACAAAAGGAACAACACCAGTAATGCTGCTCCTACTGATGTGGAATCTCCTGGTGTGAAACTGCGACATCAAGATGCACAAGAGAAGAAAGATGCTCAAGGATTGTTCAATAATGTAATTGAAGAAACTGCAAGCAAGCTAGTTGAGTCCAGGAAAAGCAAGGTAAAAGCTTTAGTTGGTGCTTTTGAAACAGTGATTTCTCTCCAGGATGGCAAACCCACATCATCGACAACACAAGCTGGTAATTCACAAGATTCAATTCCTGATGATGAGGGACATACACCTAAGGAAACTGGATAGAATTTGCAGGCCTCTGAAAGGTTGCAATCTTTGCACTCATGTTTGGGTCTCCTCTTTTATTTGGTTCCAGAATCGGATCTGATTGGAAGGATTTTGTTCAGTTTATACAACAATTTTTCTCCTGTAGAACATCAGCTGCGGAAAAAGGTTTACAGACGGTATATAGTAATGTGTTCAATGGATGGAGTGCTTTGAATTCTACTTTCACTGTAAATAAATCAAATGAGACACTGTAAAACCAATTGTGCTTTTGTTCGGCTTGGGTTTCCTAAATGCAACACTCAAAGAGTTGGTTTTGCTGCACCTACCTCTGATTTGGTTTTCACTGTGGTGTATTGTTTGTATATCAAACACTCTGCGATAGTGCAATGAGAATTCTAAATTCTGTTCTTTCTGATGAATATATATGTAGTCCTTTCTCATAGTTCTTGGGGCAGTTCCTACTCCAAGCTTCATCTTGAATATTGATGCATGGATCTTTTTCTCTCTCTTATTAATTCTACATCCTTTAAACATGTTGGTGTTGCTTTCAGTGGAATGTGTCAATATGTTGCGTGTTGGATACAACTCTCTTCTTTTTGAAGGGGGATACAACTCTACACTCATAACTCGTCAAAGCCAAATACATAATACAATACAGTACGTCACTATTGTGTGCCTTTTACAACCGTTCAAATCACGTCCTTGATTTGGTTCCAAATTTCAGCGTATACAACTATTCTCAAAAGCAAGAACATGTGCGGGAAGGCTTTCCTGCGGATCGTATCTTGCCCGCCTTCTCTTTGATCTTAGTCTCATCGTTGTATTTTCGTTCCTCTGCCATTGACCTTGCTCCTCCAGCAATTTTGCTGATCCTTGTCACCTCCTGGTTGTATTCTTCTAGTGCTTTTGCTCTCTTTTTGTCCAGCTGAGTCTGCAAGTTAAGAAGCTCAGCTCTGAGTCTCCTCAAACAATGTGGTTTAATCAATTATCTATCATGATGAATTCCTAGCGTTATCAGGTTTGGGGCTTGTACCATGACGAAGGAAATATTGAACTAATAATGCAGGGTTCTTTAAACTATGAATGAATCAACAAAACAAAAACCTCTTTCTGTTCTTTTTGGCGTCTCGCCTTCACCTTCTTCTCAGTTTCCCATTCAGCTATGGTCTCCATCATCTTTTCATACCTAAATTTGAAGTCCATATCAGCATAACTCCAATCAAGTGACCATCATCAGACTCTAAAATGAATCATACTTACTCCTCTCTAACTCTTGCAAGCTTTGCCTTCTCCCATTCATCAGCCTTAGATCGAGTGCCGCCAACAGCAGTTACTCCTGCCGCGTCTTCTCCATTCCGCCTAGAATGATACGATGTGGCTGGCCTGACGGCCGAGGGCGCTTTCTGAATAGCATGTTCTTGCTCAAACTTCTTGCTCCCTTTCCTGTCTGCTGACTTGCTGGAGGATCCTGAACCCTTCTTCACACTCAGAGAAGTTTCAAGTATCTTGGGTGCCACCTTGCGATCTGCTGGCAAATCCTCAGGCTTTCCAGGTGCTGGTTTCAGTGGCCTCCTTACCGATACGTTAACTGAAAGGACATTTCATTTCAGCACAGTCACAAGAGATTTGCAGGTTTTGCTGGCAAAAGAATGGGAGTAACCGAGTAAGGTAGAACATGTTTTTACACTACCTGGACCGTCGTCGTCGTGTTCTAGAGGCTCTTTGCCGCTAAACCATCTTGAGATTTTGTTGCCTCCTGCAGGTTTTTTGGTGCTTTCACCTCTCTTGACTGGCGACAGGGCTGCTGGGGGCACCTCCTCGATGGGGACCGACTTCTTCTGAGTTGCAAGCTTCTCTTCACGGGCAGCAATTGCAAATGCTGCTGCCGCAATTGTGGCCGCGAACGCAGCATCATATTCCCCGCTGCTGTTCATTTCCGCTATATGTCGCAATGCCAATACCAATTTGTCAGATTTTATTTTCGAAACTGCCGGTAGGATTCTGAGTTTCTGACCAGCTTGTATTGATAAAACTTGTAACTTTTTTTTTTCGTTTCAGTTCCAGTTTTGCTTCTTTCAAGAAAATGAATTGGTTCACTACCAGAACTTTTTTGAATAATTCACAGCCAGAAAGCTGGGGAAATTTAAATAGCTGCGTTCTACCCATCCATGCGAAGAGTTTATTTCCCTTCTAATTCAGAATATCTGAATTTTTTAATGCTCTACAGTTTACCTTCTAATTTCCATAGCGCTGGTCATAATGATATAGCACTATAATCTAATTAGTCTAAAAAACAACAAAAGTACAAATTCTTGAACAGAATTTGGCATAATCACAGTATTTCAACGCTATCTTCCGTAAACTAAAATTATAATATTTTTTGTTTCATCAAGGTACCTTCAAAACCGAAATAAGTTCCAGGGAGAGCACTCCCCTGTCCGTCAAATTTATTCAGGACCAAGAGTTTAGTGTATTTCGTTTAACAACACCCAGCATTAAGCATTTAAAAGCTCAGTAACACTCGAGTTTCTGCAACCAGACTCCTGTCAGCCCTTTCCCAAAGCCCCAAATTCAATAACTCAACACAGATTGAACAGAAAATAAACAAGAGCACGGAGCTATGCTGTGCAGCTCTGTGCGTTTCATGTCTGTGAAATCCAAATCATTGTATATTTGATCAGTTATTAGTTATTACCTCTTCCAATAGGCGTGCTTTCTTGCGGTGGTATCGCTGAACCCTGGCGTCCACCTCTACCTCCCTTCCCTACTCCAGAAAACCGTACTCTGCAAAAAAAAAAAAAAAAAGTGAGATCTAAATCTGTTCGTACCGTACCTGATGATCGCAAGAATGCAACGCGTTTCCGATTCTAAATGCCCAAAGCTAAAATCTTGTCCCTTTATTGGCCCAAATAACCTTTTTTTTCACCTCAACTTTTACGGAGGAAGATTTTAGAAGCACCAAATCCCAGTTACAATATGACATGGAAAAGAAAACAATCCGAAGCCAGCCACACAGATGAAATTAAGATCAAACCCTTCAGCAGATTGAGGTCCGGGTCCTGCTGCATGCACCTGTTTTACCTCAGCTTCTTCGAGTCGCCGTCCATGGCGCGCAACGTATTTGTAGAGAATCCCCAATGGGTGGCAGGTTCCAAGGCACAAGAAGAAGCCGCAGCTTCAGTAACAAGCGAGAGCCTCGTATTTAAAACTGCTTGCTTGCTTGCATATAGAGGTGGTGAACCAAAGGCAAATTAAAACTGTTGTCTTGGAGGCAGACAATGGGAGTGGAAATGGGATCGCTTTACCCCCATGGAATGGAAGCCTTCAAGAATCCAGTCGTCCAGCACCGCCTTTGGATTGGGACCCGGCGCGTGATATTCTTCCCTCCGTTGTGCCGCCTCCGGTCCTGGCTCAACTCTCAAGACACCCAGCCAGCTAGCTGATGCCTAATTTCTTTGTGACATTCTGGATAAGTTTCGTCGGCAAGAATCGGCTTCTTCGTGGGACTACGTTTGGTAACTATTCGAGAGGTTCCTGTACCTGTACTATGAACATAGCCTGGCAACGAATCAAGCCAGCTTTGCTCGTCAGTTACAGATGTCAGTGCAATGCTCAAAATACAAACTCGCTCCTTGCAATTTCAGATTCACTTCCCTCCTTGTGCTTTATCAGTCACCACTAAAGTGATGAATCTGTCCTGTGCTGGTGGTAATTGGATGCTAGATTTGCCCTTTTGAAATTAAAGAAGCCATTTTATGCCATCTTAGTGCCCTGGAAAGAGGATGGGTTTATCTTTGTTCTGTCCTAACAAGAGATACTGATTTACTCCAAGATTTTGTTCTCGCAGAAGTAAACTAGTAGGTGAAATAGACGAGAGACAGATAGTGCAATGCAAGCCCGCAACGCATCGGTTCTCTTTGACATTTCGATGTTCACGGTTATTCAGAATGAGTCGTGTCATATATCATTGAGTATACTTTATACTGTCAAGGCCACAAAGTCGAAATGGTACATTAGCTTTTGCTGAACTACGCGGAGCTAAGCCTGGATAAAATTAACCGAAACCGAAAAACCGAACCGAAAGAACCAGAACCGAAACCAAAAAATTCGGTTTCTTATTCGGTTCCTGATTTGCAGAACCGAAATAACCGAAGAAAATTCGGTTCCTACCCTGGGTTAACCGAACTAACCGAATTACATGAATTATACTTTACTTACTTGTATTTTGTATGAATTATGTTTGTTTTATGTGTGATGTTTCATGTTTGAATTGTTATATATTTGTATTACTATACTGCTAATGTTAATGAATGAATTATCATTATTAAAACTAGATATAGTGTTGCGTAAATTTGCTTTAAAATATATATATTTATTATTGTTTTGATCTTTTCTAAAAACTTCGTTTAGTTCGGTTAGAATCAGACCAAACCGAAATAACCAAGAACCGAAAAACCGAACCGAAATCGAACCGAGAAACGAACCCCAGGCTGACGCTTCCTTGAAACTGCTGACCGAAATGGAGTTTGGACAGACTAGGATTTTTTTGGGGCCAAACCAAATATTTAGTAGGCCCATTAAAAAGAAGAATTCAGGCCCATCAAGTCCATCCGATCCCATCCCTAATCCCCTCATCCACTGCTCCTCAGTCCTCACACTCTCTTCTCGCGGTCGCTCTACTCCCCCCCTCCAACCCATCTGGAAGCGCAATTTTCACCCAATTCTGCCGATTCGCCTCCTTTTGGATTGGTTCCTCTCCGCCTCTCCAAGATCAGCAAAGAGAGCCCCCCGCGTGTTGATAAAATCTTTGGATTTCATTACCATTCGCAGCGGCCATGGCTACAGTTTGGAGCGGCTGCAGCACGAGCTGCGGCTCATTCATTCAAGAGCTGCCCCCGCGCGGCAAACGGGGCGGTGGTGCTAGCACAAGATTCCGTCCGCGAAGCGGAGGTCGGAGCAAAGGTGACGCCCGCCAGGCACAAGTTCTAAGCGCCGCCATGGTTACGGTCGGAGCTTGCGTTTGTAGGGCGGCTCCATGCTTACTTGATTCGGAGGTCGACGGGAAGGAGGACGTCGACGTTGGGTTTGGGGGCGTCGATGGTGAACCGCACGCTGATGTCCCCCATTATGGTGGCAAGAGGCGCGGGCCGCGTCGGCGTCCGACGAGGCCGACCGTTTTTCAGAAGGAGGTGGGCGCAAGAAGTGTCTGTCCACCGGCGATGGAGTCGGAGCCGGACAGGAAATCTGAGCATGGGGAGTCGAGGCTGCACTTCTTGGAGGAGAGAGACGAGGAGACTCTGTCAAGAAGGTTGATAAAACTGAGCCAAAACAACAAGGTCAGGAGTGCCACCGAGCTGTTTGATTCAATGCGCGCGTCTGGGCTGCAGCCAAGCGCACATGCCTGCAACTCCCTGTTGGCTTGCTATGTGCGTAGAAGTCAACTGGCGGATGCAATAAGGATGTTTCAGTTCATGAAGGCGAAAGGAATGGCAACAGGGCACACGTATACCTTGATACTCAAGGCTGTTGCAAGCAATCAGGGTTATGTTTCTGCATTGGAAATGTTCAATAAGATTGATGAGGAGGAAAATTCAAAGAAAATCATTGATGTGATTGTTTATAATACAATGATATCTGTTTGTGGAAGAGCGAAAGAATGGATGCTTGTGGAGAAACTATGGAGAAGGCTAGAGGAAAATTCTTTGAGTGGAACTTTGCTGACATATGATTTGTTAGTCAGCATATTCGTGCAATGTGGACAGTCTGAGTTAGCAATTGCCGCATATCAGGAAATGCTCCAAAAGAGACTTGATCCGAGCGAGGATATAATGAAGGCTATCATTGCATCCTGCACTAAAGAAGGGAAGTGGGAGTTCGCACTGTCCACATTTAGTAGAATGCTGAGTGCTGGCATGAAACCCAGTTTAATTTTGTTCAATTCAATTATCAACTCACTGGGGAAGGCTGGTCAAGATGAGCTCGCCTTTAGGATGTACCATCTGCTGAGGAAATCAGGCCTTAAGCCTGATCAATATACATGGAGCGCACTGTTGTCGGGATTATACAGGTCTGGGCGATGCTGGGATTGCCTAGAGCTCTTCCAAGGAATCAAATCCAAGCATCCGATGCTCTTAAATGATCATCTCTACAACATTGCTTTGATGTCTTGCGAAAAGCTTGGTCAATGGGAACATGGTTTGCAGCTGTTGTGGATGATGGAAAGAAGTGGACTGGAAATATCGGTGGTATCTTACAATCATGTGATAGGTGCTTGTGAGGTTGCTAGCGAGCCAAAAGTTGCTCTTAAAGTGTATCAGCGCATGATTAATCGAAGGTGTTTGCCAGACACATTCACACATTTATCTGTTATACGAACTTGCATCTGGGGATCCCTTTGGACTGAAGTAGAGGATATATTAGAGGTAATACTTCCTTTTTTTCGTTATTTTATCTCTATTAAAGTAGCAGCAGACTCGAATTCCCATTTGTTTAATTGTGGGTTTTTGTACTGCTCTCATACCAAAAGATTGAACGGGTGGCACTCTGACTTTGGTTCTTCAATGCTACGTTTGTCTTTGCTTAAATATTTAGCAATCTTCTCTGGTTAGTTCCAACGCTGTGGCTGGATACAAAGATGAAAAATCCTTCTTAGATTTTTCTATAGGTGTGACTTTTTCCAGTTTTCCTTGGTCATACGAATGTCATCTTATGCATAACTGCACCTGAATTCGAAGAATTAGATACATGTTGCTCCCATTAGATTTCTGTTCTTTACACTAGTGACATTCAGTTCGAAGCACATTGTTAATTTTGTACTCCAATTATTTGGTGTTTGCATTCTTTAGCCTCGAAAACATTTGTTGCATGGTTCCATTTATCTGTATTTGAAGAGGGAAAAGAGAAGATTGCAAGAAATTGCTCGTTGTTCTGAACCTATTCATTATTCCAAATTTCCAACATCAAGGACAATGGCTGTCTAAACTACTGAGCATTATTCATTAAGAACACCAGAACAAAATCATATGGGTATGAAGTATGGATTATATCATGGATGTTGAACCTGCTGAACATTATGGATGTTAGACTACTGAGCATTAAGAACGCTACAAATTACCAGCACGATGCATTATGGTTTATGGATGCTGAAGTTGCAGAACATCATACTATGCTTACTAGTTTACTGAATCATTCCGTCGAACCTGGTTGCAGTCTTGGTGGTTTCAAATCCAGCTCTCATGGTTTATTCATTCATGGATGCCCTCCTTAGTGATCTAATTTTTTTTTTGAACTGGCTGCAGGAGGTGGCTCCGAACTCTTCGATCTACAACGCGGCCATCCACGGTCTGTGTTTGCGTGGCAAGATCGGGCTGGCCAACAGGGTGTACGCCAAGATGCGGAGCATTGGGCTCGTACCGGACGGCAAGACGAGGGCGTTCATGCTTCAGCACATTGCTACTGACTAGGAGTAGCCTCGTGAAGCAGCAAGACCGACGATCTCATCTCGTGTCTGCACACTGCCCCCAAATGAAATGAGCGAACGCCCATGTATTGAGGACCAAAGGTGGTAGAGCAGAATTGTACAGGTACTCAACATTTCAACTTGTCCGCAAAGGATACTGACATTTCAACATTCCAGCTATTTGTAACACGCCAATGGGCCGAGCGGAAGCTGGCAGTTCCGGCGCACAGATTCGGCATATGTTTCTCCTCACTAACATCCTGCTGCCCCTTGCCAACGATGACGGACGTGGTCCCGTTCCACCGTGGAGGCTACCTGCCTATGGCAAGAATCAAGATGAACCGTGCGGAGTTGGGGTTGACGCCCTGTTCGCCTGATCGTCTTGATGACGGATAAGCCGACTGATATTGTTTTTTCTGTGAGAGAAAAACACTGTTTCGATGGCTGATAAGCCAACAAATCAGCCATTTGTGCGAGCTCGTGGAACCACTGATATTGGAGCGTTGGTTCCTGTCTTGAGGTGGGTGTACAGCCTTTGGGCGCCTTGCATGAGCTTGGGCTTCAATTTTCCCTTTTGAAAGGGGCAAATTTTGACGTAGACACACATCTTTTGGCCAAACAACCCACGATGCCTAGGTTTTTTTAATGGACGGAGGTTTTGCGATAAAAAAATATGGTAACAAAAAAATAGGGGGATGGTTATAAAAACCCGAGCCAGATTTCCCGGTAGTTGATTTTTTTCCCTCCGAACAAACATTTTTTATACCAACGCTCCCTTGGTGCTCCCGGCGGCGAGCTGGATTTTTTGACTGAAGCTGAAGCAACAGGAAGGCTGCTTTACGCAGAAATGGGAAATAGAAAACTTTTTTGAAACGTGTTTTGTGCCCTGGAGCGTTTGGGTTTGTGGTTAGGTTTCCCCCCAAAGGTTTCAGGCTTGCACAACGATCTTTGGGGAAGCGAAACCAAACTGTGTGGAAACTGAAAAAAAGCACCTTGTTTTTTTGATTTATTACCATTTTTTATCTCACAAAAATAAACAACTAAAAACAAAAATTGGCCCGCTTATTATCCCCCTAAAAATAATTAAACCCCCAAAGTCATTGAGCCGGGACAGTGAAAAACCCAAACCCCCATAGGAGGCAGTAGGCACAGTGTCACTGTCGGGGGTGCTAATGCTTTATGCTCACCTACTAATTCCACCTATTCCCACAAGTACAGTACATCCAGATCTTCCTCTGTGTTTAGTGTTTACAGCTGAGCGGGTTGTGCATCTGCATCACGCGCCTACAATTCTCAAACTTCAAGCTACTGCTCCTCCTACATTTATGCCCTCCCGCCCAGTTTCAGGTAAAAAGTCTCTCGGCGACGAAAAACGTTGGCATCGAGACGAAACCAACCAAAAGCAGGACCCGGGGCCGGACCACCCGCATACAGAGTGTGTGTGTGGTTTTTTATTGGAAACCGGGCTACAGAGAATTTTGAAGCAGACATGCCCGAGCCCGTAGGGACGTAATACAGTACGTATACTGTCCCCTTTTTGCCGTCAGCCCCTAAAGTGGCCACGTTGCTCCGCATTTCCCCGATTCCGCGACCGCGGGGGCAGGCAACCCGCCGCTTTGCGGTGTTTTTACTGCCGCCCTAGCAGCGGCAGCGGGAGCGGACCGACGGCACCATCCCAAAAGGGGAGTCGTCTGGGGGCCCCCGGGGGTTTTT
>CM039139.1:18503802-18663992 GCA_022036555.1 Microstegium vimineum
ATTTGGCATGGTGGTGGGTGGTTTGACCACACTTTCAGCTATGGAAAAGGTTCCTGTTGATGACGACGACCGGCCATTGGTTAGTATTTCCAAGCCAATTTATGCTAGTTTGATTGTTATTTAAAGCATTGAGTTCATTATTTATAGCTTTGAATGTTATACTGTGTTCTCCACTACTTTATTTTTCAACATCAACAGAGCCTGAATATATATTCATATGCTGGCCTCTGTTACAGGAGGAAATAAAGATTCTAAAAGTCAGCATATTCGTGAATCCTTACACAGAGCCAGATGAGGAAGAAGAAAAGGCAGAGGAGAAGAAAAAGGATGAGGATTATGTAATGTTGCATTTTATATTTGTTTTAGCTATAGTCATGGACTGTTTGCATTTAAATTTCCCAGTTTGTACTGACATATGGTTGCATCGATTTCAGGATAAGGTGGGATCATGGTATAGCAACCCGGGAACTGGTGTTGCTGCTTCAGCAAGTACTGGTGGTGGGGTTGGCAAGTATTTGAAAGCTCGGACTGCTGGCGCTGTTGATGTGACTGGAAGTGCTAGTGCAGCTGATGATTCGAGTAAGAAGAGAAAAACATCTGCATCTAGTGTAGAGTTCAAAGATTTTTCTGGATGGTAGATGTTATGTGTACTGTATGGTAGATGTATGTGTATTGTCTGCCGATTTCTGCTCAGAAAAAAAATGCTGGCTGCATACTCTGATTGTATCTTGATATGTTCAAATCAAGTGCTGTGGTTTGTTAACTGCCGAAAACTTACATGTGTAATTCATGTGGTGTGGTCTGTTAACTGCCCAAAATCACAGGGCCTACTTGGGAGTGTGCTTTGTAAATTTGGATTCAAACTTGCTTCATACTGAAATGCTTAAAAAACGACCAGCAGGAAAAGAGGTACGAGTAGAAAAATTCTGCTCACTGTTATGTATCACCATTTGGCCAACTGTTTTCAGTGTGAACTAAATGGGAAACATTAAGATCACAGACGGTTGTGCTTACCGCTTAAGATTATGTGTTCCTCCTGATTTCTGAGCATGAACAACACTTTGCGAACCAGCTCATCAAAAGAAAAATCATACCACATGGTCACACTTTGCAAACCAGCTCAGCAAATACATGATCACGTGTCAGCCAAACCCTCAAAATTTACTCTATGAATGATGAGCGGCGGATATCCTAGGCACCAGATAATCAGTTGTTCTATAAAATTATAAAAGGCAACTCGGCGAAAATTCTATCTTGCTAACAGATATACACTCAAACTATCTTCAACCACTAGTTGATCTAAGAAGATTGAGCTCCACGTAAGAAAAGACAATGTTCCAACTTCCAATGAAAAGCTAAACAACCATGCTTATGCGTGCAAAGTTTCCTTCATCTAGTTTATCTGACTGACCTAAACACGCTTAAGCAAAACTACCATGATCGACGCAATAGCCAGGAGGACGAAGGCAGAGGGTGCATTCGGAAAATCTTTGCTGGAGCTCATTATCAGGGTCTTGATCTTCCCCTTGCTACGGCCCTCATCAGAGGTTGCGACAAGATCTTGCATCATGTTTGACAGATTGGCCATCATTTCCGACACCAGGGCCTTCATTTTCTCCAAATAATCTTTCACAGATTCACCAGTGCTTTGAGAGAGGTAAGCGTTGCTTTGCAGGCTAGCTGCCTTACCATCCTCCACCTCATCCCCAGATACACTTGAAGCAACACCCTCACACCCGCTAAGCTCTGTAGAAAGGAAAACAAGATCCGTTACTAAGAGTTAACTCAAGCAATCTATCACTGAAGGGTGTTAACGTTAATGCTTACTTGACTCATATGTCTTGTAGAACTTCATAACCTTTTCGTTCTTCATCACAGCATCCCAGACATTCTTATCAGAAGCAAGTGAGGCCACAACATCCTGGAAGAAACAAAGGTTGTCAAGATGGTCATGGTAAAAGCAATCTGTTCAAACTGACGGTAAACATAAACAATAGAGAGAAACAGAAAGTGTACTCGAGATAAATCAATTTAGCATCTGCTTAAGGTCCACCGAACAGATACTGACGAATACTTGCTGTAAAATTTTCATGCACTTATAAAAGTAGGTTTATTCTGCTCAAGGTTCATTGTGAACTAACCAGGAACATGAACTTAAATCAGAATGTGAATATATAAAAGGAGCAAATGCAGTTGCCAGTTATTAGTACACAATCGTGGGAGTACAGTATATAGCATAGTCAAGTTGTAAAGTTGTATAATGATTTCATAGAATCGAAATGTTTGTTCGGAGGACTTTTATTCTCTCCTTTCAGTATATAATAAACCTCATGAAAAGAATCAAGTCCCCACGTGCCTCCTAAATCTGCCTCCGATAGCACTATTGAAGGAACAAACAGAGGGAGAACATCCTGTATGTTGGGCTGTTGGCATTTGCCTTAAAAGGCCAGAAAGACCAACCTGAGCTTCAGGGCTCTCGTGTAGCAATGTGAATGCTTGCACAACACGTCCAGGAGTTCCAGATGAGGCGATAAAATTTTCGTTGTTATCTTCCTTCTTAGATGCTTCTGAATGAACAACGCCCTGAGGTGTTTCAGAGTGAACAAGTTCCGGAAGTGCAATTTCTTGAACAGACTTTACTTGACTATCCAGCTCAGCAGGCCAGAGATGTTTCGCAACATGAGATTCATTCTTGACACTGTCTCATGAAAAAGAAACACTAGTTAGATCCAGGCAAAAAATTAAAGAGAATAAATGTGACACATGAATCTGCATGCAAGGTTCTTCTTTAATATACTAGCATTTTAATCATTAATTTACCTACTCCGTTCTACATGTTCCGTTTAGTCTCCTCAATGCCATATACAGTATATTTGCCCGTCACAAATAACTCTTTTCAAAACTCAAAAGGCCTTTGGTTAACTGTGAAGTAAACATTAGGACAGAGGGACAACTTTCTTAAAGGACAAGACAGAGGCCAACTGAAAGATCATTTTGTTTATAACGAAGTGTAATCAAGCAGAAGAGGAACTTATCACTTTGTTAGCAGAAACCGTATCTCATTTATTGGATGCCATTAGCTAACGACCATGCTTATACAATTCACGAACAAATTGAAACTCTATGTGCCCACGAACATTGTAAAGATTAATAATGTTATACTAATATTTAATTAGATCGAAAACCAAATAAACAGATCGCAAAAGCAGAGACGAGAGACGTCGATGAGAAAAAAAAATGAGAAGGAATGTGAGCAAGCTAGATCACCCACATCTCGAAGGCGTCCTTGAGGTCGAGCGTAGCAGCCATGGCCTCCTCATGAGTGGCCACGGGGCCGAACACCTCGTGGTCGGTGATGACCCAGTCGTCCGCCGCGAACGTGGAAGCCTTCCGGCCATCGGTGGAAGACGAAGTATGGGACGACGGGGTGACGGCGCGCCGCATGTAGGCTGCCGAGCGGTAGCCGCCGATCACCGCGGCCTTGGCGGCCGCGCGGATGCTTCCCCCGGCCATGGCTGGTAGCTGATGGATTGGGACTTCGCCGCGAGCGAGAGATCGCCCTTGAGCGCCCTAAACGAAATAGCCGGCGAGGCAAGGGAAGGAGCCGGGAAGTCTGTTGGGTAAGATATTTATTATGGCAGCAAATCACGTATGTAAAATTAAAAAAAAAATGGAAAATAGCAGAGTGAAGAGAAAAAAAATGCGTTGATTGAAACATAAATTATAGACAATATATTTATTTCGTTTTTATTTTTATATTGGGACAGTAGTTTGGCCGTCTGATCTAAATCGATGATGGATTAGGAATTTTGGATTGGGAGTTGCACCTGTTTGTTGCTGTTGCGGCGCTGAATGCGGGAAACGGATCCCGGCGTTGATATCTTCCGGAATTGACGCGTGTGAGCGCCGTTATTTCCGTAACTAATCACGTCAGCCGATTTGCATCAGATTCTATCAAATCTCATCCGTCGCCCGTCGCCCGTCCCGGACCTCCTGGTCAGCTGTTCTCCTGGAGTACCTATGGATAAGAACAATCCCATCTTCTGACGTTGTCAATATTGGTTGATCAGGCCCTGTTTATATTGTTTATATCGCTTCAAAATTATAAAACTTTACAAGATTCATTCACTATTACATTGAATTTTTAGACACATGTATGAAATATTAAATATAATTTAAAAACTATTAATTGCATAATTTTTTTGTGATTTACGAGACGAATCTTTTAAATCTAATTACTCCATAATTGAACAATAATAACCAAATACAAACGAAACGTTACAGTAAAGATTTTGGATCTAAACAAGGTTGATCAGTCGATGGCATGCTGGGTAGATTTTAGCATTCTTTCTCTGTATCTTTGGAGATTCTAGTTTTCTCTTCTTCTTCTTTTCAAAAAAACGCAACCTTCGTACACTGGTGAGTTATAATTATAATTCAGATGCACAAAGGATGATAAAATTATCATGAATGGAAGAACAAAAGAACTATCAGATCCAACATTGAAGTTGTTTTGTGTGTCTGCATCTGAATCAGGTCCCATAGCCGTCAACACACATTTCCAACTTTCATCAAAAAACACACATTTCCAACTAGATCAAACAAAAAGACCAATGATGAAGGCGCAGGCAGATTATTCTTGAAACTAAGACGAGTGGGTCACCACAACACCTCGCCCAAACGGCCACAAAGTTTTTATCTGATTTGAGTATGAACTAAAAAAACTGCACATTTACAAACCCTGCATCTACATCTGACCTATACAATGTAGACCGACGTGTCAAATGTCAATACTTTGGTATCTATCAATGTAACAACGTATAAGAACTTCAACTATTTCTAAAAACTTTAGACTTTCAAGAATCCCTCCACTCCTCAGGGAGACGCCACCGTTTGTGCCAGTAAATGGACACCCGGGACCAGAGAGGGAACATGAAGCTATAGTCTGCGGCTTCATCAGGGACTCCCCCTATCGTCAGAGGCAGCCAGACGTACCGCGAATCTCTAAGATCGGATGGGTTCCACCGATCAGCCATGAAGATGAATGAGCCCGGCAGCCCTGGAACTGGCAAGACAAATGTGCTCTGGGAGAAGTATGTTGTTGATCTGAAGACCTCATTCCCTCCCACACAGGGATTCCCCAGTGTCTCCCAAGGTCCCATCACTGATGTTGCTGCGTGAGCCAGCGCAGTGTTTGGAGCCCAGCTTGTGCAGCCAGAGGTTACCATGTAGTAGGTGCCTTCATGCTTGAAGAGCGCAGGAGCTTCTCGATGCTGTAAGATAAGAAGCCTTCGCATCCCATCGGTGACATCAAGGTAATCATCAGTTAGCTGACCGATGTGGAGCTCGCTGTTGTCCTCAGAAGAGTATATCAGGTAGGCCTTCCCATCATCATCTTTGAAGATGGTCATGTCTCTACTTTCACAGTCATGTGGACGCTTGCTGTAGAGATAAGTGAATGGGCCTGTCGGAGAGTCACTGACAGACACACCAACTGAAGCTTTGGTGTAGTTAGCATCATCTATGTGCATCCACATCACATATTTGCCAGTCCGATCATTGTATATCACCTTGGGCCTCTCCAGGACATTGGATTTGTGAAGATCATGTGTTACATTCTTCTCCTCACCACCGAGGACAAGCCCTTCATTTTTCCATGTCCACAGGTCCTTTGAAGAATAGCAACTTACTCCAATGATGTCAACCTGGAATTTTTTGTTGTCAATGTTAGTAGTTAGAGATGACAAAGACACTAACTGATATACCAAATAAGAAGGTGGACAAAACAAACATCACTTTTAAGTACCGAAGCAGTAGTAGCACCTACAAAGTTCTTCTGTTGAAGCGTCAGTTCAGTTTGTCAGTAGCGACATATGTACTTATTAACTATGCTGGTTCCACAGTGTGCCGAATACTGGTTTTCTTTATATCAGAATAATCAGGTTGAAGTCTAGCCGGAGAATCCTTAACTAGAAATGCCTCCAATTCATAACCGAAGAGTTTTTTTGCTGTCCACAAGAGTCCATTTTCATAAACATAAAAAAGAAAGCACTTTCTGGTTGGTGGCAGCACCATAATGCAGTTACACTATCAATCACTTTCGATTTAATCAATTAAAGAACTGCAATCGCACAGCACAATGCACCTCCCAATACACTGTCACCGGTGTGAATGTCTACTGGGTATGAAAGAATTGAGATCACTGGCACAATGCACCCAGATAATCACCCTAGTGCGCATATCTAGTCGGGTGTATGCATGTGCGCTTGTCTGCCTTAGTGCCTTTGTCTTCTAATCTGAAATGGCCAAAGTTCTTCTCTTATCATGATTCAACCTTCTGGTTTTGCAAAAAAAAAAAAAAAAAAAAAAAAGAACGAAAGAAAGAAAGAAAAGGTCGGTACTTGCATGACAAAAGCCTGTAACCAGATTCTTGATTTAGTATTTTGCTATCTCAAATCCATATCTACTCATATTTCATTGTTCCGGTTTGCCGTATACAAAAATGTTAGTTTGTATAAGCTCAAACCAATTTCATATGAATAATAAACAGTCGAAATTGTTACTAGCTTTTTCATCTCTACACACCAAGTAACCCGCCTTAAACCAGCCCAGTTAATTTGCTTACCTTACCAATAGACCATAACTTCTAACATGCCTCCCTAGCAATTTGGCCTCACCAACAGAATCTAAAAGGTCATGAAAATTAGATGTATGCATTAGCACACACAGCTACATCCACTGAAATGCTCAGTCATATTTAGAGAAACTATAGTTTTTTTTAGGTGTCGTACATATTAGTTTTTTCAGGAGTTCCACATACTAGTTTCTAGCTATCTCCGAGTTGGTTTATCTAAAGAGAAAGAAACAAATAGTGTCTCCAATGATATGATTGCAAAATCTTGGAGCAAGACATTAGTTTGGGATAACAGTGCAACAAATTGAAATTCCCACACAGAAGTTCTGAAATGGGGTAAGTTGATCATTTCCCATCATTCTTCTCCAAACTTGTAGCACTATTGTATCTACTTGATCATGCTCTGGTCATGTGCAATGCATGCTAAAGTAACTCAATCAATTTGATTTCTACATGCCCTATCTGCCAGAAGTCTAAAAATAAAGTGTGAAATTCTCTTACAGGGTACTCAACCTTATATTGCATAATTTGCATATATAGTATTCATGCCCCCAAAATATAAACCAGACACCCCACATTCGTCTATGTTAACTAGCTAGTACATTATGAGTTTAACAAAGGTCATTCACATTAGGTGAAACAATTGAGTTGAGTGCTTCTACAGCCAGATATCGTTTGTGGCAGACCACAAATGGGTGTTGGTACTTGGTAAGCATCAGAAAGTACAACTCACCCTGTCTGCTCCCTTGCTGTGAGCTTTGTAGGTTTTGCCATCCTTGTTCTCCCCGTACCAGAAATAGGTGTTGGTCCTCTTATCATACAGGACACCTCCTCCATGAGCTTGAATTGGTTTTCCATCAGTGTCCAACCAAATTCTGCCCGGGTAGTAGAAGTACATGCTGTCATTTCCACCATTGATTGGATCTACAGCCGTATTCAGTTCTGGGAAGAACATATCATGGACCGCAGAAGACTGATCCAAGAACTCATCCACTATTGTAGGCGGCTTCTTCTCTCCCTTGCGGCGCACGGCCCGGGGATTCCTCCGGCTCCGGGAGGAGCTAGCCGGAACTTCTCCTCCTCTACCACTTCCAGCTCCCTCATAATCGATTGGCGGATCTCGTGTGTACTCATACTCTCATCCTCCTCCTTATGAATGATTAGAAGATGGAAATTCACAACGACGACCAATGCCACTAGGCTCCACAGTACCAGAGTTAGGGACCGGTGGCTTGCCGGGTAGCAGCGGAAACCCAACGCCTTTGGGTGCCTGCTCCTCATACCCATGGCGCCGCTTATCTACTCCAACTGATACGCGCTGCAGCAAAAGTGGAGGAGTTGAGCTTAAAAAAAAACTGCACAAATTAGACTGGAAAGAAACAGCCGTTGGATTTATGGAAAGAATAGGCTGATTCGTGTTCCAAATCAAGAAAGATGCAATTGGAGTGGAGCAGAATGAATTGGAACTTGGAATTTCTCCGGAAAGAAACGGGTTTGTTGCCCAACATTCAACTAACCCAGGTTCGTCGTCTACAGTCTACACTCAAATCAGTGAACTATACTAAAAGAAGAAAAGAGGCAAGCTACTGAATTGTGACAGCTAATCATGGCCTGCTACCCCGTTCCCGGGCCGCCGCCAAAAATGAAGCAACCGAAATGGAGAACTAAACAAAGAATCCAGTAAACAGCTCACCATGCTCAGCCATAGATTCATAAGGAGACCAGATAATTCAGCGAGAACCACACACACGCACACTTTGCGCTTTGCAGGAAAAGAAAAATGAAGAGGAGAAAAAAAAGAAGGGGAGAGAAAGCCATGCTCAGCTCACCATGGCAGGTTGATCCAGAGAAGCGAAGAGGACAAATGAGAGGCTAAGCTAAACTAAAACAAATCACAGTCCCGTCAGGTAAGTACCTGCAACCAGCTAGCTGTAGAATAACAATAAAAAAACAATTTCAGAAGCTAGCAGATATTAAAATCGGCGCAGCTCACCATGGGCTAGTCCTTGTCGAGATCTTGGCGAGAGATGGTTGAGGCGCCACGATTAGCTTAGCACGAGCCGCGATCCCGGGGAGATTAGGGGGGGCGTCTTGGCTTGAGCGGCTGGCAACGCGACCTGATGAGTGGTTTGGTAATTGGTGTGGCTAGGCGAACAGCGAACTACGGCGTCGCTCTGGAAAGGTCGCCCGTCACATTGTGGTGGGTACGGCGTGGGGGCGTGTTGAGAGCAGAGTGGAGAGGCACCCCGGACACCTGGCCCGTGCCCGCGGAGCGTGCCTTCGAGCTTCGGTTGGGCGGGGGTCGATGAGACGATGAGGGATGAGGATGAGATGGTCCTCTCTCAGTCTCACTCTCTTCTGCAGTTCTGCGGCAGGTGGTCGCCGTGCTTGATGTGGCAGCCTGGCAGGCAAAGCTGTTTATTGAAGGTGCGCTGAATCTTATGGCTGTCAACAAGCTACCGCTAGAATTAGCGTCTTTGGCACAGCAGCTTCTAGACTGAGGTTTCAGTAAGCTCTACCAAGCAGTTACATTTATTAACAAGTGATTCTAAGCTGTTTAGGTAGAGTCATTCTTTGAAATAAACAAGAAAATAGTTTTTTCTAATAATTATTCATCTCAGATAATCAACTTCGACAAAAAAAATAGAATAGAAAAAACTCTTTAAATTAGTCAAACTCAACACTGATTGACTCTTTAAAGTGCTATTTTGGGATGAAGAGACTTTTTTTCTAATATATTTTCAATAAGGGCCATGTCCTCTTGTTCTTAAAACTATAATAAAAATGAAAAAGGATAAATTGTAAATAAAGTAATCTCTATTTCAAGAAGTATATATATATATATATATATCCATATCCTATAGATGACATGAATGCTCGTCCTAAGGCCTAGTGGTCTGCCACACAAGCCCTGCAGGTGGACATAGAGCTAAGCTCAGCTTGTTACGGCAGTGTTTGGTTAGAGGGAACATGTGGGACGGATAGTTCTAGTGGCGTTTGATTCAGGGTCAAGAACATCTCACTCTCACTAGGCAATAAGGTAATATTCTCCTAGATGCAGGATTGATTGTCTAAAAAACTAAGCCTATAGAGTCATCCTAGATTGGATGAGAGTGTGAATATTGTCTTATCTTATAGTTAGGTCATGTGTGTCATTATCTTATCCTTTTTTATGTCTCTACACCAAACAGAAAAACAGGTCGGTCCAGTTCCTCCTTAACCAAACTTGTCCCGTCTTAGAAACCAAAGAAACCTTATCTTCTAACAAACGTTATCTAAGGTGACCAACACTCAGCTCTACTTATTTACCAGCTCACATTGGATCATTCTGGCTCATGAGTGCATGCATATATGATACTGTATCACTTTCGTATTTAATTCACATTAATTCAGCACTAAAATGAAGCAATTATGTAAACATTTGGGCATGCTTGGAGGGTTTCACTCCTAGATTAGATGATTATATAACATAAAATGGTCTACTTTCTGCGGAACTCAACTCAACAGAAATCGAGCCCATCGGGGCCTTCTCGTCCTTCATCGCTGGTTTCACTCGTAGGCCCACTTCAACGCTTCTACACGATAATTGGCCCAGGTGGGCACAACTAATAGCCCCCTAAAAAACGGGGCGAGTCCTCATCCTTCCTGAGCAGAAGACCAGTTAGCTCAACTACCAGGAATCCCGTTGGCGACGGGAGCGGACACCGGAACGGAACGGCACTCGTGGTTGGACGCCCTATCACGGGCGGCCACGCGAGCGCGTATGATTGGCGGAACGGACGCCAATAATACCCCTCGCTCGCCTCCCTCTCCCTCTCCTCGACGCATCGCCGCTGCTCGCTCTCTACGCGCGGACGCGGCGCCCTCGCCTCCCTGTCACTCCCTCGTCCCCCGCCCCATCCCCGCCGCGTCGCCCTCCGCCTCCAAATAAAGTAAACGCGGGCGACAGGAGGCCACCACCAAATCCCCCTTCGACCCGTCGCCGCCCCGCTCGATCCCCTCCGCCTTCTTCGCCGCCGTCCCCCCCGGACCGCGCAGCTCCCCGGAACCGAGAAGGACCCCGGCGCCATGGGGTTCTGGGAGGCTTTTCTCAACTGGCTCCGCAGGTACGATGCTATTCCCTTGGTCTGCTTCGTTTGATTGGTCTGCTGCGCATTGCGCGGTCGGGGGTTCGGGCATGGCGAGGGACGTACGGCGGGTAGGAGATCTGAAAGTTCCTCTGGTTTTGTCAAGATTGGTTAAGATTGTTACGGACGCAGTGAAGTTTGCAGCTTGCTTGTGGAAAGTTTCTGGCGTGTAGCAATGTGATTATTACAGCGTGATCCTATTAGGGGGGAAAGGATTGGGTTCATGCGGTTTGTTTTCTCCATCAGTAAACTTGAGATTCGGCACCTTTGCTTGTGAACTGCTGTATCACCGTCGGGCAATCTATTAAATATGCCAATCAGCCTTTTTTTCTCTCTCTACAGAAAAGGCTTTCAGGCTTTAGTAGAACATGCCGATCAAAATCTCTTGGGGCCTATGGGAGATTACAAAACATGAAATTCGTGAATATCACTTATCCAAAAAGGATAAATGGGTTCTTTTTTTTCGGAAAAAAAAGGATAAATGGGTTCGGTTATTCTATGTTGATTATCATGTTAGCGCTAGTATAGCTAACATGAAATTCGTGAATATCACTTATCCGAAAAGTTTTTGGTGGTACTCCAGGATTAACCTGTTGCTGGTAGTTATTTGTTGTACTTCAATCATTGGCGTATAGTATAGCTACCAGTATAGACGGTTTATTTCATCTCTACCTAACATCCAGGTTGGCTTTGGACTTAGATGCATAAAAATACAAAAGTGCTTACATCCTACGAATGTGTCTTGCACATGCACTTGTTGGGTGGCTGAGCATTACTTTGACATATGTAACACTTGTAAAAGGATGAACTGATGTAATCCGCCATTCCTTTCAATTCAAGGAGCTTGTCTGCTAGAATAACAGTTTTCTGCTCTCTTGTTTACATCTTCAGCCTCTTCTTCAAGCAAGAGATGGAGCTTTCCTTGATAGGGCTCCAAAATGCTGGGAAAACATCACTTGTGAACGTCGTTGCTGTAAGTATTAGGCATTGTTTTGGTACCACCCATATACTGGAGGTATGATGAAATATATTTATCCTTGATAAACATGTATTTTTTGCAGACTGGAGGCTTTAGTGAGGATATGATCCCTACTGTAGGATTCAATATGAGAAAGGTTACCAAAGGAAATGTGACAATAAAATTGTGGGATCTTGGAGGCCAACCAAGATTCCGGAGCATGTGGGAGAGATACTGCCGTGCGGTTCTGCAATTGTGTATGTATTTCATTCCTAATTTGTCATTTAAAGTAAGAATATCACTAATGCTCACCAGCTGCCATGCTTAGTTGTGGCTTCTTGCGTGTCTATTATTTTGGTAATACAGTATGCATATCATTCTGATAGTAAGATTTATCAATTTAGTTACAATTGTTTTCTCAGCTATCCTACTTTTCTAAACGCTTTCTTTAAGGTTCTCATAGCCTAGTTCTCTTACTTTTTGGTTTATATATTTTAGTTGTCTTTGTGGTCAGGATGAGAGTTAGCTTGCTTTATGCCCGTTTGTATCTTAGTTGTCATGTGATGTCTTGATTATATGTTTATATGCTTCTGTCGATATGCTTTTCTAATATATATGCTGATGATCCTGTTTATTTGTTGCCCATTTTTTAAAGTTTGCTTTTTCCTGTATGATGGCGGCGGTGCATTGTTTATCTCTTTCAATCCTTTGCTATTTTTCTTTTATGTAGATAATGATGAAGCATTTTTTATCTGTTTCTGACTTTCTGTTATTTTTTTCTGAAACAATGAGCTGGAAGTCGTGCCAGCTGTACAATTTTTTTATTCTTATTACTTCCACAGGTTTTATATTTTATACCTAGCTGCATTGAAACTTGCTGTATGATTTTCTTATATTCTGAAGGTTAAGGACTGAGAACTTCTAGTGTTGGATGTCTAAATTGTTTTGTTTCTGCAGGTATGTTGTTGACGCGGCAGATCGAGAAAACTTGGCCATTGCGAAAGGGGAGCTCCATGACCTCTTGAGCAAGCCATCTTTGACCGGGATCCCATTACTAGTCATTGGCAATAAAATCGACAAACCTGAAGCTTTCCCTAAGCAAACCTTCACAGATCTAATGCAAGTGCATGCTAAGCTACTACACTCCGTTATGATTTCTCTGAAAATATCAGTTTGATACATTATACTCATCTACTGCCTGGTGAATGGTATTGCAGGGGCCTAAAGACAATCACTGACCGAGAAGTGGCATGCTTCATGATATCATGCAAGAACTCAACCAACATTGATTCTGTCATTGACTGGCTGGTGAAGCACTCGAAAAAGAAGAATTGAACTTTAATCTGTACTGGCTCTTAAAGTGCACTCCAGTTTCCTTCTTTTTGCATGTCGCATAGCATTGGAGCTGTAAATTACGCAAGAGGTATTGATCAGGGATGTTGTGTTCATAATTTTGTTAACCTGGTTTGGCAGTATGTTGGTGGACTGCGTCTGGTATTGTGTACGCCCGTGCTCTGTTACAACTTACATGAGGCTGCCTTCTGTTTTGGTCGATGCGATTTGTTTCACATGGTTTACCTTAAATGAAACTAAACTGGGATGAGGTGTTGTTGATGCAGTAAATGGACGTTGGTGAAAACCAAATCCAGTTAAATAACGAAAATGGTTATCCAGACAGCTATTTTTTAAAAATTTTGAAATACACATATACCACGAGAGGTGAACCGGGAAATTATTTATTTCCCTTTGAAATATAGAAACTGTGGAGGAAACTAGAGTGTTTGGATCAGAGAAATTATTTGGAGGCTCGATTACATTGCACTTTTTTTTCAGCTATGTCTTCTACTTCCTCTGTTAAAGTTCAAACACGTCTTTGGCAGTTTAACTGCTCTAGTTTTGAGTGCATTTTTAGAAAACACACATTAACTTAGAGTTCAAATAATTGTACCATCAAGACATTTTGCAGAGAATTTAATGGAGTAATTAGATGTTGTACATATTGGTGTGTTAGATATTGTACTTATGTATTTTTCTTTATAAATTGATCAAAATTAAAAGTTTGACTTAGAACTAAATCAATGCGGCCTCTTTGTAATAAAGGATTTATGAATGAAAATTTGTAGGATTTGTAAAGATTTTTTCCTATGTAGACCTTTCGAACAAAGGCTTGCAAAATTCCTATGCGATGACCAAATCTATAGGAATTTGGGACGAAATCAGGTCCAACCTCTTAAAAACTTTCATTTGTGTTCATTTCTATTCTTTTCTAAGTCCTGTGTTTCTCCCGTGGTGTATCAAATGCTCCATTAGAGAATTTATGTAAAGATTACAAGTGAGATGCAACTCCAAGGTCCTCTTTGGAGCATGAGTAATTTTCTCTATTCCTACGTTTTTCCAATAAGAATGAACTAACTCTTGTAAATTTTATGCGTAATTCGTGTGAAATTTCTAAGTTCCAAATATACCATAATCCTATATTTATTTATCTTATTCCTATGTTTTGGATATCCTATTTTTAAAGAGGCCCTGACTAATAATTTTGGACTGAAGGAGTAAGTTTTTTTTTCAAGCACTCCATGTAAGTGCATTTTTAGTTTTGCAGCTTTTGTACCTCTCCTTTTTGTGCTCATATAAATGAAATTCTATGATGCTCTTAGTTTGGTTTAGGCAAATCCTATACTGTTCGAAATGCTTTCTAAATCTTCAAGCTACAAGGGTATTCCACTATTTTGTCAATCCAAAATATTTAATCCAAGCAAGCACACATCACATGTATGAAAAGAACATATGATTTTAATAATGTTCACATTTTCAAAACTTTGTTCCAATGGGTAAAAATGCAAAAATTTCTCTCTGCTCAGGTGGTTGTCGCCTTCTCCCGTCCAAGTCCAAAGTCCGTACAACCAACCGACAAAATTGAAATTTTTGGTTTGAATGGTTGATGCCAAATTTTGATTAACAAAACTTGGCAAACCAAAATCTTTACCTAATTTTAGCAACTTTTTATTGCTAAATCTTTGACATGTCAATTATTGGTAGCCCGTAGCCAACTAATCAAGTTGTTTACAGTTTCAAAAAAAAAAATTCAAGTTGTTTACCCTTAAGGCTAGCGGGTTTCACTTTCTTTAATTAATAGGACCGAATTTGTGGACTTTGGCCTGCCCTTACCGAATTACAAGAGGGTCGTTAAGGCCATGTTTGGAACACATATTTTTTTCTCTCTATTATAGCATTTTGCCATGAAAATAAATTGATTGTGAAATTGATGCGTTTTAAATAGCTTCTTATGCCTTGTTTAGTTCCACACGAAATCCAAAATATTTTAGGTTTTGGCTCTTCATTTTACAAAATGGAACTAAACACCACCTAAAATATTTGACAAAAAGTGGTCTATTCCCAATTTTGTATTTTGGACTCAAGAGACCAAAATAAAGGAATCTTTGCATTGGTTTGTGTGTCATCCTCACAATTCCATCATTGAAATCTAAAATAAGCTAAATTTTGGTTGGAACTAAACAACCCACCAAAATATTTTGCATTCTGAATTTTTAAATCCAAAATAGTTGAAATTTTGGATTTTGGATTTTGGTTGAAACTAAACATGGCCTTAGTATTTTTTTTTTAAATGTAACCTGAAGTTCCGGTTTTGCCCCTGGCGCTCTCCTCTCCTTCAGCAGGGCCGCCGCTCAGCCCAGCGCCGCCACCGCTCAACCACAGCGCCGCCGCCCACCAGTTCCCAGCGCCACCCCGCTCGCCTCCGTCCGTGAGCGCGGAGAGAAGGGAGCAAGCTTCGAGGGGGTGGGCGCCACGCGGAGACGGCGATTGATTGGCTGGACGGAGCCGCCGCCGACCAGACCCTAAGCTGGCGCCGGGAGTGACGCCGGATCTGGTGCTGCGATCTGCGAGGGTTTGGGCGTTGCTGCCGTCCGCGAGGCTTGGTACTGCCGTCTGGACCTCAGAGATGGCGGCATCGCTCTCCAAGCACCTCCGGCTCCGCCTGCGCGGCAGCCGCGAGCATTGCCTCCTCAACTCCCGCGCCTGCACTTCCCACACCTTATCACCAGCACCTCCCCCTCCATCTCGTCCTCTTGCCGCGGCCGCGCCGCCGCCCCCAGGTATCCGTCTACCCTAACAATCATCGTCTTCTTCCTTCTTCCGAAATGCCTTGCGAATCACCTGCAGATCGTGTCGCGTCCCACTCGCAGGGGCAGGCAAGGAGGCCAGTGCGTGGTCCAAACTCTTCCTCTTCGCTCCCGGCGCCATCACCTTCGGCCTCGGCACATGGCAGCTCTTCCGGAGGCAGGAGAAGGTCATACCGCGCACGCGCGCTCATTACTTCCGGCTTCGTTTTGTTGGCTTCGAGACCTCACCGTGTTCTGTTTCCTGTTCGACCTCAGATAGAGATGCTGGATTACAGGACGCGGAGGCTGGAGATGGAGCCCGTTGCATGGAACGAGGTCACCACCCTTGGTGATCTAGCAGCTCTGGAGTTCCGAAAAATTGTGTGCGAGGGTGATTTCGACAAGGAGAAGTCCGTATTCATTGGGCCTCGCTCTCGGAGCATCTCGGGTGTCACGGAGAATGGGTATTATGTGATCACTCCATTGATTCCTAGGTCAACTGAGCCTGGCAGGTAAACTATATGGAACATTCTGAATCACAGTCTCTATCTTTCAAATTACCTTCAACACCAGCATTGTACTCTTGCAAGGTCTATCACTCTGATTGAGTTTGATGTCCTTTGTGAAGTCCTTGTGCAAAGCTACTACTTTTTCTTTGAGACATTCAAAGCTACTACATTTCAAATGACGAATATTTATAGAAGCCTGGCTATGGTTAAATTGGCAAATGATGATTTGATAAAAAAGAATTCAATTAAGAAAAATTCTTTAATAGGGTCGAATGAAAAGATGATCCAATATCAGAATCAAATATGATCATGCGAAGCAGCTAGGAAGACGTGTCTTACTTGGGAGTCAATCCATCACGATTGAATTATAAAGGATGCACGAGTTAGCAGTGATGCTTTGGATTCTAAAATGGCTTGGTTTATATGCCCCCACCATTGCCTTTCTTTGTAAAATGAAAATTTTCATTTGGCTAGGAATGATTTAAAAAGTCATGCAATTATCTTCATCGAAAATTTGCAAAGCTTGCGTAGATTCAAACAATACTGTTTTTTTTTTCATGTATTGATAGATGAACTGAAAGTCGAGCGGTAACACAGATTGTGAAACCATGGCTGGCAATAATCTTGCACATTTGCAGTTTTATTACAGCGAAGTGGATGTATATGCACGCGCATGCATGAGTGTCTGTGTAGCATGGATAGGGGTGTGGATGTGGGTTCAGTTTTAATTTGTTGAGAAATTACTTGTTAACTTGTTAAGTATGCATGGAAGGGAGGGGGTGGTGACTCCCGAGTGGCTTCTTGAGCCACCCCCCACGCCGGCAGCCCGGGTTCGATCCCTGGGGCTGGCACCGGGAGGTCCCTTTGCAGCCTTCCTAGTGAAAAAAAAGTATGCATGGAAGGACCTGTACGGCCACAGTTAAGTATTTGTGCCTTGTGCAATCTGATTACTTCTTTGTTCTTGAACCAGTACATGCAGATTTATGAGTGACTTGCTTGGTATGCTCCCTTTTGATTTTATCTCCCACACATTCTGTCATAGCAATCTCGAGAAATTTAGTATTGCCACAATGCCACTGTTGTGTACTCCAACTAAAAGACCGTCTAAACGGTTTACACTTTACAGCATTCATGGGGGTTACCAAACTTCTGTTGGCAGCACCCAAATCCCCAAACACCTTGCCTAATACAGAGCATACCTAAAGGCTAAAGTTCAGGAAAAGCGCAACACAGATACCACTACTGAAACCAGCAACTAGCATAACAGAAACTACTACCTTTCTGCAAACTAAAGTCAATTCCCAGACTCCTCCCAACTTCAGCTTATGTCAGGTTACTTGTCCATCACTATCCTTAGATGGCAGCATCACTTCAAGTCAATCCACTTCCCAGTTTGCACCAACTCAATTTTTTTTATATATAATTACTTCCTCGACACTTGAAGACTTTTTTTCTCGAAAGCACAGGAGAGGCATTATATTAAGAAGGAAAAAGAGGTACAAGTGGCCAAAACAACACAAACACAAAAATCCCCCCCCCCCCCCCCCCCCCCCCCCACACACACACACTGTTGCTGCTGCCCTTAGGAGCACTCGCGCTGCGAAAGAAACTAGAGACTACCAAACCACCATAAGACAGGGTGCTAACCACGCGGAACAATGACTCACTGATCAAATACTTCAGTGCATCTGGTAGCTTGTTTGAACCCCAATCGAAAGCCTAAGCCTCCTGCTTCAGGACCACCACAATCTTCTCATCCAGCCCATACTTCAACCGTAGAATAGAAATTGGGGGGGGTCCTATCCAACACTCGGGATTTTGCCCCTCCTGTGCCTCAGCTTTTTTACGGCCAGTAGGTGGGAGCCTGTATGTCCTCCGGGTGACATTGACTTCCTCTGAGGAGCTTTTGGGGTTTGGTTTAATGGTGGTTGGGGCGGGTTTGAAGGGAAGACCCCGGGCAGCAGATGGACCAGCAGTGGGTGGGTTCGGTGCTGGGAGCCGCCAGAGATGAGGAACAGAGCAGGGTGGGGAAGACAACACAATAGAGATGCTCACTGGCGTATGAAATATAAGATGCCCAAGTGGGCTGTAGACAGTCCCTAGAAATTTAAAATTAATCATAGTGTTTTACAGGTTATCTTCATCTTTGTAAGAAATTGTTTGTCAGCTTGCAGTCACCTATCCTTGTGAATAGAGGATGGGTTCCTCGTGGATGGCGTGATAAAAATATTATGGATCTCCAGATCCTGGATGAAGCTTCAGAGTCCCCAGAATCTGTTAAAAAGACAGATGAAAAAGTTTCGCGGTGGAAGTTTTGGTCTAACAAGCCTAAATCGTCTCCTGAGGTGATCTCTGTTCCCTATCTTATGGCATAGTTTACAATCTGTTACCTGAAATTCTAAATGTACCAAACTGTCAAAAGCTTGCTACTTTCCTCATCAAATTCATTTTCCACGTGTTGTGTGTGTTGTTATGTTATTATTTTTTGTGTGCCATGGTATGTGAACTCCTTGAACATGATAGTGTTGTGAGTTGTGCCAACCCTTTTATATCGAATAAGTACTGTTATTATTGCTCTTACTAGACCTGCTATAGATCATTTGTGCCTTCTAGAATGATAATGATATGGATAGTATAGGGTGGTTGTTGGGTGTTTGTGAAAATTGAATCAAATAGTTAGTATTATGCTGCCATAAGTACTATACTTGCGATCATTCAATGTATACATATCCCTCTAGTTGTATTTGCATTGCTTCAATTAGGCACAAAGTTTATGCAAGTTACCTTTTGCAGATTGAAAAACCTAGGATACCACCACCTGTAAGGGTTATTGGAGTAATCCGAGGAAGTGAGAAGCCAAGCATATTTGTTCCAGCTAATGAGCCCAGTACTGGCCAGTGGTTTTATGTGGATGTTCCCCAGATTGCTCGTGCTTGTGGACTTCCTGAGAATACTGTTTATATAGAAGATGTAAATGAAGATGTATCTCCAACAAACCCTTATCCTGTTCCAAAAGATGTCAACACCTTGATTCGTCACTCAGTGATGCCAGATGACCATCTTAACTACACGTTTACATGGTATACACTTAACCCCAAGCTCATCACTCCTTGCAGCTGTATTAGTTCATCCTTTCTTAGTTTTATTTTTTGACTGTTGTTACTAATAGTTTCACTCATCTGGATGTTTGGAGTTTGGACAGTAATCTCTGACTTTATCTGACATGCACTGTTGATAATAAGTTCATGGCCTCTATGAATGTGAATTCATAATATCTATATAACCTGACTTTGAGTTTGTCAGTTCATCACCAGCAACCTATGATGATCGACATCTTCTCAGCAAGAAATACTTGTTCTGAACATGGAAAACTCCTTTTTGATATGTGCTACTGGAATGATTAATATATTCTAGATAGCTTCATTTAGGTGGACCCACCATGTATCACTGCTCAACTAGGTTTTTCCTGTTGAACCATTGCTTGTTGCACACTCATACTGAGAACTATAGCAGTATGATGTTGTGCTGACTTACATATTCGGTGATGTCTGTCCATTATGTAACCGAAGTGATGGGATCTTAGGATACGGCCATGAAATGCTACTGTGGTATGATAAATTAACTTGTAGAAATCGAGAAAAAAGCAAGGGGATAAGGCTCTCGTGAAGGGAATTCGCAACATATCAGGGGGTTCTTGTCCTGAACTCTCTTGAACTGAACTTGCATGCTTGTATGCATTGCTCACATAGTCGTCAAATGTGATAAGCTAGCAGGCGGCCTATGTTGATACACATGCTATTTTTTTTTCCAGAATAGACATCTTCATGGGATGCTGATTCTGTAAATGTGGCATTTGCTTCCTTGTGTGCATCATATCATCACTTTGTGTGTGTGTTTTCTGTTAGGTACACTCTTTCTGCTGCTGTGACTTACATGGCTTCCAAGCGGATAAAAGCAAAGAAGGTCAGGATTAGCAGGAATGGAGTCCAAACTTCCACATGAACGTCCATTTGTGCGTGGTTTCTGCTGCTGCTCTGGAAGATGCCCAAGCTACTGGTTCTTTGGTCTCTGGCAATAAGTATAACATTTCGCTTTTTGTTCCAAGGTGTTGTACATTGACTGTGGGTATCTCTTCCGCTAAGCTCAGGCTCAGGCGATACAGCAATTTTGTTAGTCTGATTTCTGGCGATTAGAACTTGGAAGTCCTGTAAGGCTTGTGGTTTCCTTGTAATATTTTGGTGGGGTGCTTACATGCAAGGGCAGCTGCTTGTTCTTTTAGCATCATACAGAGTAGCTGCTTGTTCTGTCGCGGGCTCGCGTCGAGGACACCAAGCCCAAAAAGAGTTTGTGCCCTGATTATTCATCTCCTGAATCCTGATAGGCTGATGGTGCTTGCACCGGCAATTCAGTTCGACTAGTCTAGATAATCACATGAAGATCGGCAGCTGAAATGCTGAATTGTGGCTGTATTCAATTTCACTGCATGATTGGGCATGACCGCTGTTTTTTTTTACACGGTTAGTTGCAGTGCCTTCTTTAAAGAGAGTATTTTGAAAATACTTTCGAGACAGATCTATATGCATGCTTAGATCATCGAGTGTTACTGTAAAGCTCAATAAAAAAATTGGTTGTACACGCCCTGAAAAGTCACATTTTGTACCATGGAGTAATTTAATTGTTCAACTCCATTTTGGACAAATTGCCAGAGCGAGTTACTGCAGCCATGCGTCGCTTGTGAGCTGTGTGGATGCTGTTTCCAGTTCCACTTCGTCTTCTGACCTCTGTTCTTCAGCCTGTTCGTACACGAGAAAAGGCTGGAACAGAAGTGAAAATAATGCCCTGGTAAGAGAAAGGCGTGACGAGTGTGTACGCTGAAAGGGAAAGGAAGAAGGGCCCGGATGGCTGGTACAGTACCCTACTGTGCGTCCTCTGGCAGTGACAAGGGCGCGTCAGCAATGCGTTGCATGTGACGGTACCTTCCCAATTTTTGATTGCACGGGCTCAGGCGTTCAGGGTTCAGCTCAGCACGCGCCGTGCGGCTTAATAAATACCCGACCGATGCTTGCTCGTACTACGCTTCTGTCCGTCGTGTTTTTTTTTTATCGTGTCAACCACTCAATCGATGGCGTGCGTACATGCCTAGCGGCAGGTCGAGCCCTCTTGATGGAACGGCTGCCAAACGGTAGAGGTAGAGTACCAGTACCAGCCACCAGGGACAACCGGACACCGGCATTCGGCCCGCTAATCATGATGATGACGATGATGATTGACCTAACCTAACTGCTCACGGCGGCCACATGTGCTGGGACTGGGAGCCGGCAATTGCCGCGGCCGCGGCCGGTCGATCGCGATCGCGATGTGTCCATGCCACGAGGCAGGAGCAGTAGCTTTCGCGGGGAGGGAACAAGAGGTCACATGACGGGCAGTGTCTCGCTCGCAGGAAAAAGTCGGGAATACTACCCCGGAACATGCCAAGATCGCAGCTGCAGCCTGCACGTCGTAGATTGGGAAATCACTGCAGCCCCGTCTCTGGCACGGTGTGCCACGCTAGATCGCGCGCGGTCTCGTTCCACTTTCACTGGCGGCAGCGCGATGGGCAGCAGCTGGCTAGCAGTAGCCAGAGGCAGCGAGGGAAGGAGGGAAAGGGGACAGGAGGCGGACAGCCGGCCTGGAGGAGCTGGAGGGTGGAGGAGGGGCTCCAAAATGTCAAAGGCCTAGCCACCCTACGGGCTACGGCTAGTCGGCTACTACGGCCTACGGCCCTGGTGGAGATGGCATGGAACCATGTGGCAGTCTGGCTCTTTGTCAACAAAAGCTGCCGGCGGGACGCCACTTCAATGGAGTTTCGCTCCTGCGGTCGTTTCCTGATAGGAAAGGGCAAAGGGAGGCCAAAGCAACCAGCTACCAGTAACAAAGGACGTAAATCTTGCAGAAATATACTCCACCGACGAGCAAGCACGTAAAACGTGCGGGTGGGCACCGCAAAACACACACACCCCGTTCTTCAGGTTTACTGGACCACATTTTCTGGCATTTCATGGGAAGGTCCTCACTCAGTCAGATCATTTTCACCAAGGATATAGGATAAGATAAACGCGCACAATCATCACCGACATGTGGGGCCTCCCAGGGCCCAAATGAGGCCCGGCCCAGTACGAGTCCTCAAAAGCATCGCCTACACGGCGTCACCACCTCCCCCATTTCCCCCATCCGTCCGCTTCACCCCTCCTCCCTCTGGCTCTCTACCTGCTTCACCCAAGTCACCAGCAGTCCAAGCACCCGCCAACCAACCGGCCGCTGCCTGCACAAGTACAACCCGCCTCCAGGCTGCTTCCACCGAGGCACGCCGCACACGCGCCAGACACGCACACACAACACACACCGGGGCACGCACCACACACAACAAACACTCTTCTTCCCTCGTAAGCGTCTCCTCGGCTCGCCGCCTCCTGGCCTCTTCTCGTGTTGGATTTGGCGAGGGCGCGTGGGCTGGAGCGGGGGATCCGTGCGGCATTAGGATCGACTCCTCCTCTCGGTGAGCAGCCAACCCTAGCTTTTCTACAGCTGTTCTTCGCGATTCTCCTCCGCGTGGGTTTTTTTTTTTTTTTTTTTTTTTACCCCCGGACGCCGGTAGATGTTTCGGCTGCATTGAGCAATCGCGCCCGGAGTTTCGTGAATCTCCGTCGTTCGTTCAGTTCCGGATTTGTTTGATGTGTCATGGAGGGAGGATCGGGCGTTGTCCTTAAGTTGCTGCTTTCTCGATGCTTGTTGAGTTCGAGTAGCCTCGTAGAGTTCTTCTTCGGAATTCAGTAAGTTCGTTTCCATACTGCGAGGGACTTGGGATGGGATCCGTGGTGGGGTTGTAGTTTGATTCATGAGATACTCCATGATCGGTTTGGGGCAAATAGTGGGCGCGCCAGAACTCTGCTCTGTGCCTCTGTCTCTGTTGTTTCCTGAGGTGCAAATAGTGGCTGTCTTGTTGCCATGCAATTACTCACGGGCATATCCACTTCTCTTTTTGTCCCTAATGATTCATCCATTTTTTTCCTTGTTTGTTTTCGGGCGGGGGGTTGGTTGGTTGATTGAGATATTTGGAGGATGGAGTTGATCTCTCTACTGTCTGCTGCGTGGTGGACCATTGCTGCTGTTGACACTTGACGCTAGCATTGGCACTTTGCTGTTCTTGGCGTCCTGTGAGGTTGGTATGCGTTAGGTCTGTAGGAGATGATGCCTGTAATTTTACTTGGAGTTAGTAGGAGCGCGAGTGCAAATTGTTGTTAGCCTAGTCACATCCAGTTCTGTTGTGTGCCAGAAACTCTGAACCTCCCTTGCGGTTGCTATTCCTACTCATGGTGCTGTACTTAAAAAAAAATCCGAGACGTCACTCTAACTTGAGAAATTAGGAACAGAGAACTGCTAAATCTGCCATCGCTCATAGGTCTCCTGTTTTTTGTTCTCTCTTTATATGGAGCTTTATATGTTTACTCATTACTTTCTTGCTTAGTATCTAATTACTGATATATGCACTGAGACTTCTTATTTGCCATTGCTAGGTCCTGCAGTCTACCTGATTGAATTGTGGCCTGACACAAGATCCCTGAGAGCTAGAGCTGTTTTTTTTTCTACATTGAGTTAAATTATCTTCACAGCCGAAGATGTCGGCGATCATGCTATGTACCTGCAGCGGGGACCAGTCCAAGTTTGAAGATATTCCTCGATCGCCAGAATCTCTTGCAACACGTGACTTTTCAGCGAATTGCTCCTCTTCAAAGATGGCAAGTCGAGAAACAACTCCTGATGATAGCCAAGTAAATGAAGTAGAATCAGACCTAAAAGAAACCCTTTCACTAAATTATGAGGTTTGGCTCAACACCTCCGCTCTTCAAACAGCATAGGCTGCCTTGCAAAGATTTGCTCACTGTCTGATTTATTTGCTAATGTAATAGGAGGCCCGAGCATTGTTAGGTAGACTGGAACATCAGAGAGGGAACTTTGATGCAGCATTGCAAGTTCTTCAGGGGATTGATATAAGAAGCCTGAGACCACGAATGACCAGTGCTATTGCTGAAAGTATCAAGCCTAGAACGCCCCCGCGCTCTTCAAGAAGGAAATCTTCGCAAGTGAATGGAATGCTCATGCATATGTCAATGCATTCTGTAAGCTTGATTCTAGAGGCCATACTGCTTAAAGCAAAATCTCTGGACACCCTTGGTAGAGTAGCAGGTATTAACTGGCTATTTGTTCAGTGTGTTTTCTTGTATTATACTTAAGCACTTTTATCTGAAATCTGTACAGTAGCTCTAGAACCATTGCTAATTTTCTGTTGTGCTATGTATGTGAACTAGCTATTTTGTTTTATAAAAATAATATAAACTGAAACAAAAGTATTTTACAAACTGAAGTCTGTTATGCTAGTATTAATAACTTCTGCAACTGAAAGAGATTTGCTGTATCCATCTGAATTTTTCACTTCATGCTATCTTGCCATGGCAGATGCTGCAGAAGAATGCAGAACCATCATAGACATTATAGAGTCTGCATGGCCATATGGTGTTCCGGATGGTACTGCTGAAGAGTGTAAGCTAATAGACATATTCCATTTGGCTCTAGAATATCTTCCTAAACTGTGGATGAGGAGTGGTTGTTTTGACGAAGCCATCATCGCATATCGCAGAGCTCTTGCAAAGCCATGGAATCTAGATTCTCAAAGGTCCGCCAAATTGCAAAAAGATTTGGCAGTGACTCTGCTGTATTGTGGTGTTGAAGTGAAGTTCCCTCAAGAATTTGCTCAGGAAAGGAATCTGGTAACCCCTGGGAACAACTTAGAGGAAGCAATTTTGTTGTTACTCATGCTAACAAGAAAGCTATCTCTCCGAGAAATACAATGGGATCCTGACCTTGTGAATCATTTGATGTATGCACTCTCACTATCTGGGCACTATGAAGTTTTGGCCAGCCATCTGGAACTGTTGTTGCCTGGAACCTATACCAGATCAGAGAGATGGTATATCCTTGCACTTTGCTTCAGTGCAGCTGGCATGGATGATAGTGCATTAAACATCATAAGGAATGGTTTTTCTGTATTGGAGAGAAAGGGAAAGCCTCATGTTCCATCTCTTCTGTTAGGGGCAAAACTATGTTGTAAGAACCCAAAGCATGCTTCCGAAGGGATAAAGTTTGCAAGTAAAGCCATGAAGTCTTTCAGAAGTCGTGATTTGCATTTCATCAGCACTGCAAAACATTTTCTTGGTGTTTGTCATGGGCCTTTTTCTAGGTCCTCCGCCTCACACTTGGAGAAATCGAGATTACAAGATGATGCACTGAGGCTGCTGCAGGATGCTGCCACGACAGCAAAGTATAATCCTGAAATAATGTATAGCCTCGCTTGGGAAAATGCGATGCAGCGCAAACTCAATGCAGCTGTTGAAAGTGCAACAGAGTGTCTTGAGATGGTGATGGGAGGTTCTGTTAGTGCCTGGAAGTTACTAATTCTTGTATTATCTGCACAGCAGAATTTGCAAGAAGCCGAAGCAGTAGCAGATTTTGCAATGGATGAAGCTGAGAAAAATGATCAGTTGGATATTTTGAGGCTGAAAGCACAAATTCAGGCTTCCCGTGGACAGTTCAAGTCTGCAGTGGAATCTTTTCGGGTTTTGCTTGCCACTATCCAAGTAAAGAAGGAAGTCTGGAAATCGACCACTTGTTATGAGGTACAGTCCACTCTTCTTTATTTTGAACTCCAACAGCGATACCATGTTTCTTCTTTGCTCATTATCCACATAATCTTGACAGGTTAAATGCCTACAGAAGTTGGAGATGGACTCATGGTTAGATTTGGCATCAATCTACTCAAAGCTTGAGGCATGGCATGACTCAAACATCTGCCTTGACAAAGCTATATCCATTGATTTCTTTTATCCCAAGTGTTGGCATGTCAGAGGTAACTATTGCTGAAGCTTGACTCTGCTACTGTCTATACAAATATGGAGCTTTCAATGAATCCTTGTCCACAAATGCTATGATCAAACCACTATGCTCGTTCTATCGAACATTAAGAAAAAATAAAATGATTTCTTGTAATCTTAACCATTTTCTTCTTTAGGCGGGCATAGTGTAGAAATTAGTTTCATCTGTATTTACTTAAAATTTTCATGTGCTCTGGACATAAAGAAAATAGGGTAGTTCTTGAAACGTAATAATATTGTGCTTTTGTATCCCTGACAGTAAAGCGGATATCGTGTTCCATCAAAATGAAATGCATATCTAGGACTGTTATATTTTATAATCACTATTGTTATTCGGCTGATGGGTATAGATTCTTTCCAGGTCTTCTATTGGAGGCTCAATTCTTGCACAAGGAAGCCTTGATGGCGTTCTCTTTCGCCCTCTCAATTGACCCAGATTACACCCCAAGCATGGTTTGTATGGCAGGAATTCTCCGAAATATTGGAGGAAATTCGCTATCAATTGCAAGAACTTATTTGCGCAATGCTCTCCGTTTGGAGCCTACAAACCACCGAGCCTGGTTGAGTCTTGGGCTTGTGCTAAAAGCTGAAGGAACACTGCAGGAGGCAGCAGACTGCTTCCAGGCAGCATATGAGCTCAGAGAATTGTCACCAATTCAGGACTTCTCTGAGCAACTCCCGATCATGCTGCATTAGGAACCTATAGCAAAGGATGTTCACAGTTTTTTTAGGAACCTATAGCATTAATTTATCGCTTGCAAAGGTAGGAAGCATATAATTTTGTGAATGTAAATTAATCCACTTTTGTTACAAAATTTTCCGCTCTTGAAAACAGCAAAGTTATATGGTTCTCCAACAGCATAAGGCTAAACTTTCTTGCACAATGCTCTTCATATAGGCTGCACGATCGGACAGCTTTCTGGCATCATACAGCTATTATAACCAAGATAATTCAGGACTTTTCCTAGCAAATGAGTCATCCTATCCTTTTTTACGGCTCATCCTTCATTTGGAACACAGAACAAGGTTGACGATTTTCCTAGCAAACTAGAGTTTTACCTTTTGCATTCTCTCTGCCATTGCAATTTGGTTATGCTCCGTTTGGTTCTCAGGATTGCAATGGATGAACTGAATTAGACTGTTGTCGGGTACAAAGGTAAGGGGTACCCTAAACGTGTGATAATCTAATGCTTAACATAGCAACTATTTTTAAAGCAGGATCCGATCAGCCGTCCGAGTCAATGAAGGAAGGCCCATCACGCAAAGGTTTCCTTCACCAGCAACAAGGACCGATCGTGGACCGGCCCATTGCAGGAAAAACAGAAGACAGGATACCCCTCCGTCTCTACCTCGACTGACGGACAGGGGTCGAACGAACGACCCCCCGCCTCCGCCTCCGCCTCGACTGACGGACAGGGTCGAGCGAACGACCCCTCCGCCTCCGCCTCGACTGACGGACAGGGGTCGAGCGAACGACCCCTCCGCCTCCGCCTCGACTGACGGACAGGGGTCGAGCGAACGACCCCTCCGCCTCCGCCTCGACAGACGAACAGGGGTCGAACGAACGACCCCTCCCCCTCCTCCGCCTCCGCCTCGACTGACGGACAGGGGTCAAACGAACAGCCCCTCCGCCTCTGCCTCGACCACACTCGAATGACGGACAGGGGGTCGATCGAACGACCCGCGCGCAGGAGGCTCGGACAGCTCACCTGCTCCCGGTATGGGTTAAAGGGGATCCAATGCGCCTACCTGCCCCCGTCTAACGCCATAGGCGCCCACTACCGCAGTCAAATCCATCAACTCACCGCCCATGCCCTGGACCTCCGTTGACCGTGCGGCCGCTGTAGCCACGTCACAGGTACGGAATTCAGAGGCACCCCCTCGAGCCATAAACAAGACGGCCCTCGACTGTGTCTTCAGGGATACGACAGGGTCACGCTGGTCTCGATCCTCCTCGACCAGGGGGCTCGAACATCGTCTCCAACCACTCCGGCATGGCTCCCGTCCGCTCCGTCCCGCTTCAACTGTGGAGCCTGCACCTGTCTACAGGAGGCCAACCGTACTGTGCCATGACGTTCGGCAACGTCCAGTCTGCTATCACAATGCCCTGAACATCGGATGACGGGAAAGCCACGCCGCTACAAGCGATCGACGTCCCATCGCAAGCATGGCGCCGCGGACATCTCTCCCATGCCTCTACAGTTTAGGACCTCTGTACTCTCAGGCCTCCCCTTGATCTATAAAAGGGGACGCTGAGATAGAAGAAGGGGCAGGCGCATTCGTATCGGCATTAGCAGGGGCATTGGTATCAGCTCACACATTCGTTTAAGCTCTGACCCGCATACACCAAGAGTCAGGTCACACATACCGCACCCGATTGCTTGATCGACCCCCCCAAGCAAACCACCATCCGACCACCTAGGGTAGCCCTGCTAGTCCTAGGCCTCCGCTCATCCTGAGCACCCCCGTGTAAACCTGCTTGTACCCCCTGTACGAGCACTTCGGTGCAAGATAATACAATTCATCCTCCCCCGCTGGACGTAGGGCCTTCTTTGCCCGAACCAGGATAAATCTTGTGTTCTTCTTACATCACATCTGGGAGAGGGAACACGCAATATACAAATTTACTAGTTGGTGGTCTTGACCCCCTGGGTCATAACACCGACAACGCAAATCCAATTTCATAGATAATTGCATTGACATCACCCTATTCTAAATATATTGTTTGTTTGGCACATAAATTGTAAATTGGAAAATAAATGTGATGGTTTCCCCTAAAAAAATCTGATGAAACCCAATTCATGTTGAGGTTTTGTTACTTGGATCGCATAGAATCCTCAATCATGAACTGTCAGCATCATCAAGAAGAGGCTGTGGTCCGTGGACGCAGCAGTGCAACAGAACACTCGTAGTCTCGGATCAGTGCCAGAGCTACGGGGGAACTGACAACCAAACGGTATGTTGTGCATTGAACTTATATTGGAGGAATCAGAATTCATAACACTTGTGTCAGCCAAAACAAAAAAGGAAGATGCAAGCAGGCTTGTGTGTAATCACGATCCCTGGGAGCAGATAGCTCTAAGAAGAGGGAAAACGAAATATAAATATAAAACATCAGATGAATCAAATCAGCAAAGTGAATGATTCTGTTTGTCTGTATGTAATTCCTCAGAGAACAACTCAGTTTAAAATTTTCAATTGTTAAGTCAAATGTAGTGGTCGCCAAGTTGTGATGGTAGAGTACTGCTATGCAGAAGTTAACAAACACGCTCTGCAGATGAACTGGCATCGGTGTCAGATCATATTGCGAGTCGTATAAGTTTTTATGGTTTTTTTTTTTTGAGAATTACACCGTTATAACGTAGACACTCAAACACGCACGCACACTAATCCCTATGAAAACACGTACGCAAACCCTACCCTATGAGCACATCCGAAGAACACGTGCACAAACCCTACCCCTATGAGAACTGAGCTGGCAGATATTTAAGCTTCACAAAGTCACCACAGACGCCCACGAGGAATCGAACTCGCTCGAGTGACTTAGCCAACCAGACTAAGCACCCTTTGACAGTTTTTATGGTTTCTGTTCTTACTTCGATACAAGAAGAATCGACACAAGAAATACTTCGATACAAGAAGAATCGACACAAGAAAAAGGCTTTTTTGTGCCCAATTGAGGATTAAGAAGACCCGCAATTCCTCCTAAAAGGACTTGTTGCTTTTATTGTTCTTGGTTTCTGTTCATTGCTCTCCAGAGTTGATCCAACATTTTCGCCCTGTTACTTTTCTTTCTTCCGCTGCATCAATTATGATCCAACAATTTCGCCCTGTTACTTTTCTTTCTTCCGCTGCATCAATTATTAGAAACACTAAATGAAGCCTTTTTTATCATTACATCCAAAGTGCAGTAGAAAAAGGACGGAGTAAGCAGAAAAAATAGAAGCAAGTTGATCAAAACAAAGCATCTATTGGAGTTCTTTCATGCGGGGACTGAATTATCGATAAACCAAACAAAAATAAGCATACACAGAACCAGAACAGAAGTACTCAAACTGGCATCTCCACGAATATCTTAAACACTTGTTTTGGGACAATCTTAGGGCCAGAAGAAAACTGGTAGCCAAGACAATTCTATGAAGTTCATGTCATAAGCAACCTCCTGTCCGGACTCATCTAGAAGTAGAAAATAAACTACTCGGCAGCAGCAACTTCCTGCCCAGCATCATCACCCTCGACAGGCCTCTCAAGCTTCACACCAACATCCTCTTTGTAGTCACCATGAACCTGAGAAACGATAGTGTTAGGAAGACAAGTAAAAGGGGATTGTCTGGAAAAATCATAACTATGCATGTAGCAATTACCTCCATGAGCTTCCCGAGATCAAACTTGGGGGCCTTGAGTATCTTGACCTTGCGGATGAAGACGTTTTGAAGCGGGAAGATGCTGGAGGTAGACTTCTCAATCTCTTTGCCAATAACTTCTGGAATGAACTTTGAAACAAGTTCTTTCAGGTCACATGTAGAAGCCTGGTTGGCCATAATCTCAACCATCTTGCGGCGGATCTGCACACAGCACATGGCACAAGTATAAAGACAACAGGCAAATATAGTTGAGGACTGCTTGACGTATAAGAAACTGTTATATTTTTTTTTTAATCTGCTATGTATGCGACAGGGACAGAAATGCTACCTGGCGGATTTGGGATGCCTGAGCATAGCAGGTTCTCTTGACTTGGTTTGGACGCCTTTTGGTGAAGCCAATGCAGAACAAGCGCAGCATGTAGTTGTCAGTTGTCTTGACATCAACATGGGCTTCAATTAATGTCTGCCACTTCCTCACTAGGGACCTGAGTTTATCAGTGGTAAAATTCATGCCCTAATAATAGAGAGAACAAGTTAGCAATCGATGACACAATAAAAGCACAGACGTGAGCAATTGAACGCGGTTCATTACCCAAAAGTTTGTGAGCACATTCCTTCCTTGTACATCTTCAGCACGGAGCCTGATTTTCCTATAAGCCTGATCCTCATCACCCTGAAGATCAGCTAAGCAAACCTCAAAGACTCTGTGCTTCAGACCGTCAGAAGCAATCTAGAACCACAGAAAAAAAACTCATAAATCAGCAAATTAGACATCAAGTAGTGTATCTACGTTCGGAATAAAATTGCAAACAGAGTAACTAAAAAAACTAGTCATATCCATGCCATTAAAAGATTGTGACATTCAGTGGTAGATCACTGATTACTCAACAATATATACTGAACAAAAAAGATTTATAACCTTGTGATGAATGAACAAGGACAAGTTGGTAATGGGTAATAAAATAAATGGCAATTCACAATGTTATTGTCCATGGTATAAACGCAAGAGAAAATAATCATGATAATTCCAACGGAGTGGATAAATGGCTACAACCAACATCAATGCATTACAGACGGTAACAGATGGGACATCAGAAACAAAGATGAGCAGTTAAAAAAATCTACTTTGACTCTATAAGAGTTTGAGCTGCTGGCATCTAGAAGAAAAACACAGTAAAGGGGGCAAATCCATAATTACCAGTGCAGCAGCAGATTAACCATAACATATTAGTTGCATTGCACAGAAAAATAACATAGAATAAGCACGCAAGGGTGCGATCTTAGATACTGACAAACAATCTTAGATACTTCTAAGAGTTCTTCCGAAGAAATCTGAAGGCCATTCCCTACAACCTGAGTCAAACGAGCGAACTGAGCGCATCTAATATACCACATCACTAATCTATGAATCTAACCCTACAGCGGTCTACATAGGCATAGAACATATATGCATAATTCCACAACACAGAACGTAGGGGCAGTACGAAAAAAAAGATGGAGAATGAAAGAAAAACTCACCCTGGTACCCTGTGTCCTGGACACGAGAGTTTTCCCAATGTTGCGCACACTGAACACCGACGGGGCCTTGATGTCATACCAATCCTTCTTAGAGAAGGGGTCGACGCTGTAAGAGAAAAGGAACACAGACCGCATCAGCAGATGCTACAGAAACGTAGCAATTGACCGGAGAAAGATCTGAAGAACGGGAAGAACAGGCAAGCAAACTCACGTCTTCTTCTTCCCTCCCTTCTTTCCCTTGGAGATCCTCTTGTTCTTGCCGACGGCCATGGTTGCCGCCGCAGCCGCCGCGACGGTGCTTGGGGTAGAGAGAAGTGGCTGGCGGCGCTGCGGGTGCGGGTGCTCGAGACAGAGTGTGGCTGGCGGACTGCGTGTATATATATGATTCTAGGTTTCCAGGGTTCGATCGTGCGGTAGGCAGCCACCCAAGAGCGGATGGACGCACGCGATGCGGTGTGGCCCATATGTGTGCTTTGGGGCATGTTTAGGCCATCTGAGGTCTGTTCGGCCCATCTGCCGAGTCTGGAGTGGAGAGAAGTCCAGATCAGGGTCACAGGCTGCGGTGGCTGTGGTAAGCCGATGCCCAATGCCGTCGGCAGCACCGTTGGGCCGAGTAACCGTTCCTTGGGCCTTGGGCCGATAAGGAGGCTGGAGGGTTCAGGAGTTTGTTGGGCTGGGCCGTATGCTCACGTGACGTGGACTGGCTTCTTGAGCTGTTGAGTGTTAAGAAGTCTCAACAGTCAACAGAGAGAGTTTCATTATCATGTTTTCAAGACTGTTATGCTGACAGACATTGGGTAAGTGGCATATGATCAATCGGACCAGAAAAAAGGACAGATCTCTGCATTCCTTCCTCAGTTAGGAGTAGAATGGAACACGCCTTGCTCAACAGAACCATCATGCACGGGCATCACATCACTGCCGCTGTACATGTTTTATGCACGGGTCACTATCACTATGTACACGAAAATCTTCAGCTATTACGACGCCTCTGTTCACGAAAACCTACAGCTATTACAACGCCTCTGTGCACAGTCGATCATGCATGGGCGGTACAGGTGACCAGCTTTACGTACGTGCAACTCCAGCGTCCGGCCGGTACAGCGATGCAAACGGAACGCATTCCAGCTTCCCCGGCGCAGAGATGCAAGGCAATGGTTCATCTCCTCGCCGGTAGTAGAAAGACGGCGTTTGCTTCGGCGTCAGGTCGGCCACTCGATCAGAAGCATGCGTCCATGAGACAGCAGCAACAGATTGCGGCAAAACCTGCACAGCTGCCACCAGGAAAAAAAAAGAGTAAGATGGTGATAGGACATCAAAAACGTCATTATATTATAATAACATGGCCCCGTTGCCGTTCCTAAATCCTAATCATCACGAGTTAAATTTCCTTGTATGTACGAAGTAGTACAGTGTACGTAGCAGGCATGGAAAACCTGCCGCTTGTTGGCTGATCGTGTCTCTCGGTGACAGTCCGGTCGGGGGCGTGTCAACGGCCGCCCAACAGCACCAGCGCTCCGCTGTTGTTCCAAATTTCTATCTATCTATTTTTGCACCAGCACTCCAGCAGGATTTGTTTTGGTTCACGTACGTACCATCCTTCCGCGAACGACGCGCCGGTCTTCCGGGGAGGCGGAGGAGGCGGCGGCGGTTGCGCGTACGGCGGCGGGTACATCGCCGGTGGCGGCGCCTGCCCGTATGGCGACGCGTACACCGGCTGCCCGTACGGCTGCTGGTACATTGGCGGCGGCGGCGGCTGCCCGTATGGCGACGCGTACATCGGCTGCTGCGGCGGAGGCGGCCCGCAGTACTGCTGGTGCTGGTGATGGTGGTGCTCCTCCATCCCGCGCTCCGCGTACGGGTCCATCGGCGGGTACCCTGGCAGGTGCAGGTCAAATTGAAAGGACACGTCAGCATCTCCAGAGGAACACGACGATGCGCAAGTGTCGGTGGGTTAACCACAACCACTGTAGCACGGATCTTCTGGAAATGAAATGATGTTGGGTCTGCGAAACGAAGCCTGAATAGTGTTCGATTTGAGGAGCATGGCGATCACGAGTGGTGGCAGAAATGGGTAATAATCTATAGTAGCAAGGATATAAAAGAAATACGTCGGGGGGAGTCGACGGCGAGTCACCTTGGGGCGGCGGCGGAGACGGGCACGGCGACGACGGTGGCGCGCCGCCATGGCCCTGGGGATTGTAGTAGCTCATCTTCCCTGCTGGAGCAACCACGGCAGGATCGGGATTGGAATCGCAGGGGGGCGTACAATGATCGCGTTGGATTTCGAGAAGAACAGAGAGGGGAACCGCGAGAGGGTGCCGAGGGATCAAGATCAACAAAGGAAAAGAAGATGATGCTAATTTTGGTCGACGCGCAAGCTATGCCTATTCCTGGCAGGCATTTCGACGGCTCGCTGCGTTGGGCAGGGCTGAGGGCTGACGATCGAGTTGTACTGCTAGAGTACCGTACGTACGGAGTACAACACAATGGCCAGAAGAAAACGAGACGTTCCCAGCACAGCAGGCAGCAGCATCGACCATTTCGGAGGCGCGATCCGTCATTTCGCCACACGAATCTTTTATGGGCGTCCAGTGTATGGGCGCTAGTCGCCAGCCAAGAATTTCGCCGGGCGGCAGGGCATGCATCTGCCCGGTTACGCTGCGAACTGATGCTACAAGCTGCACTGCATTGCACGCGTGAGACAGCCACACAGCTGCAGTGCAGCAGTCACCAGGGGAAACCGCATCGGAACCGAGGGCCGAGGCCGGTCACCGCTGCATGCACGGCACAGGACGCATGTGCCTGCAACACGTCTCCCACACGCATGCTTCTGCTCTCTGCAGTGCTGCGAGATTGACGAAACGAAACACTGCCATGGCATCGTCTGGGCATCCCGTCCCGCATCCGGCATCTCGGCGCGTGCTTGCTTGCCGGATGCTGTGCCGTGGAGGCGTTGAGCGGAGTGATCGCTGCCAGTGCCCAGGGGCCCGGGCTCGCTCGAGTTGCATCAGTGCCAGTGCTGCAGTCCGTCGGTTCGTCCTCCGGGGAAATCAAATCATGAGGTCTATGGCCCCGTGCTGCACTGCACCTACCTGCACGAGCATTCCGAGCTCAAGATACTACTGGCAATGCATGCATTTGCGCAATGACAGGGATCGCTTTCTGCTCGAACTGGCAATGCGATGCTGCAATGCACGACAGAGTTCGAAGCCGGACGGCCCAACCGACAGGGACGACTCATCAGAATTCAGGTTTCTCCTTTCAAAGAACGCAGGCTCCCAACGATCGGGCACGTCAACATCGTGTACTAGCTGCATGATGGCATTCCGACTCGAATCGACGACTACTCCATGTGCTTCGTTTATTACGAAAGGGTCTGGATGGACGTCTGCTGGTGCTCGAAAACTACGTCAAATCAAAATCGAGGCGCTGCTGTCCATGATGATGATTCAGCGCGCAATAAAAAGATTTTATACGCGATACCGTATGCGCCACCTTACACAAATTAAACACACCATCATCAAATCCGCCCATAATAATACTGCTACTAGTCTACTGCCGCTAGCCTACTAGGACTACTACTGCACATCTGGAGCTTACGATGAACTTTGCTTATTTTACAATACGCTGTCAGCCTCGCAAGTTGCAATTGACTTTGCACGGAGCTCACCGACCCGCGCTCGTGCCTGGCGCCTCCCCTCGATCACCCTTCGGCGATGCTCTGCAGCGCGGGCCTCCATTGCCGGGCAGCTCGGCGGCCGAGCAACGCCCCGTGCGGCGGCGGCAGGAGCGCCTCCAGCTCGGCGTCGACGTCGGCCGTAGTCGTGTCGGCTTGCCCGTGCTTGTCGCTGATGGGCCTGCTACTTCCGGCTCCAGCTCCTCCTCCGCCTGGCGCATGACCTGGATTGATGGGAACCGGAGTGAATGCGCTGCCTGCATAACTACGCGAGGGGCGGCAGCCGGCAGGCGGCTTGCGTGACCGAGCCCGCGTTTCACAGCCAGTCGAATAGAGCCGGAAACTCCAAACGGGAGACCGACCATGGAGGGGCCCGGCCCGGCGGCGTACCTTGGCGAGTGACCGCTCGGATGATTCCTTGCGCTCTCCGCCGGCGCCGGCGCTGGCGCTGGCCCTGCTGCGACGGCGGCGATGCTTGAACGCCGGCTTCTTCACGTCCTCGCCTGCTTCGTCCTTGGCCCTCACCGTGACGCGGCTCAGCTTCACCTGCCGCTTCGACGCGAACTCCCTCAGCACCTCTGCTCAATCAAAATCAAACACGTTCGTTCATGTTCATTAGTTGGACCGGCCGGCCGGCAGCAAAAGCGACATGCGAACAAGGGAAACAAGTGTTTGGATTTTGGAAATAACGACGACGATGATGAAACGGTGCCGTTCTGGTCCGAATACGGACGGACGCGCGCCATGAAAGAAAGTCGAGAAAGGCGCTGCGTAACCAACGTACTCATCGTCGATCGTCTTTGCGAAAGTCAACAGTGGCATTCAAACCGAACAAGACACGAAATCTCATCTCTATCCGTGCAGTCAGGGCAAAAGAACACACACAAGGACCTCATGCGCCCGCGCGCGCGCCACAAGATGACGGGCGGCCTAACACGGCCAACAACGTAACGTAACGTACGAGATCGTTCGTTCGGCGTTAGCCAGTGCAGTGCACGCACGCACGCAAAGTACCTTCGAAGCTGACGAGGCGGTAGACGCGGCCGAGAAGGAGCGTGTCATCGGGGCGGAGCAGCTTGAGGTGCTTCACGGGTGCGGCGGTGGTGGAGGCTGCGCCGTCTCCGGCGGTCGGCGGCGGCGCGGTGGTGGTGATCACGGCTGCGACGTAGTGGCCCGGGTTGGCCGCCATGACGGCCGCGGCAGAGAGCGCCCAGTACGCGCGCTCCGTGCGGCCGCCGCCTGGGTGCTGGATCAGCACCGTCGCTACCTCCGACGCCTGGCACTGGCAGTTGCCCATCGGTGCGGGTGCGTGCCTGCCTGCCGCGGCGAGCACGCGCGGCCCTCGTGTTCTTTTTCTGCGGCGGGGGAGGAGGGGGAGGAGGAGAGGCAGGAGGGACAGCCGGGGAGGGAAGCGAGGTGGGCGAGTGAACCGCGGGCGCTAGCGCCGCCGAACGTTTTATAGGGTGGTTGGCGCGCACCGCGGGAGTCCACCACGATGGTACCCGACGAGACGATGCACGGTAGCTGTCCGGCCTGCGTGCGTGGTCTCGTCCGATTACGTAGCGGGCGCATGTAATACGTGGCGGATAGACACAGGTTTCATTTCTCACTTATTCTATTTTTTAGATGTCTGAGTTTTAATACGATTTTTTTAAGTAATACGCTAAAATTTTAAATTTTCTAGAATTGATATCATTGTCTTACTGTAAAAGCAAGTCAAATTATTAATAGACCTTGTGTCGTCACGAATAAGATTTTATTGGGTTTATGATTTTTTTTGATAAAGTATACTTGTATTAATTAATATAAAAACATGTTCAAATACAAGTACACCGAATAAGGATACGAAAGACAACTATCCAACCTATATTCTATGAGAAAGTAAACCGGTTGCATTCGCCGCAGATTATATCCTCATAAATTATAATAAACTGAAGCTTCATTTTTGGGCATGTTTGGTTAGGAGTCACTAAAGTTTACATTTTAGTCCCTAAAATGCCAAACACCTTGAGAAAAGTTTAGGGGCCACTAAAGTTTAGTGGATTTTAATCACAAAATAGTAGCTAAAAGTGATTAAAGTATACATAAGACATGTGCTTTAGTGGGTGGAACCAAACATGAGATCACTAAACTTTAAGAACCACTATACTTTAATGGGTTAAACCAAACAAGCCCTTAGTATAAAAGGCCATACCGTGCACGCTTTACTTACTATCAGAAGATTATATCTTGAATAAATATGAGTCACTAACTTTTTACATTTTAATTATTAATTAATAATTAACTAACATAGAAAAAGAAAAAAAATCTTAATCACGGTGACCTCGTCACGGGGACAAAGCCTTCGTGGCCTTCCTCCCTCTTCCGTGGATATTTCGAAAAACTTTGATAGTATATGTAGTAATTGTGACAATCTAGTTTTGATTGATGCATTAGAAATAATGATTGCTCATGTCAAACAACATATTACACGTTAACACACCACCAAAAATTATATAAACTACCGTTGTTATCCACTCACATTTAATTATCCACCTGCCTGACACGATAACTACGTACACATGCTAATCACCTACACACATTGATTATGTACACATGCAAATCACATCGCATGTAAAATCAAAGTGTATCAGGTCGTCACATACAAAATTACATGTAGTTAAAATATATCAAGTCCAAAGTTTCAAAATTAAAAAGATTTACTATTTACTCCCTCCGTCTCTAAATAACTGTCACCATTGGTGTTCGTGCCACAAGTTTAACTTGATTTGTAGAAAATACGTGTAACATTTGTATCTTCAAATAAGTTTATTAAAAAACTAGATTCTAAGATCTTTCTAACGATACAAATTATGTAGTATAAATATTAATATTTTTTAATATATATATTTAGTTAAAGAAGTTTCTTGGGAACCGCAAACGACAATTATTTACTATACAGTAAGTAGGTCACGCATGTGTCTAGATTTTTCATATGTAAACTTTTCTTATGTATCATATTTGACAAAATAAATAATACTCCCTCCGTCCTAAGTTATAAGTCTTTTAAAGAATTTTAGAGGTCAATTTTTTTTAATTTGATCAAATTTATATGATAAAATAATAACATTTATGATATGAACTAAGTATCATTAGATTTTTGCTTAGTTATATTTTATAGTATACATATTTCAGATCTTTATATTTTTTCTATAATTTTTTGTCAAACTTAAAATGCTTTAACACTCCAAGATTTTTTTGGAATGACTTACAATTTGAAACGGATGGAGTATAAATCATATGTTACCTCTTGTGGTCGTAGTCGTCCAATTGAAAGAAATGAACGACTTATAGCCATTTGGAAACAATATCAAAACCCTATAAAGATATATGCAATAACCACTGTATAAAAGAAAACTAAAATATTTAGTTTTCTTTTATACAGTGGTTATTGCATATATCTTTATAGGGTTTTGCTACGCTTTCTTTTTGTGTTAGGGTGGTTCTTCGAAGAGCAATCACCAAGATCCATTCTCAACCTAGATTTTTGGACAAGATCGAGAAAAAAAATGTTCTCCAATAGTAACTCTTTATCTCTGGGAAACTTCACCTTATCGCGCGCGCCCACGCGCGCACACACACACACACACACACACACACACACACACACACACACATATATATATATATGTATATGTATACATGCGGATATCAACTTCAGTGTTTTTACACTTGGGAAACCTCACCTTATTGTGGATATATAAACGTGGAAGGTAATCTGAAAGGTAAAAAAGAGGTGGAGAAGAATACAGAATAGCAGAGAGTTCCTGATGCAAATATATAAAAGAGAGAAAAAATGTCAATGCATAGGATGATATAGATATAGTTCAGGATTCCTGCTATAAAATTGTCTGATTGTGATATTGGAAACTGTCGGAAAAACCCAACCAAAATGCTAAAAGTTATTTTGGAATTATTGGAAATGCTTTAAGTTTGGGGGATTTATTTAGTAAGAGCATCTTCAACAACTCCTTAAAATTGACTTGTCAAATCATGTTGTTTAGCAAGTTACTAAAATATTTAACAAATGAAAAAAAAACTCTCTCTCCAACAATTTGGTATTCCAACTTGCCAAACTTGAAAAAAGAAGGCCCACCGAGGAAAACTCGCGGAAGAAAAAAACTCTCGGGAAAAAAAGAAAAAGGAAAAAACTCACGAAATAAAAAAACTAGCAGGAAAAAAGAAAAAAGAAAAAAAAACTCGTGGGAAAAAAGAAAAAGAAAAAACTCGCGGAAGAAAAAACTCACGGAAGAAAAAAACTAGGAAAAAGAAAAAAAAACTCACGGGAAAAAAGAAAAAGGAAAAAACTCGCGGAAGAAAAATAGTCGCGGGAAAAAACTCGTAGAAGAAAAAAAATCACGGCGCGGGAGAAAAAATCATCGATATCAAGCTACACCGCGCGCGGATATATCCGTGTGTGACACCGCTGGATACAAACTTGAAATAAATAGCAAGTTGGTTTACCAAGTTGTTGGAGAGGAAATTTTATGATTTTGTCAAAGTTATAAGAATAATAACCTATTTTAAGGAGTTGTTAGATATGCTCTAAGTCCGTATAAATGGATCCAAATCTTATTATAGAAAGCATCAGTGTTGAAATACTTCTACGGGAGTAGGTTAGATGCCACAAACCATAAATTTCCCTTTTCAAAAACTTGTAGCGTTGTAGCAGCAGCACGAATTCTAGTATTACTCATGTAGCTTTTCGTGTGGCTGGTACAAACTAAACCTTTTTGTTCCAGACAGAGCTTATTACCAAGATCAACACTGGGGATCACTGTTTGTGTTAGGCGCGCAAACAGTGAAAAAGTCCTGAGGTTAGCTACGCCATGCAATGATGCACAACCTGCAGCTCAGTTGATTGGCAACGGCTTGGAAAAAATCAGCAGACGTGAGAGGGACAGAGACCAACGTCCTGTGACGATTCAAACAGTCATTTCCAGCTTTCCCTGTCTTTAATTTTAAGATCTTCAGTAGTACGTACGTAGTTGAAGAAGTCGGAGCCGGTGGCTCTGTTTCAGTTTCCGAACAGTTTCCTTTCTAAAATGTCACGAGAAGCCAAACTAGGTGAAGTTAAAAACGGTTGCATTTGATTTGAGACGGAGACAATTCAGTTTTTTAATATACATCGTTTTTATTATGTATTTAAACATAGTGTCTTTTAAGTGTATAACAATGAAACAAATCCGACGCCATGCAATTCTTTAAAATACAGCTCATCAGTCGATCGGGAACAATTATTGGAACAACTTGTGCGAAAAAGAAAAGAAATGAAAACAGAGGATGTGTGAGAAAGAAAGACCAACGTCCTGCGTAACAATTCAAACAGTCCTTTGCCTATACTCCTTCTGGAGTGGTACAACAGTTGGCCAGCAGGAACCCAGGACAAAAACAACTACGGTCGTCAGGTTCGGCCGTCAACTCTCAAGCGTGCGTCTCGGGCCGGCAGGGGCAGTCATGCACCGTCGCACCTGTGCGTCAGGGTATTCCAGCCCAATGCAGCAAGCAAGCCACCTGGTGTACGTATCCCTGTCAGTCTGTCACCCAACACTGCACTAGTATCCGGAGCCTACAGCAAGCTACTAGTAGCGACCAACCCCGGCGACGCCGCGACGGCGATCCTATCTCCTCCCCGGCGCACGTTTCCCAGCGGTGGTTGCCTGATTGCTCTCGTCATGGTGGTCTCGACGAGGCGGTTCGATCGGATTGGTACCAGGGAGGGACGCCACGGGTCGTCAGCTGAAGCCGGCCTGCAGAGTAGTTAGCCCACAACACATTCTGGGAAAGTCTCTCATCAACGAGCTCAACGCCCGTCTCGGTCACAGATGAGACCACAGCACAGAACCCCGTGGTTGAGATGGCCGTGTCACCGGGGATGCCGCGCTTGTCCCGTTGCAAACGAAGATATATTAGGGCCCAAGCAACCCCGCCCATGGTCTCACTCTCACCACTGGGCCGGCCGGCTTTGCTTCTATATACAACCCTGCGACTGACCGTTGCAGCAAAACGCCATGGCCGCCTGAGGTCACGACAGCAGAAAAGGAGTTTCTTCTCCCGGAAGTGTACAATGACGCTGCGCAGGGGGGCAAGGCAAGGTGCGGCCGGGATAAAGAAGAGGTTGCGAGCCTAATAAGCAACAACGAAAACGTGTGTGCTGTTGCAGCTCCAACTGCTGGGCCAGGCCTTCTGGTCCCGGCCCGGTCCGCAACCGCACAATCCTGTGCGTTTCATGGCGGACGGATGCGCTTGTTGTCTTCCCCCGGGTCTCGTTATGCCCAAGCTAGGAAGCGGGCTTTGGGGTTTCCAGCGTCGTGTGGCGAGCCCCTGTCGGCTGTCTCGCTTCACTTGCTTCAGCTGCGGTGGCAACAGGGGGAGAGGATAACACAATGCAACCAAGAACACCACTGCCAACTACTGGGATGAAAAGCGTGGATAACCAAGAAACGCACTAGCCAATGATTCAACAAACAGTGCAGTGCTGTACTTCTCTTGTGCTGAAAGGTGAAAGCTTTTGGTGCTTGAATGGCGTTAAATTACAGGCTACTAGAGTTTTTGAGAGGGATGGAAAACCCAATTCACTCGTCATTTTGCCAAGCGAACGATGAGCGATCAGCCATGTGTGCGGATCGGACTCTTCGCGGTGTGCATTTCATTTTTTTTCTTTTTCTTTTTTCTTCTACCACACGAATAGGACGATTTTGTGCATGTGGTTCTGCTGACTCGTTCCGCGGCATGTGGACACCAACCGGGTGTTTTTTGTTTCTCTTTTTTCTACCATACTTTTTTTTACCTTTTCTCTTCTTCTCAACTAAGTTGTGCACGGTTTTTTATAAGATGTTGGACGAAAATAACTTATGTGTATTAGTTGTGCTATTTACACAATTCAATTATGTAAAAATGTGGTGTAAAAGTTATGTTGAAAAAAAAATTATTTCCACAGTTTATGAAAATAACTTTTTCACGTAATAAGTTATACATATAAGTTATGTGCTTTGTAATAACGTGGTTATACATTTACACTACTACAAGAAGAGTCTTTAGTCCCGGTCAAAATAGGCCTTTAGCCCTGGTTTTACCAACCGGGACTAGGAATTCGGTTGGTGGCAAGTGGCAACCGAGACTAAATGTTCATCCAGTTAAAAAAAATAAAGTCTCCAATCAATTGCGCTCTCTAAAATTTGAACCAAGACCTCATGCACTGCCTCACGCATAGCTTACCACCCCGCCTACACAAACACATCTAACAATAAATGAGACGTTGTCCTTTTGAACTCACCATAGAGAGATCTTTAGTCCCGGTTGGTAACACCAACCGTGACTAAAAGAGACTCTTTAGTCTCGGTTGGTGTTACCAACCGGGACTAAAGATCTATTAGCCCCGAACGTAAAATTTTCCGAGACTAAAGTTGATTTTGGACATCGACCAAAGACATGTTCTCTAGTAGTGTTAAGTATGCTTATAACTTTGTAACTTTCCATATAAGAAATTGCGAAAAAATATTTGCCAACAAATGAAAAGTTGCGAATGTGTGTTGGATCGTTAGTTAACTTTGTAACTTTTCGGGAAAAAAAGTTGTGAAAATACATTTTGCTAAAAATGAAAATTTGTGAGGGAGGTAGAACTGATGTTTTTCCAAAAAAAAAAGTATAAATCTACTCAAATAACTGTTTTCTAAAAAAGGAAAGTTGTACGGTCTAATAACTTGTGTACATAATTATATCGAATAACTTATGCACATAAGCACAACTAAAAATAACAGTATATTATCTAACTTATGTAAAAAATCATTCCAGTTTTGTTTTCTAATGGCTGGTCTCGTGCATGCACCGCTCTTTCAGTTTTCGCGCCATCTCGCATGCACGTTTCTCTTTCTTTTTCATGCGCCGTGTGTGCAGTTTGAGTTTGACGCACGCAACATAACTAAAATACACAACTTATACACACATAAGTTATTCTATCTATACCTATACCTATTTATATATTAATAAAGATCTAAAATTCCAGCCTCTTTTTTTTCGTCCATCCATTTGATTTTTATCCATCTCTCTTAACTACCGGACAATAAATAGTTTATTTTGTACGGACAAAAGGACATAATAAAAAGGAAAAGAAAAAAAGACACGTTATGAACCGGACTCCATATAAAAAAGAAAAAAAATAAATACCGGACTCTATATAAAGGAAAAGAAGAAATCTATAAAAAAAGGAAAAAATAATAGGACGGACACATTATGAACCGGACTTCGTATAAAAAAAAGGAAAAAAATAAATACCGAACTCCATATAGAAAAGGAAAAGAAAACTATCTATAGAAAAAAAAGAATAGGACATGTATGCTATGTTAAGGGTGTGCATATAAAAGTAAATACCGGACTCCTTATAGAAAACGGAAAAGAAAAAATAATAGAGAAAATAAAAAAATAGGACACGTATGCTACATGGTATATATATATATATCACATACAAATTTATTTCCATATATATATATATATATATATATATATATATATATATATATATGAAAGGACCTAATTGGCCTAGAGGGAGGGTGAAAAGGCGTATCTAAAAACTTATCGCAAAGGCTAACCGAAATAAATGCGGAATTAAAACTATCGGTCTAGCAAAAGCAACACCCCTCTACTTAAAACACTAGCACCTAGCAAATTATGAAAAGAAAACTTACTAAGGTGTCGGGCTAGAAAGCTCACCTAACAAGTCTAGATTGCAAGGTCACACAAACCTAAGCAACTAGTACTCTAAGCAAATCGGGAGCTCCTACACATGTTAGTGAAGGCAAAGCGCACAAAGCCTAAGCTCACTAGTAATGCTCAATAGCAAGGCTACACAAACCAAACTAGAGAGCTCAAAAGCTACTTCTATGCTACACAAGCAAGAAGGTAACTAGCAAGATACACAAGCTATACTAGTTACTAAAGCAACCACTAAACACTAGCACAAGTATGAAATAATAAGTATAAGCTAGTGAATAGAGAATGCAAACCACTGATTTGTACTACCGGCAGTAGGACCGGTACTACCGGTGGCTGACCGGTACTACTGGTGAAGTCAGACCGGTACTACTGGTGAAGTCAGACCGGTACTACCGGTGGCACGTTGTAGCTCCGAGATCCAAGGAAGATGAGCTTTGAATCCGGATCCGAGCTTTTCCCCCCACACTCCTTGAGGTAGATGGTGATGATGTTGAGCTTTGCTTGGATTGGTTCCTCTCCAATTTGTAGATCGGGCCTTCCCAACCTATGAACTTTGAGGGAGAGAGGAAGAACACGAAGAACACAAGAACAAAGGATAGTCGAAGCTATCTCCACAACATCAAGCACGCGAGACTCAAGATTTATACTGAGGTTCGGCCCCCACAAAGGAGTTCCTACTCCTCGTTGTTGAGGTGACCACAAAGATCGGAGTCTCTTTCACCTCCTTGCCTCCCTCAAGCAACCACAAAGGTTAGCCCGAGGTTTCCACTAAGGATTTCCACTAAGGATTGAAGGGGTAATACAAACGATTCGGGGTGCCCTCACAAATGAATCAACACGGGCAACCACGAAGAACAACTAGCCGGCTAGGATTCCAAGAATCCAAGAGTAACAAATGCAAAAGCAAACCGGCAAGAAGAGGAAATCGAATGCTCAAGTCGTAGATCGATCCTCTCCACCATGGATTGAAGCAAAGGAGCATAGGGGGAGAGAGAGACACTTGGGACCCTTTTTCTCAGGTGTAGGAGTGGAATAATGGGGGTGGTGGCCGCCCCACAGGAAGGGGCGGCCTATTTATTTCCGCAGCTCCAGATGCACTACCGGTGGTGTCCCACCGGTACTACCGGTTCAAGATTTCCGACCGTTGGAGTCTTCCGACCGCTGCACAAAGTTAGCCAACCGGTACTACCGGTCTTTCACCGGTACTACCGGTCACCATCGGTACTACCGGTGAGGAACCGGTACTACCGCTAGTTCAAAATCTCGCAACTTGAGACGCTCAGGAATTTTGCCTACCGGTACTACCGGTGGAACCACCGGTACTACCGGTAGTTCATTTTTCAGCACACTAGATCTGGGCGGGGAAATGACTTACCGGTACTACCGGTCTTCCAGACCGGTACTACCAGTAGTTCATTTTTCAGCACAACTTCAGCACCCAGCTAAGCCTTTGCACCCTGGCAGAAACACATCTTCTAAGTGCCCGTGAATGCAAGGTATCTCTCGAACGCATAAAGACTTATGACATGAGCACTCTTATCCTCATCAAGCTAGTCTACTATGCATCCCTCTTGATAGTACGACTTTTCCTATAACTCAACCCGGTCAAACACTTCTCTAAACAACTATGACCGGTGAAATGAAATGCTCTAAGTTATACCTTTGCCTTGTGCATTCCTTTTCATCTCCTTCTCCAATGTTGATGCAACTCATGCACCAACCTATCACAAATGATATGATCCACTTTATATCATCACGTGACATATTGGTTCATCGATCTTGACTTCACTTGCCCTTCACCGTTGCCTTTCATCCATCGATGCCAAGTCTTGCTCAAGCCTCCCGCCACGCGGTCAAACGCTTCAAGCCTCCAACTTGCCCTTTACGCTTGCAACCGGTCCATCAAACTAAGTCATGCCTTGACCTTCTCCACCTTGTCACATGACTCCATGTCATGTTTCATATGCAATGAGCTCCTTCATCATCAAGTTGAGCACCATCAATATGCACAAGCCATCTCTCCATGACTTTATTGGTTGCTCACACTTGTGTACCTAAGGACTAAATCACCTGTGTGTCTCACATTAAACATATATTAGTCCACCTAAGTTGTCACTCAATTACCAAAATCAAACATGCACTTTCAATATATTTCTCTTCTTAAATTGATTTTTATCTGTTCATGTCTTTCCCATGTTAGAGCAGCACAATCTAGGAAAGCTTCACAAATATGGTATAAGAAAGGAAAGTAAAAAAATAATCAGATAATAAGCCTATAAAATAAAATATATAAGAACGAAAAAGCACAAATCGATAGCACACAAAGGTAATTGTCTGCCACTGCTGCACGTGTTGAAGTATATATAAAGGAAAGAAAACATAACTAGAACCGGAAGGATAAGGAAACTATGAAGGAAAACATGAATCAACACGGTTCCAAATCCTGAGTGGTTTGATTCGAAATTAAATCCAAATATAAGTAGAACGAAAAGAAATTGAGAACCATTATAAATTATACGTGTCAATAAAATATCTAACAGGAAAAGCACGTGACGAGGGGATCCTGAGTTTAAAGCGAAACAACGTCGTTGAGACAAGGGGTCATGGAGCCGGCGGCTGTCACATCGAGGAGTCGCGGAAGGATAGAGCCATAGAGGCATGGAGTAGCGCAATCCATCCTTCGAGACACGTACCGAGAGAATCACAAACTCCGAAACAGAGCAAGGCCGTCGAGGCGCGTGGACATGGGGTCACCGTCGATCCGTCAAGACGCGGGGCACGGAAGCCAGCCGTTTGCTGGTAGCCCCGTGAGCTATTAGAGGTGGATGACGTGAGCTCGACGGAAAATGAAAAAAGACACATGTATGCATAGACGTACAGAAGAAAAAAGGAAAATCAAAGCCCGCAATGTATGCATCATTGCCGATCAAGAAGAAAAAACGGCCCAGCAGCTTCTATACATGGCGATAAAGATCATAAAAAATCATGGAATCATGGAAATAAAAAACAAAAAAACCGTAAAACTACCATTGTTTTCTCCCGTTGCAACGCACAGACATATTTGCTAGTATAATTAATATACAGAAATTATCCTACAAAACTTATCTATATAAGTTATACATGTAACTTGTAGGCTTTTGTGCTCTCATATGGAACAAATAGGTTCATGAATCTGGTTCACTTGATCGTTTTGGTGACTGATAAGCGAACTAATATTATTTTTGACTATTTTATTGTGAAAACCTTGTTTATAAGTGGCTGATAAGTCAAACCAACATAGCTACAACATTGTCGTCCACACCGACATTTTACTGTCAGCCCGTTACGGGCCAGGTCGGTCATGCAGAGATGCACTCTTTTGCAACTAGTCCACACGTGTGCGCTCGGTCGGTTTTGTTTTCTAATTATTAGAGCATCGATGTGGTAAAATAATAAATAGTTAAATTACAGAGTTTAGCTTTTTTTTAAAATATAGAAGCCCGTGAGAAAGAAGAGTTTTTCAATAGACTTGCTATTTCTCATCTATTTTATGACTAATGAGATTTCAGAGATAACATACTTGCTATTATACAAAACCAAATAGAAGATCTGTTAAAGTTTAATTTTCCAGCATATTTTTTGGAGATGCTCTTATTACTACCACACAAGTGTGTCCATTGGAAAGAAGATTTGAAAAAAAAAATACCACGCTTCGGGGTGCAGTTTATATTAAGGCAATAAGGGCATAGCCTGACGAACAGATTCTTAATTAAGCAAGCTTTAGGGTTTACGACGACAAACGTAGTATTTTACAATATATTTATGGTAGAAAAAAGTCCAGATCACTACCCAAGTTTGATCTATCTACAAATATAGATCAACTTTAAAGTGGACATGCCGTATATTAGAGACCACACCAACAATTGTTTTTGCCAAGCATTTATGCATGCCTTCTAGTAAGTTTAGCACATAATTAATTTGTTACTATCTCCGTCCTAAATTATAGTTCGTTTGACTTTTTCAATATCAGGTTTAACCATTTATCTTATTCAATTTTTTTTTGCAAAATATTACTTGTTTTGTTGTGCCTTGATTATTTAATAAATAATCTACAAGAATGACTTAGATTTGATTATATTAACATAATTTTTTTTAATAAGAAGAGTGGTAAAAAAATTGAAACAAATTATAGTTTAAAACGGAATGAGTAGTTAATTAAGTGATTGTTACCTGTATCGAGGATGAGAATGGCGGGGGGCGCTGGTGGGCCGAGCCTGATTGATATGGAGATGACGTGGACCTCGCACGGCAGTCGTGCTGGTAAATGTTCTTTTCGCCTACAGATGCAGATGTTACCTGTATTGAGTATTGACCCTACACGCATGTCGTATCTAGTATCTTGCGTCTAACTGTATCGACGAAGTTTCTTCTTTTAATGTCCCCAAAAAAGCTTCTTCTTTCAAAAAGTACTGTACAACGGAGTACGTACAATACAATTTACACAGTCAGCTAAGATGCACGTGTACCCAGTTCGGGGCAGTGCCGATAACCGCCAGTGGAAGCAAACATCACCCAGGAAGCACGTCGACGAAACTGGTGCTACCTACCTCCCCATTAATTTCGAACTTCTCTTTCCAGCGTCTCGAAATTGACTCATGGTCCGGCCCAGTACCATAATCTTTGTCGTGGTCAAGTCGAGCGGCCGATCGAGCCCCTTCAATTCGCGATCGCCGGCCGGCCCAGCCCGCGCGACACGACGCCAGGCCGCCCGCGCCCAAGCAGTCAAGGATGACTTTTTCCGAGCTTCTGCCGAGGCATTGATTAGTCCACCTGACAAAAAACTAGAAACTCTTTTTTTTGTCCCCAAACTCTCGTGCTCGTACTACCAGACACTTGGGTATCGGAGTTACCAATACTTGTCCAACGCTCCAGGCCGGCAACTCGAGCTATGTATGATGCGCAACATCGCTGTTTACAATCACATAAAAGCTCACGTTACAAAGAAATATATCAACTTAATGATTTATATTGTACCATAATGATTTATGCAAATTAACCGTTTATTCGACATTTATTGATCTGGTTATTTCAGACCTCTTTGAATTGTTACATGTATGTATGTTACACTTTACACTTGTGCGGGAAAAAAAGAAGAAAGAGACAAAACACACATACACGAAAAAGGCAAGTCAACGGAAGAAAGTAATAAAGCCGGTCAAATTTCTACAGCTTTGGACGCTTGGTGCGTCGATCGGCGTCAGGACTAATCATCAGCACCCTTCCATGTCCCTCCAGCCGAGGTAGACGAGTCCGGCGAGGTAGTGCGAGTAGGCGCCGGCGATGACGAGCACGTGGAAGAGCTGGTGGCTGTGTCCAACAAGGTCGAACCACCCGGGCATCCAGCGCTCGGGGACTCTGGTGGCGTACACGACGACGCCAGCGAGGTAGAAGGCGCCCATGGCCATCTCGTAGCCCGTGGTGAGCACGGCCTCCGGGCGCGCCCCGAAGACGAGCATCTTGTGCACGATGGGCACGAGGCCAGACATGCCCATGCACGCGAACAGCCCCGCCCTTGCCCACCGCAGCTCGGGCCTCTCGAACACCGGGAGCAGCGACACGGTCACGGCGGCGGCGCCGGAGACGGTGATGAAGCCGAGGTAGAGCGCTTGGTAGAAGGGGTCGCACAGGAAAGTGTAGTAGACGAGCGGGTAGAAGGAGGTGACGATGAGCCCTGTTATGCCCGCGTAGTCTAGACGGAGGAACACGTAGCTGGCGTGCTCTGAGTGGCATGCCAGCAGGTGGCACGCGCTGCTCATCAGCAGGCAGAACATGGCGCCGCACAGGTACGCGTAGAACGGCCACCGCGGGACCCGGCTGTTCCTCGCCGGCAGAACGGCGGCGGCGGGCTCGGTTTCGACGACGGACACGTTGCGGAACGCCTTCATTGTCATTGCCAGGACTGCTCCGTCGTCGGCGCGGTAGGTCTTCAGCACCATTGCGTTGCCGGTGATGTTGGGCAGCAGACCTGTGGACGACGACGTCGCCGCCAAGACCAAGTGAGGCGACTCGGAGTACTCCGTCGGGACCATCGTGGCGGCGCACACGGTGAGCGCGAGGAAGACGAAGAAGCCGATCAAGTGGCTGCATGCAGGAGACCCGATTTATGAATGAATCAGTTAAGCACCTGCATCGCCGCTGGGCAACCAACACTGATGCGATGCAACAGTACTTACGTCCAGACGTTGATGGTCTCGTTGTGGACGGAGAAGGCGCTGAGGAGCGCGTCCTTGACGGGCCACTCGCTGCGGTAATGGTGGACGATGAACTCGTTGTGCTTGAGGAACTCCGGCAGCTTGTCGTAGCTGACGAGCTCGCACCTCCTGTGCCCGCAGCGCCTCCCACCCTTTGCAGCATTTGTTGCCCCCTTCTTCGTCAGGAGAGGAGACCTCAGCATGTTGGTCTTGGGCGATTCATCACTCTGGATGATGGTGGTCGTCTTCTCCAGCGTCACCGTGGAAGCCATTCCTCGAGAGATGTCGATCGGTTGGAATTGGAACGATGTTCTAGCACACCACGGCGTTTCCTGTGCCACTTGTTTTGTTGTGCTGGGGATGTGTGTTTTGCATGGTTGCGCTGGCTTCCTGGGTTTAAATAGGCCGCCACACACTGACACAGCGCGCCGTTTGTGTATGAATATGAATTTGAATAAGTATTACGGGAGTTTTTTTTTTGTGATGGCGAACGGTGAACCGGTCCGATTAGTGGGACGGCATGCATGTGGGAAACGGGAGAAACTCTATTGCGTGGCCACGGTCCAGTTTTTGGCGGACCGCCAGAAGATCGATATCGAGCCGGGTGGTGCCAATGAATGCATGTCATGGTAGCTAGTAGCTTCTACATACTAGCCTAGTGCTAGTCCTGTGGTGACGTGGATGTTGTCTCGTTCGGTCGCTGTACTAGCTAGTCTCAATGATGGATCTTGATTCGATTTTCAGTTGCTGCTGTCGATTTTTCCGCTCGTGGGAAATGAGAAGGGCGTCCGTAGTCAGAGTCACGGCCAGGGTCCAGGGCAGGGTTTTCCAAACCGAACGGTAACCGCGGTTACCGACCGGTTACCGGCAAACCGCCCGGGACCGGTTCGGTTTCGGTACCGGTTTGAATTCAAATTTCAAATTTGAAAAAAAAATGCTGAAAAAATTCATAAAAATAGTTCATGATGTATAGAGTCGAATGGTGTACAAATTTTTCAAATTGGAGTTCGTTTGCTATTTATTTTGACGTATACAAGTTTGAAAAAAAAGAAAAAAGATCTTTTTTATTTTTTTTCAAACTTGTACGCGTCAAAATAAATAGCAAACGAACTCCAATTTGAAAAAAATTTACACCATTTGACTCTATAAATCATGGACTATTTTTAGGAATTTTTTCAGCATTTTCGATTTTTTTTTTCAAATTTGAAATTTGATTTGGGGCGATACCGTCGGTAACCGTCCAAACCGGACGGTAACCGGCCCTAACCGACCGGTTACCGGTCCCAAACCGTTTGAACTACGCCGTTTGAATTCAAAATCCAAACCGTTCAGTTTGGGTCCGGTTTGGACGGTTACCGTCGGTAACCGCTCCGTCGGTAACCGTCAAACCGCCGGTGAGCGGTTCCCGACGACGAAACGGTTAGTGAAACCCTGGTCCAGGGACGCGTTGAGGAACTTGTGAGGTACGGTACGGCGAGCAGGACCAGAGTTCACCTTTGGCGGGCGGGCGGCTTAATTTGTTATTTATTCATCAGACATCATCAGAGTATAATAAGCCGGAACTCATCAGGGCACACACACACACAACACACATTAACCTGCCGAGCTGAGATTCAGCTAGCAGCGAAGGCACGTGAGAGGCCAAGCAGGGCAGGGCAGGGCAGCTGCATGCGGACGCCGAAGAAGAGCCTCGTCAGAGAAACGGGGCGCGGCTGCGTTTGATTCTTCAAGTCAAGAGCTCCGATCCGACGCTTGACATTTGAAAGCAGCAACAATGGCCGGCCGCCGGTCCGGCGAGATCGCGAGCTGCGAGCCTGGTCAACATAGTGAAACACTAAAACGTGGTGAAAATCGTCGATCAACAGAATGATTGGGCTTTCCGGATACCTTTCACGACCATGTCATCGCCCGCCCCCGGCACGGCGCGGTAGGGCCCGCTAGGTCTCGGCCTCTCGGTCTCGGACATGGCTCCTTGCTTCTTGGAGAAAGCCGCAACCGGCCCCGTGTTTCTCCGTTGCCGGTTGACAGATCGATGCGTCCTATGCGTATAGCAAAGGGAGGTGTCAGCGTCGCTCGTTGCCGTCGATGCGGCATCGCTTGGATCTTGGCTCGAGCGCCGGCGCCCTGCATCACCATAAGGAGTCCCGACACGTCGCTTTGTGCTGACGATGATACTACTCGGCGCCGGCGAATTAAGCAAGCGGCAGCAACAAGACGGAAATTTTTTGTCAAAGGCGCGGGCTCTCCCAACGAACACACTCTGGTTATCCGGTGGTGGTAACTCGTTGCCCCGTCGCCGTCTCGCCCTGCCGCCGGCGGCGGAGCGGCAACACATGCAGGATGTCCGTAGCGCTAGTGCCCGAGTCGTTTGTCGTGGCATGCCGGTATGTACTGTATTGTCCACGACTATGATTACAAAATTGTCAAAAGTAGTCCCCGCCACGGCCCAGGACTACGAGTACAACGCGCTGAGGATTTGGATGGGCCTTGGTCACTACGGCTCAGCCTTCTAGGCCTGCTAGCTATTCCCTTCATGTTGGGCTTGGGCCACTTCCGACGTGAACTTCGTCGGGGCCTTGAACGGAGCGCCGGCTGAGCTGAACCCACAAAGTCCGATCAGTTCCGTTCGCTTCGCATTTTTTCAGAACGATTCAAAGTCACGCGAGCATCTGAACGGAGTGGATGTGTGTCGAATTCAGTTCATGTATCAAAAGTCCGTCCACGGCGACCTTGGAAACGCAAACATAGACCGATCAAGCCGAGGGACCCGCAGCGTGCTCTGTATGTCTCCCAACATGATCTGTCGCCACCGGGCCCGCATGCAGGCGCGTTGTGCTACACGCATGACTCCCACCGTACACGACAAGGCATTATATATCTGATGTACACACAGTGTGAGTCACAAAAAAGAAAAAAGTGGCAGTAATCGCGCCGGCTTTCGAGTGGCGATCGACACAACAAATCTGGTGGAGCATCGGTCATGTGTAGTGTAGACGACAAACTACTAGAAACTAAGATTTCCCCGTCGGTACGAAACCGACAGAAAAATGCAAAATACCGACACCGACAGGAATAGAGCGACAGAAAAATGACATTTGGCTGTCGGTTGTCGAATTTTTCTATCGGTGCGGCCATTTCCTTGTCGGTGCAACGTCAACAGGAAAAATTCAAGCACGTCGACAGGAAAATTCAGTCACATCAGGTTTAGATTTTCATCCCTGTCGCAGTACACCGACAGGAGATTTGATTTCAACCCGTCACAGTAAACCGACAGGAAATTTGCAGCCAACAAGATAACAAACCAAAAAAGGATATATAAAACAATTTCAATTTTAATTTAAATCAATTATATAACATTAGACACTACACATTCTAAGTCACAGGTATTAACTGAGATCATCAATTAGAAATATCATATATATAATGCTTGGCACAAACCATCAAGATTATATACACAATCTGTACAAGAAGAATATTCCCTAAATATTTGACATCCATAGAAGGGCCTCCCTGTTATGTCCCCTACTAGCCTAGCAAAAATCTAGCAACTTAATTCCATGAGCACTATGTCCTATCTTTTGGTACACATCTTTGAAGACTTGTATCGGCGGGTTCTTCGTCTATCTTCTGGTACACATCTTTGAAGACTTGTATCGGCGGGTTCTGCATCCTCATTGAAGAAATCTAAGTAGGAACATTGCGCCATTAGTGAAGCACTAGATTTAACATGCCATGCTACTGCAGTTCATATGGCTGCATAGCTCTATCCAAAAAGATGTAAAGAAAGCAGGATGTATTGGAGTAAGGCAAATCAATGTACCATTTCAACTCTAGGCAGTTCATATGGCTGCATAGCTCTATCCAAAATCTTTCTACAAGGACTGACACTAAACTTTCAAAATTTTGAGATGTAACTTGAAACAGTACCACAATCTTTTCAACTATCCAGCACATAGCAACTACAGACTAGTCAGTGACATTACTGCAGTTAACTAGATAGATCAGCTGCGCAAATTAGCTAACTAGATAGACAAAGCAACCAACAGTAGTGTCCCAATGATAACTATTAACTAATACCTTGCAAAGATTGTGTGGCCTATTCTTCTAAGATCCTGTAAGGACTAAAAAGTTATGTTGATCACATGTCATTGCATAGAATATTTAAAGTGACACCAAATATATAGTAGAATATTTTTTCAGTATAACTTAACACAGCAGAAGGACGCAAAGGGGGCTGGCATATATGTTGCACAACTTGTTGCTGCATTCATTTAGAGAATGAGATGACGCAATTTCACAAAATATAGATCACAATCATTCTGCTAAAAAAGCTTAGTGCTTACTACACAGCTGCTTACAAGTGCTACTAGAGAAAATCTGCAAGCAGTCATATCATCACGCAAATGAAATTTGGAGCTAGAATAATGTGTACTTATTCAGAAATAAATAGCAGCGAAATAATGCATTAATTTTCTATTTCCAAATTCCCAACTCTTCCCAGAATAGTTCCTCTAACCAAATCACCATATATAGTTAAGTTAAACAAGGTCAGCTAGCTCAATAAAGTTCCTCTAACCAAATCACCATATATGGGCCTGAGCAGAAACTAAGCATACAGTATCTAATTTTAGAGCTAGCTCAATCAACTCCATACAGTATGCCAAAGTATCGGCGTCATTCATTTTGAAGAGCTGTAATTTTAGATTGCTGATTCTAGTTTCAATTTCAATCAAATTGAATACATACTATAAATACAAACAGTTGGGATTTGAAATTAGGGAGTGGACAGTAGAGAAATACCACAAATTAGAGTCCGCAGCTGGATTGGAGCAGACGAAAAGGAGTAGAACAGTGGAGGCCAGACCACCGGATTGGAGCTGCGGACGCCGGTCTGCGCCCTGCTGGATGGTGGGCACATGGCGCTGCTGCTCCCGCTACCCCCTGTTCCGGTGCCGCCGGCCGGGCTGCACGAGAACCGGCCAGCCAGGCTACCGCAGTCTTGGGGCCGCGCTGCCACCCGGGGTATGCGTCGTCGCCTCAGGCCCATGCTGCCGCTTGGGGCCGGGGGGAAGAGGGCGGGAGGGCGCTGCAGCTCGGAGCTGCATGGATGCGCTGCCGCCGCTCGGGTCTGCGCCGAGCTGGATGGACTCGCCGCCGCTCGGGCCCGCCTCGGAGGGGTGCGCCGCCGCCGCTCGGATCTGCGCCGAGCAGGAAGCTCACGCTGCCGCTGCAAAGATGCGAGGAGGGGAGGAACCAGACTTCTTTGGGCCGACGGAAAGGCCAGAGCAGCCCAAGCCCACGTTTTGGGCTACGCGATTCAAGTCATGCGCATGTGAAATTCCTATTTTCTGTCGGTGTAACCAGGACACACAGAAAAACTACAATTTTTTTTGTCGGGGCCAGAAAAACCGACAGGTTAATATATTTTCTGTCGGTTTCACCATTTTTCTTGTCGGTTCTTGGAACCCGACAAAGAAAACACAATTTTTCTGTCGGTTCAGAATAAACCGACAGGGATTTTTCAGTTTCCAGTAGTGAAAGGTCGTCTTACGCATGCACCTGCGATCCCTCCCTACCTCTTCTCTCGGTAGCTACCAATAGCTAGCATGCGTACGTACGTGTATCGATCTCCGGATCGGACAAGATGCGAATAAAATGGCGCACATGGAAGCCGTTAGCGTCGGTGGCGGTAGCATGCATGACACTAGTGCAACTCCACCTGCACGGCTGGGCGCGCGCGCGATCCATCAGCAGCAACTCATCGATCGGTTAGGCCGGCCGGCCGATGGAGCACTCATATCATGCCGATTCCAACAACACAAGTTGTCCATCCGATCCAACATCGCAAGCAAGCACTCGATCGATCGTATGCATGGTGTGTGTCGATCTGGTGTACGTTGTCAGTGTGTACGTGTATCGTGTATGCAATCTGCATGCACGCCCACGCCAACGCACTGGTCACTAGACCGTTACAGCCAGCTATACACCTGCCTGCCTTTAGTTTTCAAGTACCACTGTTGAGCATACTAGTATCGATCTCTTCATTATTCCCCCCGGCGCGAACAAATAAAAGCACGCCTAAGGGGGGGCTCTCGATGGTTTCTCTGTCTGGATGGATGTATACGTACGTACGGGCAGATATGTGTACGTAACACAAGCAACAACCATACGTAGGAAGCGTCCAGAACGTGAGCGGGATGAGGAGAATTTGGCGACAGCGAGAGGACCATGCATACATGTAACAGGCGCGCGGTACTGTATATATATATATATATATATATATATATATATATATATATATATATATATATATATATATATATATATGGATAATATCTCGTCTCCTCGCCTGTCGAGAGAGATAGCATTATTTGATTGAGACCTGAGATATTTTCTCCCCAAATTAAAGAGTATATATACTACGTATTTGTATCAGATAGTAGCTAGTAACATGCACGTACGGATACAAGTCCACATGAAACTTTGGTCCTCAGCATGCAGCTGGCTCGCATGCAAACTATTTATATCTCTGTTTTATACCCATTATATATATGCTAGCAACAGCTAGCATGTTGTTATGCGTATTAATTAATGCTTGACGACATTGCTATATATAGCTGTTGTTCAAATATCTTGGAGATTTTTTTTTTCTTTTTGCTGCAAACTTTATTAGGCCATGCATGAAATTAATGTAACGAACGGCTTAGTGTGTGTGTACGTTCTCCGGAGATACTATGATTTAACTAAGCTAGATTTCAGATATGTACACAGGAGCGAGCTTGCATATATAGAGTACACTCGTAGTACTAGTACATCGGCAGGCCATGCGTTGATCGTGCCATGTACATGCCAATCTCGCAGATCCAAACCCCATGCCAAGAGTCACTCCACATTTTAATGCCTCGCTGCAACGAACTTTACCTCAGTTAAAACCCAGCAACTACTCCTAGCTACGTAGTACGTATACCATATCCAACACACAGGTAGCATGCCGATCCGCGTGAATTAATCTGTTACATACTAGCATATATGATTATGTTAGGACAAGCTTTAAGTTATCAGTGGACCGTTAGGGCTAGCTTGGTGTTTAGTTAGCTAGTAATTAGCTCATGGTATCAAACATGTCAAAAATTAAATCTGACTAGTTGAAGGCTCGATTAAAAAATTAGTTCACTTATTAGTATACTGTAACAGCTAGGTCTTACATATATCCAATAAATACAAATATATCCTTATATTAGGATCGGAGGACCACCTGGCCGGCCAGTGCATTGCAGCCTCACCAGTCCCTTTGTTATCTGCCGGTTTGTCGAGTGGTGTGTGCCGGAAGCACACACACGTACTGTCCGATCAACATCAGCTAACCGATCATTATTACCTCCAGATCGAAGAAAATATGAGTGTGCATGAAAGACAACGACGGCGACGACTCGTTCATGTGCGGATCATCGAGCCCAGCATGCATGCCCACGACAAAACATTAGAAAATTATAATTAATACGTGCACCCGGATTATTGGGGGCACCTGACGACTGTATATAAACATAAAACATAATTATTACTTTTGCATTGCATGACGGCTACAAACCCGGCAAAGCAGCACCTGAGGCCATGATGAGATTCGTATAGTCAATTCACGTTGCAAGCTAGCTAGCTACGCGGCAAAGAATATCTTGCGAAACCATGCATGCCGGCCTCGCTGGCTTGACAAGCCAAAGGGAAGCCAATTGGGAGAGTAGTCTCCTAATCCATTTTCAAAATAGCTTTATGGGTAAAATTATTTTTCTTCACCTCTCACAAAGAGATCAAATGATATGAAGCTGAAAAGGTAGTTTATCTTAGCTCTCTCCCACATTTCTCTTAGATATCCATGCATAAAGTTGTTGGTGAATCTATTTTTACCAAATGTTACCTCCGTCCTTAAAGGAATGCAATTCTCGCTTATCGAATAGTTAACCAGTTTTAAATTTGACTAAACCTATATAAAAAAGTATAAACATTCATGATTTGAAATTAGTATAATTAGATTAGTTATAAAATATATTATTATAATAAAATTATTTAGAGACATAAATACTAATACTATTTAATATAAAGTTGGTCAAAGATGATTAAACTTGACGGACACATTTTCCACGATTGCAATCTTTTGCGAACGAATGTAGTACTTTTTTCAAAATAACTTAGTTTCACCTAGAAAGTAGTTCATAAAGTCATTTAAAAAAAATAGTTTCACTGATGAAACTGAGTTGTGCCAAACAAGACCATAATTAGGCCTTAATTAGACATTGATATACTACATGTCATCTCGTTAATTAGATTTGCATGTAGGTTCCACGTTAATTCTCATAAATACCCTAGAAAATTACAACAATTAGCAAGCTGTAAACATTATAATTTATTCAGAAAAATATTTGAAATAATCACAAGAAACATAACGAGACGACTAGTGCAATCAAAACAAAGAAACAATATTATTTTAATAAGTCAGAAAAAATGCTAGCACGAAATATATTGCTAGTTTACTGTGTATGTAACATAGATGCCCGCGCGCGGTGAACAAGGACTAGTTTAGCCAGTACGTTGTTTTTTACTGCGACCTGTTACATATGACGAACCTGAGGACGATTGTGTGAAGAGATATATATGATGATGGTACGTTGCTAAGCCTCGCACATGCAGGCCCGGCCTGTTAGCATGCATATGACTGTACCGAGCTAGGTGTCCCTCTGGCCGGCCTCTGCGTGTAAAGTACTACGCACGCAGTGTGGACGCACCACTCCACTGGCGCTAGTAGCTAGCTAGCTACTGTCCGCGCACTGTAGTGTACGTGCGACGCATGCATGCAACGCAACGCAACAAAAATGGCCCGTGGCATCGGAGTGTGGGAGCGCGCTGTCCAGCCAGCGAGTCACTCCGATCCATGTGGGCCGTACGATGTCGCACGTGCAGATTTAATGTGGCGATAATAAAGCACGTATGGCGTGCATGGGGCATGGGGGTGCCGGCCGTCGTCGCGTCTCGCACGCATGTGGAGCCATTCAATTACGCCTGACCGCCGTGTGCGCGTGCAGGGTGCAGCACACAGCAGGCCGGCCGCGGGCAGCAGGCACCAGGCAGGCAGCCCGCGGGCCGGCCGCCGTGTCGTCGTCCTCGCTCGACGGCTAGCTGATGCTCAGCTCGCCCGCGCTGGCGGCCTAACTGTCCCGTGTCAGGTGCTCACTGCAGACACTGCTCCTTCCTGACTCCCCTAGTCCCTACCCTTAACGTCGGAACAGTGTCGGCCGTGTCGATCGCCGCGGTGTCACGACCCTCGCCATTCGCCGAGCTAGCTGGACACAGCCGCTACACTACACGATCGACTTTGCTGGAGCCACTACTGTGTGTAGCTAGATCATCCCACAGGCTAGGCCACACCCATATGGATCGACGCACTTGTATCACGCGAGAGAGAGAGAGAGAGAGAGAGTGAGAAGAGAGAGAATGAATGGAGAAATGGCTCCAACCTAATCATGCATGCATAGTCAAGTAATGCAAGTTACTGTGCTGCTGTGCAGTTTCTTACCTGCAACTGTGCATCATCCCTGCAGATCGATTACTTGTGGGGCTCCTGGCAGCCCCGTGTGTCTTCGTGTTGACGAACGACCATGGGCGAGCTTCTGTTTCTACTAAGTGGCACTAGGCACTAGCTAGTAGTAGCTACTAACTAGTTAATTACATACTCTCTAGTTTGGTTGAAACCAGCATCGCTAAACCAAAAAATATAATATTTTTCTATAACAATAAAATAAAATCAGCCGATTAATCAGTCCCGCCCGAAAAGACTCGCTCACTGTGTAAAGCCTTTGGCGCGCCTCGACGACGTATGCACGCCTATTAAATTAAATTTAAATGACGCACAACTGTACTGGTCCAGCGGCTCCCGCTGGCTGGGCGGCAGGCAGGCAGCTGCGTGCTTGCTACAGCCAGGTAACCTGCATGCATGTGCCCGGTTTTATACTGGAGGGCGGGTGGCCTCCAGCGATGCAACGCACGCAGAGCGTAGTAGTACTCTACATGGCAGCGCTCTGTCGCGGCGTCCTTCGCCTGCAACTCGCTTTGATCGCCGCGACTGTTCCGATCGAGGCCGGGCTTGCATTGCATTGCCCCCGCCCACCTGTAGCTGTCGCAAACTCGCATGTCGTACCCGTGCTCGCGGTAGCAGATCCATCTAGCTGGCCTTGTGTAGTTCCACCTCAAATTTCAAAATTTTACAAAATTCTCTATCACATCGAATCTTTAAACGCATGCATAGAGTATTAAATATAAGTAAAAAATATAACTAATTACACCGTTTGTCTGTAAATCCCGAGATAAATCTTTTAAACTTAGTTGCGTCATGATTGGACAATATTTACCAAAGAGCCTGTCTATCGGACAACCGTGTGTTTTAGGCCTTCCCAACACATGAGTGTCGGGAGGTTGTAAAACACCCAAATTGTATTTGTAAAAAATCCATGTGTTTCTGGGCTACCCAACATGGTTGTTGGGAGTCAGAAATACAGACGAAAATGTACACACAAAAAATTCGTGTGTTTTATAGAAGACAAACACACAAATACCAGTACACTAAAAAGGCCTAAGCCCAACTAAGCAAAAAAATCACAACCCAATACTACTAGTATTACATAAGCCCAACTCAACAACCCAACAGCCCAATAACCAAACCCTACGTAACACTACTTGCTTGGTAAACAAGAAGCACAACGTCGGGATCCGAGGATTACCGTGCGGCGGCGATTTCATCGTCGTCTCTCCCCTGCGTAGACATCTCATCTCTACGTGGGGGAACAAAACAAATATTCAACATCGGCAGATCAGATCATCCAAGGAAAGCAGGGCAAAGAAGAGCGGATCAGATCAAACATGAACAACACTGATGCATGGGAACATGCACAGACACTACGTCAAAAACGATTTTGCATAGCGTTGCCAAAAAGGCCTAAAATGGCCTCCGTGACGGACATCAATTTTAGCCCGCTGCGATAAATCACACGATTTACCACAACGGACATTTTTTATTTACCGCGGCGGACACTTTCGTCCGCTGCGGTAAATCGATTTACCGCAACGGGCTTCTTAAGATGTCCGCCACGGAAAATATATGACCTAGGGTTTCATCCTCCCCAAGTCCCATCTGCAACCTCCTCTCCCTCCCTCCTCTCTCTCCCTCAGTGGCGGCTCCTCCCTCCTCTCTCTCACGCGTAGCAAAGGCCCTCAGTCGCGGCTCATCTCCCTCCCTCCTCTCTCTCCCTCGCATCTCCCTCTTCTCACCACGAAGAGGGCGGCGGCGGCGGCCATGGCAGGCTAAGGGCGCGCGGGCGGCGCGGCTCTCGCGGCGCGTGCAGGGCGGCGCTGGGCGCGCGGGCGTGGGGCCGGCGCTGGGCGGAGCTAGGCACGCGGGCGGCGCTGCGCGGCATGGCGCTGCATGGGCGGCTGGCGTCGGTGAGATCCAGGTAATGGTACCCCGTACCCGCGCTAACTCTCTAATCCTCACCCTAGCTCCTCTCTCTCTCACTCTCTCTTTCTCCTAGGCCGAACCACGGAGGATCCGGCGAGCAGCGGCCATGGCACCCGGATCTGGCCACCAGAGCGGCGGATCTGGCCACCGGAGGAGCGGATCTGACCACCGGAGCGGCGGATTTGATACCCAGATCGGAGCCCGTGCGACCCAGATCGGAGCCCGTGTGGCCCAGATCGGTGGTCGTGTGGGCTTTTTATTTATTTTCTGTGATGTATTAACTGCAGCGGGCAAAAACTGCCCGCCATGGTTATTTTGGATTAACCGTGACCTTTGGTTCTAAGCGGGCGTGATTGCCCGCTGTGGAAAATGGAAAAGGCCCGTCGCGAAAAATCTTTTTTTGACGTAGTGAGATCTAGGAGGAAACACTGACCTCAACTCACAAGGTAATGCCACATTAAACTTCACTTCCTCTGTCAAATACCTCATTAAACAACTATTAATCGATTCAGATTCATATGAATTCCTGCACTCAATTTTCTGAAATAACAAAAACATCTTATGTTACCACTTTCAGAATATGAACTCTAAGGAAGTGCAAGCAAACAACAAAGATGATTTCAACAACAACAACTGTTGACACCGTTTTTCGTATGGGTCAATATTGAACCGAGTGCGCTGATCGACAAGAAGGTAATCGTTGTTCCTCATCGGCATCGAGATGCCACTATTCAGGTTACCGATGGAGGCAGAGGAAGTCGTCGGTAGTGAATTTGATTGGGGACGCGTTAAGGGTAAAAGATGTGTTTGCCGATAAGGAGAGATTGCCGATGGAAATAGGAAAACGTTGCCGATGGATGCAGAAAATAGCTGACGTCAGTGGAAAGATGCCGATGGTAATGGAAGAAGGTTGCGGATGGAAAGAAATCTGTCGATGGAAAGTGTCATCGCGAAGAGAATAGATAAGGAAACTGGTGATTTTATATCAGTATTATTATATCAATTTGAGTTCGACTCTTACATGAGTCATTTATTTCCTTAAAAATAGGAGTTTTGTTTAGGTATAAGTCGTGTCTATGTACAACTCCTCCTACCGGAGTATAAATATGTACCTAGGGCCCGTATGAGAGATATCCAATACAATCAAACAAATCTATTATTTTCGTCTTACTTTTCAGCATCTACTTTTCGCATTAGTTATAGTTTATCTACGAGTTCTTACGATCTCGACGGGCTGCATCTACAAGATCTCTGTCTACCTCGCGAGTTCCGCTTTTTGAGCAATCTGAGCCTTGACGTCCGGGCGCATCGCTGTCGTCTCGTTCATCGTTGTTCTAGTTATCGTCCTTGTTGATTAACTGGTCAAATCAACTGGCACACCTTTGGATACCGAGTTCGGGTATAAGCCCGAGGTGTTCGCAGATCCGACGCTTTTTGTGTGAACAACAACTTGTATGAGGTAAAAGTACTTTAGATGTTTAATGCATACAAAGACCTATAAATTATGTAAACTTATGAAATCTACTATTTACTGCGGCAGTCATTTGGATCACTGATGTCTTTGCTACAATCACCAATCCAGTATGATCACATACTAGAGGTTCCAACTTATTGCATAGCTACCATGTTTGAATACATGAAATTATGAAAGCTCAAAATTGCATCATTATCCATGTAATTTTTTTTACTAGCAGAACAATATGTACATGACAACTAGTAGAACAGAAGATAATACAACATCAACAAACTCACATGGTTCACAAGCATTCAACGGAATACAACCATCTCAATATCAAGAATTTGGAGGCTCAAATACTTCATCTCAGCTGATCAATTCCTACAAATACAAGAAGGTATTAAAATGGTTAATGAATTCAAACACATATTCTTTCAACAAAATATAATTCTATATTCTGTATGCAGGGAGGATACACTGAAATTATAATGGAACAAATTAACAACTCTCAAGATGACAGTCAGACAAACAAGACTGCACAGGTACAAATTTCTTTGCAACTAGTCATATATTGCAATAATGATTCATTAAAATTACACATCTTGAACAATATACTTTGAACTAATATTAAGTGCAATTATTTATTACCTATGCAGTTATATGAAGGAATGCAAGGTTCAATAAATACTAACAAAACATAGGAGGATCATTACCTGAGATGGCACTAGGGAATGACATGTTCCAGGTCAAAACATATTATACACCAATCTTTTGCATATCGCCATTATCATTATTATTTGTCTCTAACTAACAGAAAGATTGCTTCTCCAAAAATTTCAGAATATCAACCTTGATGACTATTATGCCATCTTTGGACCTCAATCTCAGTGGTCAATATCAGACACAAGAAACATATCTCAGGTAATTATCACAATCATTACATAAATACAAGACAAATAGTATGTACTGGACATGAAGCATGATAAAACTTATCTTTTATAAAAAAACAGGGTCAACATATCCCAAATGTTGCACACAATGACAGAGCAAGCACAAGCATTGCTGATGATGACATAACAAGCTCAGTGATAGCTGATGAAGATATATCTGAAACAGAACAAGTTCATTGGCAGACTCAACTATTCAATAACATGAACCTTGATGAGGTAAGTGAATTTTACAAAAAATCATGTTTTTTCAACAATAATAACTGAAGCAAGGCCACAAAAATATAAATAAACTTACTGAATTCTCACAGGAGGACAATGGACATGAAGCCTTGATCGTATGGGCGCCAAACAATACAAGTCCAGACACTACATCAGCAGTAACAACTGAAAATGAAGAAGTAGATGAGAGTCAACCACTCACTGAGAAAGAGATTGAAGATTTCATTCAGAATGAGCAGGTGGCAGCATCTAAAGGAAACAATGCACCTATCAGTAGCGTGTATACACCCCAAATAGAAATGCAATTCAAGGATAGGGATGCAGCTCACCATTTCTTCAACTTTTATGCCTTCCTAGCTGGATTTGAGGTAGTCATAACACATACTACAAGGACAACGAGCAGAAAAAGAAACAATGAGACAGTCAAAGTGATAATGCGATGCAATCGATATGGAAAAGAGAAGGAACCAAAGACTGTAGATCAAGAAGAAGCACAACTGGACAATGACATTGGAAACAAACCAAAACCAAAAAGGAAAACAAATGTGCAGATCAAATCTTGTTGTCCATGTTTCATGACGGTGAAAGAAGAAAATGATTATTGGAAGGTAATCAAGCTTGACTTGGACCATAATCATGAGCTAAGTCCTGGACAGAGAGATCAACTGTTTTCTGGACACAAGTACATGACTGATATGGAAAAAGCATTGATAAGGACTCTCAATGACAATAACTACCAACCAGAAAGATGATATCTATCCTATCATATCTCAGAGGGGGGGGGGGGTAACAGCACTGCCTATGAAAAAGAAAGATATCAGCAACTACAGGACAAAGATCAACAGAGAGGTCAAAGGATCAGATATGACTAAAGTGCTCAATTACTTCAGAGAAAAACAAAAACAAGATCCTGGATTCTATTACAAGTTCAGCATAGATGAAGACAAGAAAGTCAGTAACCTATTGTGGGCAGATTGCTCATCACTCAAATATTACAAAGATTATGGCGACCGTGTTAGTTTTGACACAACCTACATGACTAACAGATATAACTTACCGTTTGCACCTTTTGTTGGAATAACTGGACATGGTCAAACCTGTATATTTGCATGCGCCTTCCTTCATGATGAAATAATAGAGACATTCAAGTGGGCGTTTCAAACTTTCCTAGAAGCAATGGGGGGGGGAAGCACCCTAAAACTATCATTACAGACCAAGACAAAGCAATGAATGCAGCTATTGAACATGTGTTTATCAACACAAGACATAGAAACTGTTTGTTCCCCATAAAGAACAAGTGCTACAACAAGAACCTAAAGGTGTTCGCAGCAAATGAGGGACTCTATGAAGACTTTGAAGACACAATCAACAATTCTATAACACCTGACGAATTCGAAGAACTGTGGCAAAAAATGATACAAGACAAGCACCTACAAACTAACAAGTACTTCTCAAAGATGTGGGACATGAGACACAGGTTCATACCAGTCTACTACAAGGATGATTTCTTTCCATTCATTCAAACCACATCTAGAAGTGAGAGCACAAATTCAAGATTCAAGATAATGTTGGACCAACATACATCATCATGAGCTTTTTAAAAGAATACAGTCAAATAGTTGATAACATCAACAAAGCAAAAAAATTGGAAGATACATACAACAACCAGAAGAGGCAGAAAGAATTACTTTTTTACTACACAATAGAGCAGGAAGCAGAGCAAATGTATAACAGAAATATTTTCAGAAAGTTTCAGCTACAGCTAAAACAAACAGCAAGGCTGAACTACAAGGAAACAGAACCAGGGAAGAGATTTGAAGTTTGGCAAAAGACAAATCAGATTCACAAGGTTCATAGAGTCAGGACATACATAGTAAAGGCTGACCTAACTGAAGGCAAGGAAGAATTTACTTGCATTTGTGGAAAATTTAACAAAGACGGAGTACTATGCTCATATATCCTCAAAGTTATCACTGAAAAGGAAATGAAATCAATACCACAGAAGTACTACATTGACAGGTGGAGGAAAAAAATATCAAGGAAAATGTTGATAGAGAAGATGTTCAAACAGTTGCTACTAGTGCATTGCTCAGATACAACATTTTGTCCAGGAAATCAGCAGTGTTGAATTCTAAAGCATCAACAAACGAGCAAGTCATGGAATTCATCATGGAACAATTATCACAGTTGGAAATCAGTGTTGATGAAATGCTATCTGCTCAACCCATACCTGAACAAACTATCCTACAAGACATACAAGAGCCTAAAAGCATACCGCCACAATCTGAATCAACACATGTTGAAATTGATGAACCAGACTGTATTCAAAGGAAGGGAAGGCCACCAAAACCTAAGAGGATGAAGACAGTCATAGAACAAGTCAAGAACAAGGAACTGGATGCAGAAAAGAAAAGGAAAATGGCTGCAGAAAAAAAGACAATGGCTGAACAAAGGAAGAAGAACAAGAAAACCCAGGACACAGGAACTAAAGGTTATTTTCATATATACTAATGTTCACCACTTGTACACTCAATGAAGTCAAAATTATAAGTTTCTAACTTATACCAACATAATATTTTTATAGGATCCCCAGTGAAGCCAAGAAGGAAGAAGATGAAAGAATCAACCAAGTAGGAGATGCTGACAACAACAATGCTACTGCAAGTGCAATAAATAAAAGCAAGAAGAAACAAGCCAACAATTGAGAAATATTGGAACAAGAGATGGAAGCCAAATTTATCAAAATGGAAATAACCATGTCGTCAATTAATTTATGTAATGAACGTGATGATACAAGTTTAAATTTAATTATGTTCAGACATACAATTGCATATGCATACAACTGTAATTGCAATACCCAGAACATGCAATTTGTATTGTTTGTGATTGCAATTATGTTACTCAAGTATATGTTTGTTTGGTTTTGATGCCTAGAGAGGTAACAAGACTGCCTTAGTGTATAAAAATGTAACAGAAGAGCAGTCTAAAACACATTATTCATTTTCTGAGATGACAAAAATATATGACTCACAAAACCACACACAGAGATATAGTTGTGACATAACCTCTTAAGAACAGGGTCCACTTGCCAGGATTAACGTCCAACCGACTTAATCCCAACAAATGATCCAAGTCTTAATTGGTCCGTCAGGTGTCGCCATTTTGTAACGGGTCATCCACCTCTTTCCGAGTAGGATCCTCATTATAAATCATTGCAGAAATAATATAAAAAATTAAATTTACATCAAAGTAGCGGAAGACATAAGTCATATTACAAACCATTAGTTTAGAAATATAACATATGTGTCATTACTACATCAAGCTGGTGGTAAAGATTATAAGACAACCAACCAGGTACTCTGCCCAAGAGTTATACCAGGACTGATCTTCAACATTAGCTACGGTCACACAACACGAAGCTGTACACACCGCATTGGAACTTCATCTGCAACAAGGGTTAACAAACCCTGAGTACGGGAGTACTCAACAAGACTTATCCGACAAATAAAAATATTTGGTGGACAAAAGATATGCAAGTCATAGGTATCAAGGTGGGGTTTTACAAGAATCAAGTGTTTTGCATAAATGAGCATTTATAAAAATAATTGAAATTGATTTAGTTCTCATAAAAGTTACTCAAGTACCGATCTGAATGTTTTGATCGATCACGAGGCAACAACCATAACCAAAAGGAAACATCATGTATCCAGTTTAAGTTTCATTAACTACGATGTAAAAGACAGGGTTATGTTTCCATTTCCAAGGAACACGACGATTCGAACCGGTTTATCCCAGCTGGGGCTTCCCAATCACACGACATATGCAGCACTAAAGCACGCATATGACTACCTTTCCCTGGATCCTCTCGCCAAAACCGGGGTTCCGCTACCCGAGAGCACATTACACCTCCATCCAGTTCGCTAACTTGGAGGGTACACACTACTCTCGCCATCTCTCCACACCCAGTGTGGTTTGACCGTTCTTAAGACGAGAATAGCCAGAGTCCAGCTTCCCCAAGGTATGTGATCAGTACTCCAAAGTAACAACCCTTGGACTTGTTACAACGGCAAGGCCCTAATGACACAGACGGAGAGAACCCGCTCACTAGATATCCATATCTGATGGCTCCCAAACACCGTGTCCGCCCGGTCCCGATTATTACTTCCAACAATCCATTTCCTTTTTAAGACAGCCATTTGCCGCAGCAATCCGCTATTCTTCTCAAAATCAGAACCATTGCCGAAGCAATCATGTTATCACCTATTCTCGCAGATGACAGTAAATCATTTGACTCTATCGGTCTAAGCATTGCTAAGCAGCAAAAGCACCATTCGTATTTTAAAAACGGCATCAAGGTACAGGAATTGAATAACTCAAGGATACGGCTATGCATCAAGTAGGAATTTGATTGAATAGTAACCATGCAATAATTAACCATAAGTGTATTTAAAGAAAAACTTTGAAATACAAGGTAGGGTTTGAATCCACCGGGGCTTGCCTAGATAAGAACACTGGTCAATGTTTGTTAGATGATACTTGCTTGGCAAGTATCATTGATCAATATAAGAAAACCGAGATTAACCATCTTCTGAATTCCATCACCAAAATATCTTCGATTAGATCCACCAATCATCGTCTTGTGGTTTGACATTAACCATCACGTATACATCTATCTGTGACAGAACCTTTTAAGAAAGGGCTCACTTGCCAGGATTAATAGTCCATCCGACTTAATCCCAAACAAATGATCCAATCCTTAATTAGTCCGTCAGGTGTCACCACTTTACAGCGGGTCATTCACCTCTTTCCGAACATGATCTCCTCATTACAAACATTGTAGAAGTAATACGAGAAATTTATATTACATCAAAGTAGCGGAAATTTAGAGTCATATTACAAACCATAAGTTTTGAAACATAACTTTAGTGTCATACAATAACATAGTATCAAGATGCTGATAGAGTATAAACAAACAACCGAGGTACTCTTGCCCAAGAGTCAAGCAAGGACAACTACTCTTCTTCATCCTCAACTGAGACAACGGTCATGCAGCACGAAGCCACACAGACCGGATTGGGAACCTCATCTGCAACAGGGGTTAACAAACCCTGAGTACGGGGTACTCAACAAGACTTATCCGACAAAGAAAATATTTGGTGGACAAAAGGTATGCAAGTCATAGGATTCAAGATGTGGTTTGCAAGAATCAAGTATTTTGCATAAATGAGCATTTATAAAAAGAATTGAAATTCATTTAATTCATTTAAAAGGATTACTCAAGTACCAATCTAAATTTATGATTGATAACATGGTAATAAACCATCCATGAAAAGAACCAACAAGTACCCAACTTAAGTTTCATTAACTACGTTGATAAAAACAGGGTTATGTTTCCATATACGAGGAACACGACGATTCGAACCGGTTTATCCCAGCAGGGGCTTCCCTAACACACGACATATGCAGCACTAAAGCACGCATATGACTACCTTTCCCGGGATCCTCTCGCCAAAACCGGGGTTCCGCCACCCGAGAGCACAGTACACCTCCATCCAGTTCGCTAACTTGGAGGGTACACACTACTCTCGACATCTCTCCACTCCCAGTGCGGGTTGACCGTTCTTAAGACGAGAATAGTCAGAGTCCGGCTTCCAAAAGTATGTGATAAGTACTCCAAAGTCATAACCCTCAGACTTTAACAACGGCAAGGCCCTAACGACAGACGGAGAGAACCCTCTCACCAGACACCGCTGATGGCTCTCCAACACCGTGTCCGTCCGGTCACGAATTATTACTTCCAACAACATTCCTTTCTCAAAAGAGCATAACCATTTGCCGAAGCAATATGCTATGTGTAAGTGACCGGGAATCACCTACTAGAAAACTCTAAGCATACTAAGCATTTTTGGCAAAAGTTTTCATCTTTAAACAAGTGTCAAGGTATAAGGTACAATTAACACAAGGAGAAGGCTATGCATCAAGTAGGAATTTAATAAAGTAAGAACAATGCGATAATAACCATAAGTGTATTTAAATAAAATATTTTAAATACAAGGAAGGGATTGAATGCATCGGGGCTTGCCTTGGTTGGAGGGATACACAATCTCAGGCTCTAATTCACTAACAGAAAAACCCCCTTCACCAGGGTGGTTATCCAACCCAACCAACGAGATATCTACACGATAAATAATATGCTTAGATGATGCTTGAATTAATAGACATGATGCTTTGCAACACACAAATATGCACTTAAGGGATGAACAAAATAGATTTAAACATCTTGAGTACAACTTTCCTCCATGAAGAAAAAGTTAAACTAAAGCATAGAGTAAATGATTAAACCATGATTAGAATATTATCTAGTTTAATAATTATGTCCAAAAGCACTAATTAAACAACATTACATAATACATATCCATAATGTGGTTGCCACTGGACAATGACCATTTGCATCAATCAACACAAAATCACTCAAAACCTATAGTCATTAGGGTTTCTAATTATTTTATTCTTAAATATACAAATATCCTTGTATTAAAGTTCATCCAAAAATTCCCAAACTTTTTGTACAGCAAGATATAAGTGTATAAAGGTTACACAAAAATTCTCAGAATTTTTGGAACAATACACAGAGCATGAAAAATCATGGAAAAATCATTTTTCAATTACTTTGAGCATTTTTATAGGATTAAAAAATGTACTGAACATGGACATGTTATATTTTTCTTAAATACTACACATCACAGAGAGTATTCACAAGTTTTTGCAGAATTTAAACATGCACAGATTTAAACATATGAAAATAACAAAAAACATTACTGTGCAAAACTGGAAAATAAAGAAAACTCTTCGCTGCTCTCACTGACACCAGTGTCCCAAAAACAGAGTAGTGGCACCGACAACCTAAAAACACGGTGGCGCGTACCGGCGGCTACTTAGCGGCTCAAACAACTCATGCGCTGGACTCTACTCGTCATCCCGAACCCATCGAGGTATGGTAGAGTCCTTTCCATCCCTTAGAACTCCCTCGTCGGCGACATCCGCGGCGGCCCGAGCTCGGTCGCTCGAACGCCGGTGAGCACAAGCCGTAATCGGCTCAACCAACAACCCCAGCATGCTTAGCGGCCCCCAAACAACGCGGACCGCACGAGAAACGAACGAGCAACTACGCGAAACGACCCTACCGACGAGCATGGCGGCACCCCGCACGCGGCCGCTCATGCGCCGGCGAACACATGCACGCGCTCGATCAACCAACAGCGCGAACGTACTCAGGACGACTAGACGAAGCTAGCGCAAGACTCTGACTCAAAAACGAGACCGACGAGCGCACAGTCGCGACGACCATGAACCACGGCGACGCTCGTGGACAGAGCTCGACGGCTCGATTCAAGGGAAACCAAGTGCGCGGATAGTTCGAGGTACTCACCCTGGTCACGGAACACCTGCTATCGCGGCCGGAGATGAAGCAGAACGACCGGTCGACGAAGACCGTGTCGGCGAGGAAGTTGAACCGAGCGGCAACGTCGATGTTCCCGGAGCTACGGTCCACCAAAGAAGAAACGGAGAAGCCGACGAGGATCAGTGATGAACGGAGGGATGAAACGAGAAAGAAAGAAACAATGCGGCTCCTGGTTAGCCCGAACAACGGCAGACCAGAGAGGCGGCGCTCTCGCCGGAGCCGAGGAAGAAGATGATGCGCCGGCGATTTACACGTCCCCCGCTTCAATCGACTAGTGCGGGAGATGTACTACCTCAAGGCGAAAGCTATTGCGGTGGATGGCGAGCTTGGGAGTGACTGGAACGCTCGGAGGAGCAGAGCAGGGCAGAACGCGCGACGTCGAGCGTGGAAAGAGAGAGCAGGGGTGGATGACGTCCCGTTTTGTAGACGGCAACGGGGTCGTGGCGTTGCCACGCACCTGCTGTGACGCCCGCTGAGGCCAGGAGGCAGGGCGTCGGCAGGTGGCCGGACAGATGTCGGCGCCATGACTCAACTGGACATGCAAGTGTTCGGTGAAATGTCCAAACTGCCCTGCGACTGTTTTTGCTCAAAGCTCAACCTTCCAGGGGTTTTCATGAAAAACTTAGAACACCAAAGTTTCTCCAAATATCATGATCTACACTTTTGGCAACATGCACTTTTTCAAATTCGGCCTAGAAATGAAAATGCATTTTTAGAAATTTGAAAACTTTTTTAAAGAATTTCCCCCTTTCTAATTACTTTAAAAACTTGAACAACACTTGAAAAACTGTAAACATAACAAATGCAATTCAAACAGAGGTCTATCACATTGCTTAAACAACCATATGCAAATTCTTTTATCGATTTTGAAAATCATGTTTAGGGTTTAATCCACCCCCTCTGGGAATTAGGGTTTGGATTCAAATTTAAATTTTGGAATTTTAAAAGATGACCCTGCAATCACACCATGGATCAAATATAAGCAAGTAAACTCTTTTTAGTTCAATGCATATCCAGGTTTTCAAACAAATGAATGATGCTTAATATATGATGACATGATCAAATTTTAATTAAGTGCTTAAGCACCAGGGGTGTTACACTATCGTACCTTAATGATATGCAAAGATGCAAATGTAAAAATGCAATGAATTGATAACACAACGTTGCATTACAAACAAACATTCATACATGACATAGACACTGTTAGTTAATTAAGCAATATCATTTAAGCATAAAGGTTGGACATGCTAAGCATTTCAAACATGATACACCAAAAGACTTGATTCAAATTATACCAAGTATAGAGCAATCAAAACTAACTAAATAAATTCAGTCAAGCAAAGGCAAATTGAAGCACTCATGGCATCACAAGATTATACAATGCATAGATATCCATAGTTGATTAACTATCCTTACCAAGCATGATATGTAGACATGAAAAGAATATAAAGTACACACACAACTGAACTTAAGTTCAGACTTTCCAAGCATTCATTAATCAAGAGGTAATCATTAGATTAAACAACCAAGATAGAGTTAAACAATTAACTTATGCATGCAGTTTTGGACAGCAAGATAACAGTCACCATTTTAATCATATATTGAGTTTTACAAATCCAAAGGACTTGCAACAAGACATTCTAGAAAGGTTATGAAATTATCTACGTTTCATTCCATACTAGCACAGCATGATTCACAAGTTAAACAAGTCAAAACTACAAAGTTACATAATCTATTCTGAAAAACAGAGAGCAACCACTTCTGATCTCCAACTTGAAACATGCATAAATCATAATCTACTTGGCCAATTTCCACCAAATTTTAATATAAGATAGATACATGAGTTATCTACAACTTTGGTATTCACAAGATTCTCAAATAACATCATTAACAAGGGGTAATTTGCATTGCCCCCAAAACTGTCCAGAACCCATAAATGCAATAAATAAAAGTTAACTTATGTTGCAAACACATAATTGGACAAAACCAACTTTACCAACATATCATACATGACTAATGAACACTAGAAAACATAGTGCCCATTGCTAAATAAATTATTTACACACACTTTATTAATTTATTTAGATAACTAGGTGTAATTATGAACACATATCAAACATGCACAAACAATTCTACCAACATTACAGAGGCTTACACATGTCTTCATTAGTATACTGTATAAATTTCATACCATTTAAACAAGTATAGAAACCTCTATGAAATAAACAAAAGTTCCATTGCAATCAACTTAAAGAACAAGGTAGATTCTGCACTTAACTTTAAACAGCTATAACCTGAGATCTAGAACACATAAAAATATGAATCTTAACTTTTTAGAAATCTTATGAAAAGTAATTCAAATGTTTCCACAGTGCCAAAACATGAATCTATATGTAAAATTCTCAAACAACTCATTCTTCTCAGCTCTGTCCAGAAAGTGAACAACAACTGCATACAACTTGCAAAATTGATAACGCCTAAACTATCAGATGTAAAATCATGAAATTTTAACACAAGATATATCATAAAATTATATATCACTTTGGTATTCAACTCCTCAACAGAAAACATCATCTTGACCATGAAATAAAATGCTCAACAAAGATCACTGCAGCAGTCTTAAACAAAGAGACAGGAACTTTGCCATTTTTATAACTCAACAACCATAGATCCTAAAATCATGAATTTTTAAACAGACATCAAGAATAAACTTGTAAACATCCCATAAATGTTTCAGATTTATTTGATAAGTATAATAGTGGCTATGAAAATGACAAAAACATCTTAACAGATTTGATATGCTTGCACAAAATGATTTTTACAGTAAAATATATGAACTAAACAACCACATATTATGGATCTACTTAATAGAAAACTTCATGGGGATTCCAAAAAGTCCAAAAACACATTCATACGATTTTTCTATGAATTACTACGAATTTCCAAAGATCAGCAAAATCATGGGAAAATAATTACGGGATTTTACTTAAGCATCAAGAATCTCAACTTTTCAAGAAATCAACCAAGCCCCTATTTGTAAATCCATGAGTCATGACAAATATGCATAAAAATCCAACAAAAAGTATCCCTTACCAAATCATACCTTCTTCAACCTTACCGGAAGATTTTTCATGGGAACGAAGGATTAGAGGTTGGATTCATGGCCGAGTTGGTTTATGGACCAAACTAGGGATGGTAGTATCAACAGAGGGAGGGAGGAAGGATGGATTGCTGGCCATAGGAAGCACAACAGGAGACGCAGGGGAGGGAGTCGGGCAGCAGAGCCGCTGCTCCCTGCGTTGGCCTTCTGCCGATCGGCCAAACAGAGAAGGAGTAGGGAGAGGGAAGGAGAGTGAATGAGAGAATGAGAGATTGAGAGAGGGCAGAGCTGAGAGGAGTCGGTCCTCATTTTTCCCTCGGTGAAGACAAAGCAGCGGGCACGCGTCGAGGGGAGGGGCGCCGAGCGACGGGATGGGGACACGCACGAGCCCAGGTGCCCTTGGCCGGCCCCCAAGCCTAAGAAAAGCCCATGAAATTTGATTGTATTTACAGCAATTGCCACTGACTTAAATTGTTTCCAAAATCAAAACCGTTGATCGATTTGATCAACCAATTGCACCATGTTGTAGAGCAACAAAAGTAGAGCAACATGGTAAAAAGGAAGGAATTTGACAGATTTCAAAAAGTTTGATAAATTTTTGAGAACGCGAAATGCCAAAGTTGATGACTAGAAAAATTCAGATTTTGAAAGCGTTGAAGGCTTTAACAAAATTAATTTCTGGAGTCATTACTTGACAGGCTTAGAGGGAGATTTATACTTGGGTCATTAAACAAAGTTTAAAAAAAGGATCTATTTCCATAATTTGGAAATTAACACCTGGGGTGTTACAATAGTCCAACAGTTTAAACATTTAACAGACAGGAAAACATAATAGCAAGTGACCTGCTCAACTCACCCATTCAGTTAGGAACTGCTGACCCTTGGGCTTGTTGATGTCAACAGCCTTGCGCCCACTTACAAGCTCCACTAATACAACGACAAACTAGTAGACATATGCTTTCACAGTTATTTGACCACTCTGAGCATATTCAGGTGACAGATAACTGTGCCTAATAATAAAACAGAGGCTCAAAATTGCAGAATTTCACATGTCATAACTCACAAAGGACTGCCAAGTAGTACATCTCAAAACTTATCCAAATGTGCCAATGAATCTTGTGTCAACACCCAGGTCCCCGTCAAGTTGCCACCTAGCCAAGCCAAAATCTCCAACCTGTCACAATATCATCAAAAGTAAACTACTCACAATCTCCTCATATATACTAGGATAAGTGGATAACAAAGATTAACTAGCAATGCTTTATGCCGATGGGAATAAAACGATTCATTTTGACACAACTTATAGTGTGCATATATGATAACTAAGATCGATTGGCCATGATAGTAAATGTGTGTTAACAGAACCAACACAATAAACATTTTTTTTCTATGGGAGGACAAGAGACAAAATCTACGACTACTAGGACAAGTAACAAGAAACAACAGTAAATCTGTGTTACCACAACCAACACAATAAACAATTTTTTTCTATGGAAGGACAAGAGACAAAATCTACGACTACTAGGACAAGTAACAAGAAACAACAGTAAATCTGTGTTAACACAAACAACACAATAAACAATTTTTTTTATGGAAGGACAAGAGACAAAATCTACGACTACTAGCACAACTAAGAAAAATAAGAATCAACTTACTAAAAAAAACCCTCCTCCTTTACCAGGGCTTGGGACCTGCTATGATGGGACGTCACACCCAATTTTAAGGACGAAATAGGATGCATAACATTATGTGTGCCCAGGAAGTAATCCACACATAAGTTCACAAATTACATAGTACCATCACAGAGTTTTAATACATAGCGTACATATATCTATTACATAAATAAATAAAGCAAACGGAAGATACAACTAGCTCTCGAGGCTCCATCTCACAGGGAAGGTCAACTGGTTGACCAAGCCTAGAAATCTTCAGGAAACTCCTCATAGCCTCATGCTTCTGTTACCCATTCGGGATTTTTATCCAAAAGTTGAAAAGTAAAACAAGCATGAGCACATTCGTACTCAGCAGTATAACATGGGGTTATGAAGCTCAAAAGGATGACAATGGCTTACTGCGTTTAGCACTTTTAGTTAATCAAAGTTTTATTATTAAGTAACATCAGTTATGCTTAAGCCCCAAATGATCCCACTTATATCCTTGCTAAAGTTAAGAGAAGCATAAACATCATCATTATAGTGGCAACAGGAACATAAAGATAGGTCAAGTTAATTAGTTAAACCGTCAGTTTTCTGGGCCGCCCATAACCGTGAGCACGGCTGATATATCAGTTTTAACACTCTGCAGAGGTTGTGCATCTTTACCCGTGAGTCGTGATGCCCCGATTGCCCGGGTTAATTACTCCCATAATCACTGCCAAGGTGAGTGGGCGGGGTTCACTATGAAACCTTTCATAGTATCTCGTCTAACAAGATTAGGACCGCTAGGATTAGCAAGGGGTGATAGAGCCCCCCTTCCGAGTAGCATAAAGACCGCAGCCTACGCTCAAACTCGGACAGAGGCCACACTATAACCAGCTCGGCAAGAGCCTAATGCGCCCTTTCGGGTAACCGCTAACGAGCTAGAAAAGATCCTATTACTGAGTTAAAGCCAGAGCCATGTAGCTCTCACGGTAGCACTGTCAGTCCCAGCTTTTGCCAACAGCGAGTTATTATAAAAGGGTTATGTTCCAATTGCCAGAATCAGGTTCACCAATTCATTCAAGAAATAACATTTGGCAAGGATCATGTATCATTTCATATAGCACTAGCCATCTACCCATATGCATTACCCATAGGAGTCAAGGTAAGGGATTTCAATACTAGGAAAATATCCTACAGGTATCAAATTAAACACATGCATATGAATTAGTGATTATGGTGAATAGGATAACAAGGTAGGTCCCATGCTATACTTGCCTTGGTTCTCAAACTCTTGCTGGTCAAAGCACTCCTGATCAAAGAACTCCTGGTCACCACCAAACTCTTCACCGTCTGAACTCGACCACGACATTGCAACAACACACATTCCAATTTGCATACATACAAAGCAAACAAATATACTATTAGAACAGTACACCAGCAACAGTAAACAGAAGATAAAAGGTTTATAAAAAGATACTATGCACTGCTACAATCATTTCAACACGAATTTCACGAAAATCGGATTTAAAACGCAAAAGTTATGAATTAAACTAGCTCTCTAAAAGAATTTTATTAATTATACTTAACCAGGAAAATTAAATGTTTCAAACATGACTAACAGAGGTTTTAACATGTAGAGAATTTCATTACGAATCTAACGCAATTCGAATCGTCCAAATCGGAGTTAAAACAAAGTTTTTATAAGCAAAACAGTGCAGTGGCAATTCTGTAAATAGTGAATTTCCATTTAATTTCCAAAATAAATTAAACCGATCAGGTTTACGTTTCTTGAGCCGAGAAAGCGTAAACACGCAAATGCGCCAGGGCAGAGGTGCGGGTCCGGCAGGGCTGCCACGCGGCGGCTCGGGGTTGGTGCGGTGCACCGCACAGTGCGTGCGCCCGCTGACTCAGAGCTGGACCGCGGGTTCACGGGTCCACGGTGGACCATCCACTTAACCCCGAAGGGGTATCTAATCCTGGCCACAGATCGGAGATCGGACGGCTGAAATAAAAGAGGGAGGGAGAGAGAGTGTTGGCCGGAGCAGACAGAGGACGCGGCGGCGCCTCCATTTTCGGTAGCTCGAGCTCGGCGGCGAGAAGGGGAAAAGGCCTAGGGGCCTCGGTTGGCCACCGGAAGACCACGGGGACATAAAGGAGAGCGTGGCGAGTGCGGTGGCGTACTCGGACATTCGCTGGGAGGAGGACAGAGGCGGCGCTGTTGACACCGTTTTTCGACACGTGTCAAATGGGCTGAGGCTTGACTGGTCAGCGGCCGTTCTCCATCGGTATCAGGAGTTGATAATGCCGATAGGAGGGTGCTATGAGTTTTGCCGATGGAAGCTGATGAGCCTTGTCGACCAAATCGGTGAAGTCTTGCTGGAACTGATTGCCGATAAGGAATTTTTGCCGATTGCTGATGAAGGGGTCTTGCCGATTGCCGATAAAAGCTTGTTACCGATTGCCGATGGGAGATGGTTGCCGATTGCCAATGAAGAAGATGCTGCCGATTGCCGATCGGAAAAGTATTACCGATGCCGATGGGCGTGATTTAGCACTTGGTAGCAGCGGAAGACTACCGGTGACCAAAGAAGGAAGTTGCAGGGATCTGCCGATGGAAAGTTTCCATCGAAGAGTATAAGGAAACTGGTGTTCTGTGCCAGTATTAATATAGTGGTTTGCGTCCGACTCTTGCATGGGTCGCTTATTTTCCTTTAAAATAGGTGTGTTTGTTTAGGGAATAAATATTGTTATCCGGCTCCTGCGCGAGTCAGTTTCCTTTAAAGTAGGAGTTTGTTTTTAGGAAAGATATGTGTCGTGTCTTTGTACAACTCTCCATGCGGGAGTATAAATATGAGCCCGAGGGCTGTGGAATATATATCAATCAATCAAAAACAAACCAATTCTACTTTTTATCCTACTTTTATCGCAATTTACCTTCTTATGCATTAGTTGTAGTTATTAACGAGTTCTTCAAGCTTTCGACGGGCTGCATCACCTTGATCTCCGTCAAAATCCTTGCTAGTTCCGCGTGGGAGTACCTCTAGGCTTTGGCAATCCAGGCGCATCGCTGTTTGCCTCGTCTAGCTCTGCTCTAAGTTATCCGTGATCAATCTGAGCCTTGACGTCCGGGCGCATCGCCGTCGTCTCGTTCAGTTTGTCATAGTTATCATCCTTGTCGATTGATTGGTCAAATCGACTGGCACGCCTTCGACATCGAGCTTTGGGTAATAGCCCGAGGTGTTCACGGATCTGACGCTTTTTGTGTCAACACCTCTTTTGGCACGCCCAGTGGGACACAATTATACAAATCTACACATCCGGCATGGCTGATCACGCCGATGTTAATCAGAGGAATGTCATTGAAGTGTCTGAGGCCGATCTGAAAGATGATCAGAAGCAGGCCTTGGAGCGGGCTATGGAGGAATACAGGCAGTTGTATCTCAAATCCTTCAGCCTCAGCAGGAGCGGCGAAGCAATTCAGAAGCAAGATCCGCCGTTGCCACGACAGGTCACGTACGACGCCAACCCTGGCAAGCTACAAGAGATGGTTAACGCCGCTGTAAGTCAAGCTTTGATTAACCACTCTAGCGTGTTGTCCAATACTGTCTACAATGCTGTTGCACAAACATTCAAAGAAGAACATGCACCGCGATATGCCGGCCCAGCGTACCATCAACCTGGGATGGCATCTGCAAGCCCATCGGCGGCTCAGATGGCGTCTTCCACCCCAGTGGAACCGTCTGCCGATGTGGCTATGTCACCAAGACCAAACGCTGGCGATGCTACCAAGTTCAACGCAGATCCAGCCGCGTCGGCAACTTCAGGACCAGCCCCCGCTAACTGGTGGGGATACGGTATGCCTCCGAATCTATATGCTGGCTCTAACCTGGTGCAGGGAGACGGTTCAACCCGGAAGAACTCTACAACATCGGCAGCACAGTCACAGCCGATGGCTCATGTGATGCACAACTCCGCGCCTGCTCCAATCATACAAGTGCCATCAGATGATCTCCAAGTGATCCCCAACATACCTCTGATGCCACCATCGGCAAGCTCTGTGCCGATGCAACACATTATAACCACCGGTAGTCAATCTCTGGCGGCAAACGCTCAAGCCGGAGCTCCGTATCCCCAAGGCAATCTGGTGATCAATTGCTCCAAGATTCAAGAGCCGCATGCTCCGGTCAGCTATCAACCATCGGCAAGTCACATGCCGATGCCTTACAATATGGGATGGGTCAACCAGCCACCAGCTCAGCAGCCCGGCGCGCCAATGTGTTATTATGGAGGCCCAGCTTACATCCAAGGCGGATCATCGGTACAACAACCGATGAACGTAACAGTTCAGCCGACTCCGCCAAGTATGTCAAATCATCCATCGGTGAGCCAACCGATGCATAGCATGCAAATGACTGACGCTGCGCCTACTGCATATCTTCAAGGGGCGCGTCAGCCGACTCCGCCAGGCATGCCAATCTATCCATCGGTAAATCAGCTGATGCATAGCGTCCAGATGACTGGTGCTGCGCCCACGACTACTGCACATCTCCAAGAGGCGCGTCAGCCGACTCCACCAGTCGATAATCAGCCAATGAGTCGGCAGGAGCAGGATGCGTATTGGGTCAGCAAGATTGTCGAAGTCATGAAGGAGCAGTTCGGTATCAAACCCAAGGTCAATACATACTCCTATCGGACCCCATACCTGCCTGCATATGACTTGATTCCTCTCCCAAATCGGTACAAGGTGCCTGATTTTACCAAGTTCTCTGGCCAAGACGACACGTCGACGATGGAGCACATCAACCGCTTCATTATCCAGTGCGGGGAGGCTGCCAGTAGGGAGGAATTAAGGGTGAGACTATTCTCGTCATCATTGTCTGGATCGGCTTTCACATGGTTCATATCACTGCCTCCAAATTCTATAATTACATGGGCTGATCTGGAGAGGCAATTTCACAAATACTTCTTTGCTGGCATACATGAGAAGAAGCTTACCGATTTGGTTAAAATGAGACAGCGCAACGACGAATCGGTAGAGAGTTTTGTGCAGAGGCTGCGGGATGTGAAGAACAAGTGCTACAGTCTGGTGCTTGATGATCGGCAACTAGCAGATTTGGCCTTCCAGGGGTTACTGCCGTACATCAAGGACAAGTACGCGTCCCAGGAGTTTGAAAGCCTAAGTCACCTGGTGCAGAAGATTGCCGATCAGGATGTCAAAGCCTTTGAGCCCAGGAAGACTTGGAACAATAAGGTGACCTTCATCGGGAGAGAAGAAGACTCTGGATCGGATGAAGAGCTGAATGTCGATGCGGCCGAATGGGTGAAGGATAAGAAGCCTGTGTCTTGTCCATTCGGCCAAAAGGAAACAGAAAGGTTCACCTTTGATATCACCAAGGCCGATAGGATGTTTGACCTATTGCTGCAAGAGGGGCGAATCAAGTTGGCGCCCAATCAAGTGATTCCATCAGCCGAAGAGCTCAAGAAGATCAGGTACTGCAAGTGGCATAATGCAACTTCACACAGTACCAATGACTGCAAAGTATTCATGCAGCAGTTGCAGTCGGAGATTGAGTCTGGGCGTATTAAGTTTGAAAACTCTAAAGCCCAGAAGCCGATGAAGATAGATCAGCACCCGTTCCCAAACAACATGGTGGAGATCAATGACAAAACCAAAGTGCTGACATCGGAAGCCGCCAGAAGGAATTCATCGGTAGATCCTGACTACCAAGTGCCTAAGCGCGACGCAGGAAAGTTTGCCGATGACAGAAAAGGTAAGAAGGTTGCCGATGAAGGTAACAGCGCCAACAGGGGTCCCGGAGTGGTGATTACTCACAAACAGCCAAGGCGATATCATCGGCAATCACGTGAGGAACGGCATCGGCAAGAAGAAGAGGAGCATCGGGAATGGCTTCGACATAAGGACCACTGGAGGTGTCCCTTCTTTGTTCATTGCTGGGAAGAAGGCATCAAGCTGCCCACTGCCGATAACTGTCCGGAATGCAATGGGTACTACACAGCCGATCGGTCAGGTAAGCGACCTTGTTTTGATGATCAGGCACCCAGGTACGCCCGACCGCTCAGAGAAGACAGATCGGCACATGGCCGACTGGGGGGCAAGCTCAGTGCCCATGATCGGCTTGGCAGGCGCGTTGACCAGAGGGAGCTCGAGGCGATGGCCGACGCTAGAGTGCCCGACGAGGAGATATTCTCCGGGGAGCCCAACATCGGAAGAAGTGCCGATGTAAGCAGTGAAAGGCAGCTTCAACCTGCCTGGAAGACCAAGCTTCCTCCCTGGTGCCCTAAGGGTTTGACTAAGACTCAGAAGAGGAGAATTCAGCGCCAGCGCCGCGACGACCTATATGACAGTCCAGAACCCTCGGAGGAGAAGCAATGGAGGCCGAAGCGCAAGGACAGAGGCCCATCGGCGGATATAAACATGGTTGTCATGTTGCCGATGGAGTTTATGGCACCCTTCAGCGATGATGAAGAGGTTGCCGAGATGGCGCAGTTGGTGCTGGACCCGATGGCGGCTATCTTCGAAAAGCCGGCCGAAGACGAGAGGCAGCACCTGAGGGCTCTGTTTGTCAAGGGCAGGGTGGATGGTCAGCCGATGACCAAAATGCTAGTGGATGGCGGCGGTCGATCAACATAATGTCCTATGTCGTGTTCAGGAAGCTTGGTAAAGGCGATCAGGACTTGGTCGAGACCGACATGAAGCTCAAGGACTTCGAAGGCAATGTGTCAACCGCCATGGGAGCCGTATGTGTTGAACTAACCATCGGCAGCAAGACTTTGCCGACAACATTCTTCGTAATCAGCGGCAAAGGCACCTATAACTTACTCCTTGGGAGGGACTGGATTCATGCTAATTGTTGTATCCCTTCTACTATGCATCAGAGCTTGGTACAGTGGATTGGGGATAGGATTGAAGTCGTCTGCGGTGAGGCCCCATCTACTGTTGCATCGGCGGAGTTAGACACTTATGAGCAGACCAGGTGCATATCTGGCGAAGCCTGGGACAAAGAGTTCCTCAAAGTCGCCGATTACCACATCAAACCGATCCAAGCAGTCGGTCCTGAGGAGGAGTTTTGATGGATCAGTTCGCCGATGACGGAAAGCTGGGGCAGGGCTTCACGTCCGCCGATGACTTGCTCAAGGTTGACATCGGCGATGGTAGTAAACCTAGGCCTACTTTTATTAGTGCTAAGTTAGATTCCCAATGTAAGCAGCAGTTAATTGATTTATTAAAAGAGAATAAAGATTGTTTTGCTTGGGACTATACAGAGATGCCTGGTTTAGACCGATCGATAATTGAACATCGGTTACCCATCAAGTCTGGTTTTCAGCCACATAGGCAGCCGGCGCGCCGATGCAATCCTACCATCTTACCCGACATTAAGGCTGAGATTACCAGGTTAATCGAGGCTGGATTCATTCGGCAATGCCGATATGCCGATTGGATTTCTAATGTGGTTCCTGTGTATAAAAAGAATGGAAAACTTCGTGTTTGTATTGATTTCAGGAACTTGAACAAGGCTACGTCGATGGATGGCTACCCGATGCCCGTTGCCGATTTGCTGATCGATGCTGCTGCCGGACATCAAATTATTAGCTTCATGGATGGTAATGCTGGGTACAATCAAATATTCATGGCTGAAGAAGACATACCCAAGACTGCTTTCCGATGTCCGGGTCACGTCGGCTTGTTTGAGTGGGTAGTCATGACTTTTGGCTTGAAGAACGCCGGTGCCACTTATCAGAGGGCGATGAATTTTATCTTTCATAAGTACATCGGCACAATTGTTGAGATATACATCGATGATGTGGTGGTTAAGTCTGGAGACTTCAAGAAGCATCTTGCCGATTTGCAGAAGATATTGGAGTGCACAAGGAAGCATGGAGTGAAGATGAATCCTAACAAGTGTGCGTTTGGCGTATCGGCAGGGCAATTTCTGGGCTTCATGGTGCATCAAAGAGGCATTGAAATCGGCAGAAAATCTATCGATGCAATTAACAGGGTAGTTGCCCCCAAAAACAAGACTGAGCTGCAGTCTCTGATCAGCAAGATTAATTTCATTAGAAGATTTATATCCAATCTGTCTGGTAAGATTAAATCTTTTAGTCCTCTGTTAACGTTGAAAGCCGATCAGGAATTTATATGGCGAGAAGAGCAGCAGTTAGCCTTATAAGAGATTAAAAGGTACTTGGTAAATCCCCCAATCTTAGTTCCACCTCAGCACGGGAGGCCTTTCAGGTTATATTTGTCTGCCGACGACGGTGTTATCAGGTCAGCCTTAATTCAAGAGTTTGAAGGGAAGGAGCGTGTAATATATTACCTGAGCAGGAGGTTGGTGGACGCTGAAACCAGGTATTCGGCCACAGAGAGAATGTGCTTATGTTTATATTTCTCTTGTACTAAATTAAGACACTACTTACTATCGGCCGAATGCACTGTTGTCTGCAAAGATGATGTGGTCAAGTACATGTTGTCAATGCCGATTTTGAGTGGGCGAATCGGTAAATGGATTCTAGCATTATCTGAATTTGACCTAAGGTATGAATCGGCAAAGGCTGTTAAGGGTCAAGTGATGGCCGATTTTGTCACTCAGCACTGCAATATGGTGGGCTTTGTTGAAATTGCCCCTTGGACTCTGTTCTTTGATGGGTCTACGTGCAAGGATGGAGCAGGTATCGGTATTCTGTTAGTCTCACCCCGAGGACAGAGGTACGAAATTTCTTTGCCGATTGTTGCTACTTCAACAAACAATCAGGCTGAGTACCAGGCTTTGCTTAAAGGGTTAGAACTACTCAGGGAAGTGCATGCCGATGCCATTGAAATCTTCGGTGATTCCATGTTGGTGATTAATCAGCTGATCGGGATATATGAGTGCTGAAGTGAAGTATTAATTGCAGCCTATGAGCGGTGTCTGCGGTTGTTAAAGGAGTTCAAAGAGTACCGCCTTGAGCACATTCCAAGGTTGCATAATGAAAAGGCTAATCGGCTGGCACAGAATGCCTCAGGATATCAGCCGATTCAGGAAGTCACGACATTGGTAACAAATGCCGATGATTGGAGAAAGGGGATTGCCGATTACTTGAGGGATCCATCCAGAAAAGTTGAAAGGCGCCTAAGGTTCCAGGCCACTAAGTATGTGCTTCTTGATAATGAGTTGTATTATCGGACAATTGACGAAGTTTTGCTCAGATGTCTTGGCAAAGAGGAATCAAGAGAGTTGATGGGTGAGATCCATGAAGGTGTATGTGGAGCGCATCAATCGGCATTCAAGATGAAGTGGATGATTAGGCGGAATGGATATTATTGGCCAACAATCCTGGAAGATTGTTTTGATTATTTCAAAGGGTGCCAAGATTGTCAGAAGTTTGGTAATGTGCAAAGGGCGCCTGCATCGGCAATGAATCCTATAATTAAACCTTGGCCGTTCAGAGGATGGGCTATTGATCTCATCGGCCAGATTTATCCGCCGTCGAGCAAGGGGCATAAGTTCATACTTGTTGCTACCGATTATTTCACCAAATGGGTTGAGGCAATTCCATTGAAGAAGGTGACATCGGCAAACATGGTGGATTTCGTTAAGGAGCACATTGTTTACCGATTTGGTATTCCTCAGACCATTACTACCGATCAAGGGACCATGTTCACATCGGGAGAGTTTGGTGACTTTGCTGCTAGCACGGGTTTCAAGGTGTTAAATTCTTCTCCTTATTATGCTCAAGCTAATGGTCAGGCTGAAGCAACTAATAAGGGAGTTATTAAGCTTATAAAGCGCAAGATCGAGGAAAACCCCAGAAGGTGGCACATGGTATTAAACGAAGCCTTATGGTCGTATCGGATGGCTTGTCATGGTGCAACCAAGGTCTCGCCGTATCAGTTGGTTTATGGACACGATGCTGTCCTACCTTGGGAAATCAAAACTGGTTCTAGGCGATTATCTTTTCAAAATCAGTTGACGACCGATGATTATATTACTCTGATGAAAGATGAGTTAGAAGATTTGGTAGGTCATCGGTTAAGAGCGTTAATTAGTATTGAAGAGAACAAGAAGAGGGTTGTCCGATGGTATGATAAAAAAGTAAAGGTAAAAGAATTTGCCGATGGTGATTTGGTTTGGAAGTTGATTTTACCGATTGGGACTAAGAGCTCTAAGTTTGGAAAGTGGTCCCCTAATTGGGAAGGTCCTTATCGGATAAAACAGTCTGCTCCTGGTAACGCGTACATTTTGGAAACCCTCGAGGGAATGACGTTTTCTAGGGCGATCAATGGCAAATACTTGAAGAGATATTACCCTAGCGTATGGGTAGACGCATGATGCTTAGTCAAATGCCGATGAAAAGTAAACTTATAAAAACATCGGTAGAAGCAAACTGGCGTTATATTACAAAACAAAATTAGGTATCAGGTTACATTCCTGCCGATACTACAGACATCAAAATAAGGAATGGATAACATTTATCGCGCGCAGGCGAATTTGGTCTATTTCATCTAACTCTTGAGCGTCAGCATCGGCAGAGCCCTCAACCGGTTTCATTTTCTTCTTCCATGAGATAGCTTGCCGAGCATATTGATCCCTTTCTTGCTGCAAAGCCCCGATGGAGTCAGACAGTTGGGTCTTCTGTTGATGGGCAGCTGTCAGACCCTCTTCAGTCTGTTGCAGTTCTGCCAACAGCTCCTCTTTCCTCGCCGATAGCCGAGAGATTTCCTGGTCGAGGTTGCCGATGGAAGTTTTGGCTTGACCGATGCTTCTGTGCTTCTCATCGGCAAGGCCTTTAAATCTGAACTTCTCTTCCTCACTCTTGGCTTGGGCCGCTCTATCGGCAATACGACGAGTAAGCCGCTGGTACTGAATTTGTTTGATGTCAATGGAAGCCGCTTGAAGGATGGTTTCTGCTGCATCGGCAGAAAGATAGCTTTGGATATCTTTGAATATAATCCTTGCCGCCGATGAGTCCTGGACAAGTTGGGAAGTATCTTGCAGCAGTAGGGAGAGCAACTCCTCAAGTTTGGACTTGACTTCTGCTGATAGAGCCGGGTGGGAGCTCTCCTCTTCATCGTCATCAGGGACGTCGACGGCGAAGGAGAATAGACTATCTGCTTGGAGGCGACTTTGTCGCTCATCTCCGGTTTGAAGGTTTAGACTGTAGGAGAAGAGGCTGTCCGGAGAGTCTTGGGCCTGAAAACAGAGGTTAAAATATGCTGATTGTAAAACCATACTATGAGCTTTAAGGTAATCTACTTACCGTCTTGAAGCGGATTTCCTGCCTGGAGCTTGGCATGCCAGACGGTCCAGCTTCATCTTGAACATCGGCAGCAGACGCCGATGACTGAGCCTGTGTTGGGGAGGCAACTGACGCTTCTAGTCTTGACGTGGTTGTTGCTGGTGTCGCCTCCGATGTAGTGGCGGTTTCTTGCAATGGCACTATGTCATCGGGGACCTGGATCGACGCTGCCGATGCCGATGTCGTTGCTACTGCGGGAGCTTGAGTGGTTCCTTCGCCAGATAATCCGGTTGGCAATGCCGACGCCAAAACCTCCGTTGCTATGGCGGGAGTTGTTTCTTCAATTACCACAGCCTGTGCCGATGCCGTTTCGATCTCCTGGACGAGGGCGTCGTCCATCGGCTGTTCAGGTACGGAGGTCGATGGAACTCCTACCAACGACCCGTCCGCGGGTGGCGCGACTGGAGCTGGAAGCTCTGCTGGCAACGTATCGGTAACTGGTGGTGCAGTTGGAGCCGATGGCGGAGGAGAAGCCAGCCTCAAGCGCCTTTTCTTTGTCGGCGCAGCGGTAGGAGAGCCAATCCGCTTGGATGAAGACTGGGGGGCATCGACAACAGAATCAGAAGTTAGTTGTATTCTGTGAGCAGATGCCGATGACCATAATGCCTGAAAATACAAAGCGAGTTATGCAAGGTAAATGTTGCCGATGGAACAGTGTATGATCGGTACAAGTAAAGAGTTTACTGCATAAGTTTGTGTGAAGGCAACAGCGGCAGCCGATGTAGCCTGAGCTGTTGTAGGCATCGGCAGGGGTACCTGTTGAGGCGTGAAGGCGGCCAACGTCGGGGCTTTGTTGCCGATGATCGATATAGGGCCCATCATCCGAAGTTTGAAAGGTCTGCCGCTATTGCTCATCGTGGGGACTGGATCATCGGCCTGTCAAATACAAAGGTGCAGAGTGATGATACTGATGACAAATAAAATAATGAAAGTACATCGGATAGTGAACTTACTGCGTCGTCGGGAATGAGGTAATCGGCGTCGATCAAGTGCCGATAGTAGTGCGAAGACTTGGCGAGTAGTTGGCACTTCCACTCTTGCCACCAAGACTTGAACTCGTTGGTAATGAAGGAGGTTGGCGTCCAGGAGGACAAGTCAAGGTCTGACAAATCGGCATCGGCAGGGAGGTTGATGACTTTGTTCCAATCCAGATTGCTGGAGATTGTCTGTCTGGGTCTTACTACCTTGGAATAGCACAGCTTGATTGGCAGTTGGCCAAATGCCAGTTGTCTTGCCGCTGCCGATGGATAGTAAAACTCGTACGATGGCGGGGCATTCTTCCCAGATCCAAAAATGTTTACCGGGATAGCTCGGGGAGTTATACTGGCCCTCATGATTGCTTGGTTCTCGGGCAGGCTCATATCGGTTAAGTTAAACAGCAGTGGAAAATGATTGTCTTCATCGAGGTATGGCCACTAGGCCCGTTCCGAGGAGGGGAATCCGTTGTAGAACTTCTGGAAGTAATAGCCGAAGTGCTCCTTGTCGGCATCAGTACCTGGCAGCATTATGATGGCTTCTCCAAAGTTAAGCGGAGGCCGAGTTGCCTATTCGTCATCATCGTATCGGTAATCTTCTGATATATCTCTCGGGAATTGTTGGGCAAATAGATCAAACCCGAGAGTCTTGTGCATGTGAGCGTTCAGCCATAGGTTAACAAACCACCAGGGGCCACCGAGATTGCCGATGGGCTCCCCTAGCAGCAGCTTGTTGGATACTTGGTGCAGCAATCGGTAGACTGACCCGAGGAGGTACCTGCCTAAAGGGAGACTTGTGCCATTGGCAAGCAGTTCAGCCGCGGGGAGATGCATGGTAGTCGGGCCGATAGTTTTGCCACAGAAGACAAACTTTTCTAACCACATGTTTAAGAAGATGGCATGCTCCCGTTGGCTTACCGATCCAGTTTTCTGATGCTCCTGAATGTAGCCTGTCCAGCCGTCGATACTGCGGGTGCTCACCTTGTGCTCAGCTTTTCTGTTGAAGAGGCTAAGCGTATCGGCAGAAGTGATATCCAAGCTGGTCAACATGTAGACATCGGCAAGGGTGGGAGTAGTTGGTCCATGCCTGAAGAGGAAAGCATTCATGCTATCGGACCAGAAGTATGAAGCTGCTATCATTAAATTCTCATTCTTCTCTGTATCGGCAATTGAGAGCCTAATGCATTGATCTAAGCTACGCTCCTGCCAGTACACCTGCTGTGACCTTGCCAACCTCAGATACCAGTTTTTCCATCCTTTGGTGTGCTTGGGCCATGAACGGAATGTATCTTTCCACAATCCCAGACCAAAGCTTTCAGATCTAAATGGTATCCTATTGGTTTCTGCGTTGATGATGGAAGTGGGGTCTGGATTGCCCATTGGGCCTAGGCAGCTAAGATTGGAACCAGCAAGAGGGATGATAACTTTGTTGTACAGCTCCTAGGGTTCGAGAAAAGGACGAATCAGAAGGAAGAACAGAGATGAAATCAGGTTTTTTGCGCAAAAAAGAGAGGTTGGATTAGATGAGGAATGGATCTTACCATCGGGATGTCAACTTGGATCGCCATTTGGAACCGGAGGGGTGCTTGGTTCGTTCTTAGATTGCAAAGGGTACTGTTGCTCGAGCTTGTGTTCTTCAGGGCAGCCGAAGGTTGAAGACGAAGGCAGGAAGGTGAAAGTGAAAATGGGCTCGGGTAAAAAGGACGATATGGACCCCAGTAACTTTTATAAGCCTGTTCAGGGGCATTTTGGGTTCTGTTCCACACTGTGCAAGAATGTAGGGAGGCCCGCGGTGGATACGCGCGGTAATCGAGGTGGTAAGTAACTGTTCGTGCTGCAATCGAGGGATTTTATTATTAAATTGCAGTTCCACATGCGGGGATCGAGGAAACCGTACGTTTATCTCGGGGGTAACGGCTACAGCAACGGCTACAACAACGGCTACAGTGGAGAGAATTTCGGCACGTAAAGTTATACGCTCCGAAACTGGGGGGCATGTGTTGATACCGTTTTTCGACACGTGTCAAATGGGCTGAGGCTTGACTGGTCAGCGGCCGTTCTCCATCGGTATCAGGAGTTGATAATGCCGATAGGAGGGTGCTATGAGTTTTGCCGATGGAAGCTGATGAGCCTTGTCGACCAAATCGGTGAAGTCTTGCTGGAACTGATTGCCGATAAGGAATTTTTGCCGATTGCTGATGAAGGGGTCTTGCCGATTGCCGATAAAAGCTTGTTACCGATTGCCGATGGGAGATGGTTGCCGATTGCCAATGAAGAAGATGCTGCCGATTGCCGATCGGAAAAGTATTACCGATGCCGATGGGCGTGATTTAGCACTTGGTAGCAGCGGAAGACTACCGGTGACCAAAGAAGGAAGTTGCAGGGATCTGCCGATGGAAAGTTTCCATCGAAGAGTATAAGGAAACTGGTGTTCTGTGCCAGTATTAATATAGTGGTTTGCGTCCGACTCTTGCATGGGTCGCTTATTTTCCTTTAAAATAGGTGTGTTTGTTTAGGGAATAAATATTGTTATCCGGCTCCTGCGCGAGTCAGTTTCCTTTAAAGTAGGAGTTTGTTTTTAGGAAAGATATGTGTCGTGTCTTTGTACAACTCTCCATGCGGGAGTATAAATATGAGCCCGAGGGCTGTGGAATATATATCAATCAATCAAAAACAAACCAATTCTACTTTTTATCCTACTTTTATCGCAATTTACCTTCTTATGCATTAGTTGTAGTTATTAACGAGTTCTTCAAGCTTTCGACGGGCTGCATCACCTTGATCTCCGTCAAAATCCTTGCTAGTTCCGCGTGGGAGTACCTCTAGGCTTTGGCAATCCAGGCGCATCGCTGTTTGCCTCGTCTAGCTCTGCTCTAAGTTATCCGTGATCAATCTGAGCCTTGACGTCCGGGCGCATCGCCGTCGTCTCGTTCAGTTTGTCATAGTTATCATCCTTGTCGATTGATTGGTCAAATCGACTGGCACGCCTTCGACATCGAGCTTTGGGTAATAGCCCGAGGTGTTCACGGATCTGACGCTTTTTGTGTCAACAGACGCCATGGATCCCGGCGGCACAAGCTCGCCGGCGAACGCGGGGAAAACGCTCCCGACCGCCTCGGCTTCAACCAAACGCACAGAGAGGACCGGCGTGCCCGTGCGAGTGTGAAAGTGGGCTCGATTGAGGCGGCGGCTTGCCGGTGCGGGATGGCTGCGGTGGCGCCATTGACGGCGACGCGGGGTACTCACGGGTAAGGCCCTAGAGGCCACAATTCGCAGAATTAAAGGCTCAGGGAGGAAGAGGGAGTGATGGCGAAGCTCACCGAGACGGATTGGAGAGCGGCAGAGGCTCGAGGGAGGCGGTCGACGTGCGGCAACGGTCGGCGACCTTCGTGTCCGCGCCGACGGGCGTTCTGCGGCCTAGGACAGATCACAGAGGGGAAGTTCAGGCTCTGTGTCCCCGGAAACACGCCGCAGACGCAAAACGGGACTTACCGATGCAGTTTGGAGTCCGGAGTTTGCTCGCGCGGCAATCGACGTGCTTCAGCGGACGGTGGTGCTCTGCGACGGCGAACTACGATGAAAAGAGAGAGCAGGGGGGCGGTGCTCCGCTTTATAGTGCGGAAAAGAGAGTGTGGGGTGTGTGGTGTTGGTTGCGAAGCCGAGGGAGGTTCGTGGGCGAGTGGGGAGCGGGGCTCGCGGCGGTTGCGGCTCTGTGCTTCCGAACTCGGCGGGAGGAGGGAGACGGCGCCGACACCTGGGGCCCGGTTGGCAGAGAGAGGAAGAGAGAGAGAGGAACGGTTGGGGACGGGGCTGACGGATGGGGCCCGGTTGGCAGCGAGAGAAAGAAGAGAGAGGGCAGTTGGCACTCGGTTGGGCCGAGAGCTGGGCCTCGACCTTTGCTGGGCCGGGCAGAAGAGGGGAAGGAGAGAGCGAGCGGGCCAGGGAGAAAGAAAAGAGAGGGAGTGGGCTGAAAGGAGGGAGGGAAGGTTTTTTTTCTATTTCTTTCTTTTCTTTTTCAAACCCTTTTTCAAACCGTTTTCAAAATTGAATTTGAATTCAATTGAATTTTTCTTTAAACACAGACATCACAAGTAAACATATGCAGCAGCATGTATGCACACTCATGTTACTAAACTAAGAATTGATTTTAATTCAATAAATTTTTATTATTTCACTAAATAAAATGCTCACATAATTCTTTAATAAATCATTTTCTATTATTTTAAATGAAATCAACTTGTGGGTGTTACAACACCATAGGTAGCCTACCATAGGCGCAATTAAAAACGTTTAACATTTTTTAATCCATGGAAAACAAATGGAAAACAAGCAAAAAAAATATAATATAAAAGTATTACAAATATAACAGTATCAAAACAGTAAAGAAACAGTAGCAGTAATATAAATTATAACAAAGTACAGTCCAACAAGTTGACTTGAATAAAAACATAACACACACTAGAAAGTCCATAGTATGATACACATTCAAGTTCAACGAAACTTTAGATGAAACAAACTAGACAAACATAAATAATTAACAAAATACAAGTACTGAAACGAAACAACAGTTTTTAAAAAATCACTGCACCAACAAAAGTCTCATGTGAAACAAACAGATCTGACTTGTAGAGTCTTTTTTTCCAAATGATAGATACCCTTGGCAAACTGAGATCGTGCAGCAAAAGGACTCTTCTGGTATATAGGAAAAATCCTATCACAATCGATAGTCTGATAAACATCTTCTGCTACAACTCTAACAACAGCACTAAGAACACGGTAGAAAGACAACACTTGACCATCCACCAAAGAAGATCGGCTAGCCATACGATTAGCTTCAGCTTCATCACCAACCAACACATACACAGTACCATTCTTTGAATCTAGGGCAAAGTTGTAGATAGCAAGAATTTCACGTCCTGTGTTCTGCCTGTTCTGCCTGATAGCACGAGCAACTAGTCTGACATTGCTCACACCTTTAGAAGCAATTAGACGATCTTGCGCATCAGGAACTAAGCCCAAAGAATCAAGAACAAACAATGACAAAGACTCATTTTCTATGGTGAAAGGAACAGCAGCATCAGGAACAATAGAGTCCTTGGGATTAACAATCTAAGAAATAAACAAAAAAAATTATGAAGTATACAATTCAATTTTCAAATATAATTAGTAAACAATGAACAAAACAAAACCTAAAAACTAAGAAAAGATTACACCAGTAAATATATTATTGTGCTCATGCAATACAAATATAGTATATAAATCAGAGAGCAAGTGCACAAGCAACAATGCTTGATGCAACCACTATGAACAATGAACAAGGATAAAACAAAATTAAAAGACTTGCTAACTATAAAAGAGACCAAACTGTATATCAGGAAGAATATACACTTAAACTTACATGGATTCTATCTGGAATATCGAAAAATCCTTTATGAGAGCCTTCCCTTACGACAATGCTTTTCACTTTATAAATACTAATGGGTGCTAAGCCAACCCTTATTTTAAAAGAACGATAATAAGAAGCAAGGTTGTCATCGTCAGCCAGAATGTATACAATACCATCAGATTCATCAAGAACAAACTTAAATTTCTTCACAAACATGCTTCCATGGATGTGCTTGAAAGCACGGACAATAGTCATAACTGCATCATAAACAGGAATCCTAGTCATGCACTTAGCAGCCAATAAGCGAGACTGAGCACCTTGAGTGATACCAAGAACCTCAGTAACATAGCTCGAAATAGCCCTATTGTGCATAACAAACCTATTGCCAAGATCCATCTAGAATAGATTAAAAAAAATAGTTACATAAACACTTATATATTACTTTCAAAAATATATAAGTCAAACAACATTCTACTCAAATGACAGAAACAAAATAAAGAACTAATATAAGTCACAAAAACATCAAAATATTATAGATTACAAATAGATCAGAAAGAGACTATAGAAATCAAGGATATTTTAGATGTGAGCAGTAAGATTTAGATCATTAAGATGTCAACCGTAAACAAAATACTATAGATTAAGATCAGACAGAAAAAAGTACCTAAATAAAGAAAATAGATTAGATACAAACACGACAAACAGTCTAAAAATAGAAAATAATCCAAAAAAATCACTTACCTTGAGCAGCCTAAAGATAAAAGTCACACAAAATATAGAACACTAAAAAATAACAAGAAACAAGTTAGTTTAACAAACAAAAAAAAGGAAAAACTTCACCACAAAAGAAGAAGAATAGAAAGGACTTCAATAGGGAACAAGACACACTGCACAAGAACCTGAGAAAAATATCGCAAGCCAAATAGAAGGAAGAAGAGAAAAAGATTGAAACTTGCATTCAAGAACCTGAGAAACAAGGGCAAAACGAAATAGGGCTGCAGCCAAACAGAAGGAAGAAGACAACACGAGACAAAGAAGAAAGAAGAAGAGAACAAGTGACAAAAAGGAAGGAAGAAGAGAAGGGAAGAAACCTCTGATGAGCCGTAAATGAAGGTGAACGAGAAATGCGAGTGGAAGGGAGAAGGTCAAACGAGGAGGCGAGTATAAGTAGTAACTACCATTGTTGCACAGTAAATGAAGGGGCACCAGACGTGGAGAAACCGAAAAGCCAACAACCGTCCAATGAGAGACGAACAGAGTAAATGCACACAACCACCAAAAGTTAAAAAGCCCAAAATACGTTCAGATGGCCCAATACGTACAGATGGCCCAAAACACTGGCCTATACCTGCCTTGAAAGGTAAAATGTGCTTCCAAACACAGGCATATGAAGTGCACAAATCATAAATGAAAAAAGAGATCTGCCCCCCACCCCCACCCCCCTTCCAAAACCAAACAACCACCACAAACACAGGCATATAACTGCCATGAAAGCTAAAATGTGGTTAAAAACACAGGCATATGAAGTGCAAAAATTCAGAAATGAAATAAAAGGTCTGCCCCCCCCCCCACCCCCACCCCCCTCAAAAAACCACACAACCCACACAAACACACAGAAACTAGGAAAAACAATTGCATATACATAGAACTATAATTGCAACACCAAAAACCTACAATTGGACTTGTATCTGATTGTAATTATGCAAATTTAATATTTTTTTGTTGCATGGGTTACCAAGCAAACAAGTATACTATCAATGTGCCTTCTAAAGGCTAAAATCTACCTTAATTTCCTTCCCTCAAAATATGATTCCTGACTAAACATCAAAAGGCTAGGTATGTAGAAACATCTAAATCCTACACTATCAGTCAATAATCTGAATTCTATTACACACTGAAACCTTAATGCATTCTATATAAAAAAGAAGAATAACCTAAATGCAGATACTTCTTTGCTGTAACACAAGAAAACAAGAACCTAAAAAAACAGTTATGATGGAACACCAAGACTAAACAACAAAAAAAATTAAAACAACAAAAAGTAATTCAAAACCCTCCTTTACCAGGGCTTGGGACCTGCTATGATGGGACACTGTTAGGTACCCCACCATAGGCGGAGTTAAAAATGTTTTAACATTTTTTTTACCTATCCAAAATAACAAATCATGAAACAAATGACAGTAATATAAGAAATAGTAGCAGTAATATAAATTATTACAAACCACAGTCCAAACAAAAGACTTGCATTAAAAGATAAGAAACAACTAACATCTTGAGATTACAGGAAGATAACCTCATCAAACTCAATAAAACATGCACTGCACACTACCGGGTCTAAGGAAAAATTCTATCACACACAACACTCTGATAGGAATCCTCTTCTGCAGCTCTAACAGATAAACTCAGAATACGGTATAGACAAATTATTTTGCCATCAACCTTCCAGGAACGTCCAGCCATTATGTTAGCATCAACTTCATCAATCACCAAAATATAGACAATCCCATTGGTTGAATCCAAAACAAACTTACATGTGCACATGTATTGTACGCCACGATTCTGCTTGATAGCACAAGAAACTAGTTTCACACTGCCAACTCCTTTAGCAGCAACTAAACGACTTTGGTACCCAGGAGCTAAGACAAAATACTCAACAACAAACAACGAAACCACTTCATTGGCTAATGTGAACAGAACTGCTGCATCAGGAGCAAGTGAATTCTTGGCAAGAACACCCTACAAAAAAACATAACTCAAAACACGAATATAATAAACAAAATACAAAATAGACAACACTAAACACAATAAAAACTTACATGCATTCTATTTGGAATATCCCTGAATGATTGGATAGATCCTTCCAGTATACCAATACATGAGACTTTACATATATCAACAGATACGAAACCAACCAAGACTCTCCAAGCACAAAGCTGAGAAGGAATATCACTCTGACGAGCCAAAACATACGCAACCTTATCTTCCTCATCAAGACAGAACTTGAAACTCTAAAGAAACAAAGGACCACGAAGGTGTTTCAAAGCCCGAGCCACTGTCATAACTCTGTCTTCAACAACACTAACCCTGTTGAATTTCACTGCCAGCAAACAATTCTGATCACCAACATTGAGACCTAGAACTTCAAGCACATAACTAGAAACATTCCTCAGTGGCATGGTATACTTTTCCAACAGACGATCCATCTACAACAAAAAGAATAAAGAATACTGTCACAACTCTACTCTACTGCAACTCACTATACTAATACTTAAATAAAAGGAATACGAGTGGTCAAAATTAATCGGAAACAGTCATAACATGCGACAAATAAAAAAACAGAACCACAAAAGCAGGAATCCAAAAATAAATACATCAGATGAAGGGTCGGGAGTAAAAGCTGCAGCTGAGAAAACAAATAAAATCAGCAAGACTGACCGATTCAATGACATGCAAAACTACAAAAAAACCTACACACAGTACACAAATTCAACCACAAAGAAAAAACAACCCTCCTCCTTTGCAAGGGCTTGGGACCTGCTACAATGGCACAAATAAATATACCACCATAGGCGGAGTTAAAAACTTTTTTTTCATTTCCTATCTATGGAACCTGAAGCTTAGATCGAAGACATATCAAAATTTATCTATGCAAAGACAGATAACAGAATTGAAACTGCAAAACCACATTCATAATCAAACATCACAAAACAACAAGGGACACCTTACATTAAAAAAAGCACAATCATTTCACAAAAATGACAATTCTTTTTCTGTAGAAAGACAGAACACATAAATTTAAAGGCAAATTAGCACAAAGCACAATCAATTTACACAACTAACAATTATTTTTCTATAGAAAGACAGATCACAGAAATCTAAAGGCAAATTAGCAAAAAAACAATCAATTAACAAAACTGACAATTCTTTTTCTATAGAATGATAGATCACAGATATTTAAAGGCAAATTAGCACAAATCACAATCAATAAACAAAACTAACAATTCTTTTTCTATAGAAAGACGGATCACAGAAATACAGATCAAACCTAATATCATTTGGTATAGTTTAACCTCAACATAGCACATTAATATAAAGTACCAATTAGCCACCACCTATTCAAATGAACCTAGCTGATTCATTACAAACTCCAGTGCACTCATAGCATGAACCAGGACAACTATAAAACATGAAGCCTAACAACAAATTCTAAATAAATTACACGAATCATCCTCCCTGCTCCAACATGCCATAGACCTGAAAACAGAAATAACAAAACAATTAAAAAATAAATGCATGAAAAAACATTAAAGAAAATGATATTGAAAAAATTATTACCTCTCTAACTTTAGACTGTCCACCAACTGCAGAATTGAACTCATTGAAAATCGTATCATTCACATACTTGATGCGGAGGTTCCCAATATCATCTTCACCATACTTTTCACTCATGTTAACACTCACTTCAAAGTACTCTAAGTTCTTCATAGCATATATACCACTATCATTCATTATGCTACATACAAAATAGAACAACATTTGGGCCATAACTAATATTAAAACAACCAGATAAAATTAATAGAGAAAAGATGTTGCTTAGCAGATTTTAAAACACTTTCTACTTCACCTACTTTTCAGACTGCTGAGGTACATCTGCAAAGAAAACAAGATATCCACGGAAACCAAAATCAATCTTCACCACTTCAGCCCATATAGTGCACAAGTTCTCTATCTACAAATTTGATCAACGAAATAGATTACAGTACCTTTCAATATTTCTCATAATTAAGATAAAACTATCCATTACATTATAACAAATAATAAAGCAAAGAAATATTATGCTCATACTTACAAATTCATCTTTCACAGCCTTATGAAAAGTTGAGTCTCCTCCAAAGTGTAGTGTGCATGAATCTAAAATTATACACCATCTTATACTAATATAGACAACTACCACATACCAGCGATCACGGAACAGAATTGGAAAATATAGCTGACAAAACCAAAAACAAATTAAAAACAATACATTCTTAAAGCAACTAACACATGTGTGATAATAAACAATAAAAACTTCACTTACGTAGTTGCTATGTGTTAAGGAACTTGCATGGTTAGCACCCTTGAAGCATCTAACATCTGTGTCAAATAACGCTTTTTCGTTCTCATCATCACGACCATAATTTCCAATAAGATAATCCTTTCAAACACAAAATAATCAGTTTTCTTTTCAAATACAACTTACTACGAATGCTTGTAATTTGCACCAACTTTTCAAAAAAGTAGTGAACCTGAGAAGAAATGCTTACACCAATACAAGTAGCTGAAAAAACAAAAATCATACTTACACCAACTTTTAAAAAGAAGAAATGCTTGTAGCAATTCTTGGGGTGTCTCCTGAGAAATAGTAATTTACATAAAGCATTCACTACAAAGTAGTGAACCTGCCCTTGAGATTTAAGAGAACTTGCAAGTGTACTTAATCTGACAACCACATGCCCATAATCAATTGCTGCAAAACTGAAATAGAAAAAATTTATACATATTAACAATACTCATGCAAAACATTGTACACATGAATGAAACTACCTCCCTCCATAAGGAGGTTATGAAACATTTCAAACTTACTCTGCACATTCAGTTTCTGTCATCCTCAATACAACACCATACACGGTCATCTCATGATTGGACACTTTTATCTTTGATTGAGGATTCATATAAGGATTCTGCTTATATTTGCTTGGGACTATAAGCCTCCTAGTATGATGGACAGCTAACTTTCCACTATAAGAGTTCCAACAACCTTGAACACCATCTTGACTTGACAAAGACTTAGAATTGTCTAATAATCCATTACTGTGAACAGAAACAGAAGGCTCACCAACTAATGCAACAGATGGAGGGCATCGAAGAGGTGTTGCAACAGGTGCCTGCTAAATTTTAAAAAACAATAACCAAATCAAGTATAGGTACAAAATAAGGAGGTCCAAAGAATCCACACACACACATTAGAGCCAATAAAGTGCATAGATGCTACAAATTCAAAATTATTCAACTAAACTGCTTCTTCACTTATGAACAACAAAAACAAAAAAGAACCATCACAATTGTCCATGCAAAACTATGCAACACAAGTTTGTAGCACAAACAAGGTGCTATTAGGAAATTATCCCAGATAACAAATGTTCAGAACCAATAAATTATACAGTCTCAGTTACACATTCATAATGTTCTCCAGAAGGACTAATTACAGCTAGAGGAACAGCAGCAGTTGAAGCTTCAGCAGTATCAGAATATTTAGTCCAAGGTATAGAGACCATATGGAGAATGTCCTAATGCAAAAAATAATACTACAATATTAGAAACAGAAAAGAGATCAAAACATATTTCACAACATATAATCCAATAAACAAGCTTACATTTTCAACATTGACATTTCTTTCTCCCTCTTTAGTTTTTTCAGAGACACTAATTCCCTCACTGCTCACATTACTACCTCCAAATGGTTGATGAGGCATCACCGGGTTCACAAAAATCCAACCATTTCCATCAGTTCCTTCCTAGAATGTGTGCTCAATAATTGTTTCAGATTGAACCTATCCAAAATTGTAAGTTCATAAGCTTCTAGTATAAAGATCAATGATAAATATATGCACACCTCCATGGCAAAAAAACAACTACATAAGCACTATGAAGAAAAAAATATATTAAAAAAAATGAAAATGGTTATACCTCACAATTGACTTCATGATGCATATCATTTGATACAGGATTTGGAGTCACAAAATTTTCTCCATGATTACAACAAGCTGTACCAGATGACGTACCAACAGGACGCCTCAGTTTTGGATCCTCGACATGATTTCCTAAATTATCCTCATCATCCAACAATCTAAATGACGGTACACTCAGGCTATTAAAGAAGGGGGGGTTTTGTGGTAGATGGTTTATTAACAAGTGCTTTTCCTGCATAAGGAAATGGGAATTGATAAAGAATATTCAAACTTATAGGTTACAGAAATAAATATTACATAACTCATATACCATGATTGCACAAATTTAAATGTGCAATTTAATATTAGTAAATGTAAATTTTATAAAGTTACTAACCACAAGGAGCACAAGTAGGAGCAGTATTTGCAGGCAATTCACTTTCATTCAACTTGGAGGGAATATCCTTTGCCTCTGATAACAATGCCTCTAGACTAGAAGCAATTTGGTTATTCTGCACTGTAACTAATGTGACATTCTCTTTGGACTAAAAACAAAAAATGAAAAATCATTGTCAACTTATGCAGTTAGTACATATCAACATGGCTAGGTTGCAAAAAGAACAGTAATGTGTGTCCATGAATAGATGATTATCTTATGCTATTGAAATCACCAACCACCTAACACAGAAGAAAAATTAAAAACAGTCAAGTACCAACCATACAAACATTGCAAACATATACTCACTTTAACTTTGAGCTTCTGACGTTTAGCTGCACCTTGACTAATTTTGACTTGGGAGTCTTGAACAACTACAGGGTTGTCATTTGCACCACCAGTTCCAATATGTTCCACAACAATTGCCTAAAATCATATCAAAAATAAAAATTATATAAACTCAAATCAGTAAACAAATAACATTACTCAATTTAATAAATAAAATGTACAAACATATACCTTAACATGATCATCTTTAATCACACTCAGAGGAGATTTTCCAAGACGTTTAGATAATCCATGTCAAGTTCTACAAGATAAACTATCAAGGTTGGAAGACTGTGAAGTAATATTCTTTCCCTTCATCTTCCTCTTTCTTATTCCTGAATGTACAAAAGAAAAATATTAATTACAGTAACCTACACTCAGAGGTTGTTCCTGAATGTTTAGGAAATAGAATAATTACAGAATCTCAACACTATAACTTGCATGTAAACATACTGCAATAAACATAGTATGAGCTCACCATTAGAATCCGGAGCAATATTTGCATTCCCATCCATTCCACTTTCTTTGGAACTGCAGGGGATAGTTTCCTCATTTCTGGCATTAAGAATACCACTTCCAGCAGCACAACTAGAGGTTTTCACTTCCTGAACAATGAAAATCACAACTAACATGTCACTTCAATACTATATTTCATAATTGACTTCTACTATCTAGCACAATAAAAAACAAGGATCTAAAACAACTATTCAATACAAACATTACATAAAAAAGACACATACTTGCACTCTTGATTTCCTTACACTCTTTGAACTATTCAAAGGGGGTTCCTCAACAACTATACGATTCCCCTCTGAACCTCCAATTTTACCTTTCAATTCTTTAATCCGACTAAGTGAACATTTCCTAACCCGTGAAGACCTTCGTCGAGCAGAACAAGCAAAACTGTCCGGAGTCAAAGACCCTGAGTCTACAACTTTCAATTTCCTCTTCCTATTCCTTGAAGATGAACCAATTGCAGAAAAGATATTCTCAAGCAAAATTTATGTTTCCTGGGAAGCACGAACATCTTGACTACTATATCCAGTATATCCTCCATCAGATTCAACTTTCTCAGTCACAGATTCATCTCCAACACAAGTTTCATTTCCATCACCACCATCAGCAGCAGGAACATTTCCATCACCAGCATTCGAATCAGTACTTGCATCAAAATTAACATCACCAACATCAACACTAGCATCAACATTAACACCAGCACCATCAAAACTACCATCAGCAGGAACTGCAGCATCAAAACTACCATCAGCAGGAACTGCAGCATCATCAGCTGGACGACCATAAGCACTGTACATGTGCTTGAAAATAGATGTCACAAGATCCCAAGGCCTCCTAAAACCATGAAGTCTGTGGTGCTCTTCAAAGACAACAGATACACTTGCTCTAGCTTGTTTATATGCAAAATACAAGATCTTAACAAATAAACAAAAAACCAACCATTACAAAAACAAAAAACAGCCAAACTCAATAAGCAACCTACATCAACACGCAAATCACCACACTCATTGTTCATACACTCCTTGAACAACGAACAAGCATCATCCAGCAAAAAAGACTCAGCATAACAAGTCTCCTCTACTGATTTGATCTACAAATCATTAACAACATCCTTCAATTCAACTTACTGAAAAATCAACAAAACAAACAGCAAAAAAGAAACATATACTTACTGGTCGCTTGCCGTACTTTCCTCTGCAGACAGAATCAAAGGAAGCATACTTATAGATCATGGACCCTTTCCAACATAAAATTCTAGGCAAAGCAGGAGGTAGATCTTGACCACATCCATATTTCAGAAAGTTCATATAGTAAGCCTAGAAAACAATACATAAGTTAACAGCAACAACACACAAACTAAAGAGCCTGACAAATAAACATAAAAGGAATAGAGACAACACTCACTGCAAAGAAGTATCTGTATCCTCCGATAATGTTTCTTTTCTTCTTCCTATATGATGAAATAGAACTGAACAACCAGTCAAACACAAACTATGACCAATCAAAATCCTTTACAGACTCAACATTGACCAATGCACCCATATACTTAAGACTTGGAATAGTGCTCGAGTTTGGACACAGAAAACATGACAAAGCAACAACCATAAAGAATCGGAATATGTTAGCATCACTCAAAGAGTTTCCAACCAACTTGCTGGCATACCACTTGATACTCATATTGCTACTCTCATCAATCTCCTTCAGAAATTTGGTCTTCCCAGTGTCATCTTGTTGATCACTGATATCCACACCACCAATCGGAAGCCCTAGAAACATATGAACAGATTGGGGAGAATAAGGAACCACTTTACCTCCAACAGTTAGATCAAAACAGTTGACATCAACCTTGTCAGCAAGAAACTGAACCAAATTTCTAGGAACTGAGCACCCATCATACTCAAGCAGCACACCAAAACCATGAGCAGTGATGATATTCCTCTTCCTCTCGTCCAAATCACTAACTACCTTCCCAAAGAACTTGTTATTGCATCTACTACCCGCACTGCTACTCTCACCAACTGTCTCTCTCATATTCTGAAAACCACAAGAAACAATGGTAAATCTGAATTAGCATTTGTAAATCTAAGTTAGCAAAAGCAAAACAAGATAGTTTTCTATGGAAGGACAAGATACAAAATATATGACTACTAACACAACTAACAAGCAACAATAGTAAATCTGAGTTAAAACAAGCTTGACAAGAAACAATTATTTTCTATGGATGGACAAGAGACAAAATCTAGGACTACTAACACAACTAACAAGAAATAATGGTAAATCTGAGTTAAAACAAGCATAACAAGAAAAAAAAATTCTATGGATAGACAAGAGATAAAATCCAGGACTACTAACACAACTAACAAGAAACACTACTAAATCTGAGTTACCAGAAGCTACACAAGAAACAATTACTGATATCAGTTCAGTTTTCAGTTATTGATATCAGTTCCTGAAAATTATAGTGACTCGGCTGCTGGATTCAGTTATGGCTGCCACTAACAAGAGTATATCACTTATGGCAGATGGACAAGTAAAGATCATAGTGTCTTTTGCTGAAACAACAATAGGTAACCAAATAAGGCTACATTCTCAATTCTAACCAAATAATATCGAATAATCAAAGTAGTTTAATTCAAGAAACCATACAGTACTATAACTAAATTACAACCTACCAAAGCACCAAAGAGGAATATCAGTCATCAGGCTCATACTAATACAAATAACTAGAAAAAAGTCACCGCAGCCCTTGAACTATACAAATCCTAGGATACTGCTTCCAATCATTGGGCAAAATGGAATCGAAAGCTGTAGCAGCATTGTGGCTAAAGCAGCAGCAAGGCTACTCGATAAAACCTGGAGAAATCAAACAACAGTCGTTGTTGTACTAGTGGTACAAGTGTAGACAACAAGCTACCAGCTCTTCCGTCTCACAAGCTACCAGCTCTTCCGTCTCATGCACAAGACAAACAAGCTGCTCAAGAGACCAGTTGGTTTATCACATCAACGATCCTTTTCAATGTATATATAATAGGGTAGTGATATGATAAGGCAACTCTAGGAAAGCTCAGAGGAACAACACATACACCAGCAAATAATGCACACAGTCCATGTATAAAATAACTACAACTACAACTATAATTTACCAACCAAACAACAGCTAGATTTCCATACTTGACAAATAGCATTTCATGAAGTAATAATTGAAGCCTTCACAAGAGCATTACAGGAAACTAACCTTTTCAGTTCTTTTCCCAACACCAGATTTCTTTTCTAAATTCCGAGCAATCTAAAAAAATCAAAATGCATACATAGTGAAAAAAATGCTACATGAACTTTGCCTCATTTGGCTCTATCTTAGACATCAGACGACACAGCAACACTAAGCACAATACAAAACAAACAACAAACAAATGGAAACAATAAACAAATGGATGCACAACTAACCTGTCTCAAATGCTTGTAAGTCTTCAAAATTGCAGCTTCACCTATCTCATCCTCTGACGAATGTCCATCCAATGAAGCTAACTCATTTTCTTCATTGGACAAACCAAATGCATCATCACTAAGACCATTTGAAGATTCATCAGCAGAACTGAACTCTTCATCATCCATGGTGACCTTCAAAAAATATTACTTAGCTTCTTATAACACAAACAGAATCCTCCCACTTACCTACCCCACCATACAGAGAGTACAAAACATGCCAACAGTGGCCTAACCCACACACAAGGGAGAACATTTGAAGGTAGGAAGAGCTGAGTTTGTGGGATCTGTGCTCAAGATTAACCACAACTCCAGCAAACAACAGACTGATGCTGGATTCAATACTTCACTGGAACATCAAACTACAACAATGGATTCACACAACCAGTGCTCTGCAAGCAACTAAGAAACCAATGACCAGTGCACTTGTTTAAAACACAAATGCAGCGCTTCCAGGAGTAAACCCTAACAAAACTAAACCCTACTTAGGACCTTGAGCACCGCACACAACCAAATCACAAGGTCAGGCACTCGAAGGCGACATATCTGATTCAACAGCTAACAAATCAAACAACAAACAGGGTCGCCGGTGGGGGAATCAAGGAAACATACCTCAAATCCAAGGGACGTGAGCACCGCACTCCAAGGGACGTCAGGCACTCGCAGAAGGGACTATGAAACTATAGAGTTACAAACTACAAAATGATAGATCATCAACATGCAAACAGCTCAATCATAGTTTCTAAAAAAATGCAAATGGGTAAGACCAGTTGCTCACAGCAACCAAATCAACATGAACTACTAGCCTGCCTAAAAACTGTCAAATGCTTCAACTTCTAGGGAAGTAGTACCTACCAAGAGAGGTTCCAATAGTAGCTCAAAACATGAACTACTGGCCTGCCTAAAAATAGCCAAATACATCAACTCACAAACTAAAAAACATGTACAAGATAACAGATAGGATTTAACCTATTGTTCAAACACCAAAGCTGTGACAAGAAAACTCATAACACCAACCTGCTAACAATGCCAAGGTAACTAATCAAATTGATAATTATCTACATATCATCAAGTAATACCCATGTAATCTAACATAGATCCTAAACCAAAAAATCTACCAACGGCAGTAAGTAGATCAACCAAAAAGACTAATCTTGCAAAAACTGAAACTCCTAATCAGTACCACATCCTGCTCCAAACCATTGAACCGATTGCATACTCCAAAAACAAAATGTAATCCTGCACCACAAGGACACTACAGAGCAATGCAATTGTCCTGCACCAGAAGGGCACTACAAATGTAACCGTAACTCAGGTAAACCCTAATATCTGCAATACATTACAGTACAGGTAAACCCTAATAACCCAAATCCAAACCAACTTACATCGCCCCGTCGAGTCCACCCCACCGAAATCCACCACAGAGAAGAGATCCACCCCACCAAATAACCCAAATCGAGCCAAACTTAGCACAGACCCGAGAAGAAATCAACCCCACCAAAAAAACCAAATCGAGACCAACTCAGCACAGACCAGAGAAGAGATCCACCCCACCAAAAACCCCAAATCGACCCCAACTCGCCACAGACCAGAGAACAGATCCACCCCACCCAAAAAACCCAAGTCGAGACCAACTCAGCACAAAGCAGAGAAGAGATCCGTCTCACCCAAAAAACCCAAATCGAGACCAACTCAACACAGACCAGAGAAGAGATCCACCCCACCCAAAAAAACCAAAACAAATCCGAGCTCAAACAAACAGATCTGCCCCATATCGCCAAATCCAGAGCGGAAGACCGGGGAATGAAGAGTCGCCCCATATCTCCACTTACATCGCCCCGTCGAATCCACCACGACGAGCTGATCTCTGCGTTGCGGCATCTCTGCGTTGCGGCACAGAGAAGAGAGAGGAGCTGAGGAGACGGGAGCAAGGGTTCCGGAGCGAGATAGGGAATGGAATGGCCAAATGAACGCTCCACCCGAAGACAAACCAGCGCGCGTCCCCAAAATACGAATAGTGCACGCCAGAGGTGGGACCCACACGTCAGTGGAAGCAAGAAAACGAACCGTGCGCGGGACGGAAACAGACACACGATGGAGATCGGACGGAGCAAAAATTCGTGTGCTGCAGAGGACAGAATCACACGGGTGAGCTATAGCATTCCTCTTACCAAATAAAGCCGAAAGTGCTAGATTTTGGAACTAAACAAGGCCTTAGTTTTGGCAGTCTGGCTCGTGCTATTGGCCATTCTGTATTAATTCACTCGCTCTTACGCTATCAATTTAGTTCGGGCAAACAGCGTCAATAGCTAGTTTTTTATTGTATATTTTAAAATAAATTTATGGATATGTGTCAAGTTCTTAGCTTAAAGTTGTTTCTCTCTTACTTTTTTTTATGAAAGTTCTTAGCTTAAGGGTATTTTTTTTAGCTTTATTCCTCAACAAACTTTGTAAGCCTCTCTCACAAATCAGCATTACTTTTCAACGAGCGAACTGTGTTTTTTTCTCGTAACAATTCCAAATATGTATTCTACATAAGCTAAATTTTAGCGAAACGAACTTGCCTTAAGTCTTTCGTAAGCTCTTTAATTACTTATTATCTTCTAAAATATATTTTTATCACATCTTGTTTATTAAACCTAGCAGAGATCGACAAAATTAATAATCCATACTTACATTAGAGTACCAAATAATATGCCGGTTAAATTAACCAAATCATTTTTAGACTATACAATACTAGTTGCATAAGCTATCCGTGAGTTACTGAGGTTGGCGTCGTCTTTTAAATGTTCTGTTTAATTACTTGTGGTCTGTTATGGATTCTCTAGGTCTATATCTGATAATGCAAAGTAATTATGCAACGTATGTTATGAAAATCAGGTTCTCGTGAAAACTATGAAAACTCGTATGTGGATCACTGGATCTAAATCCAAATTCAGAGAGTTGCACATGCTAAATACAGAGTCAGAATGCACTCAAGAATAGTTGGACGGCCCATAATGGTATTTTTATTGGTGTCAAGGAAGTTCGTACTTGCCGAAGATTGTACTCTTAATAACAAGATTCCGTATTTTAAATGAACATAATAGTAGTGCCTATTAATGGAGTGGTGCTAAGAGAGGAGTAAATAAGAATTTGGCCAAAGTGAGACTGCTTGGAAAAGTCATAGACCTGGATCATGGATAACAGACGTAGCACAAATTTCGTACGTGCTACAGTGAACAGTGGTTACTTTTCCTCCTTTTGACAACAATATACATCAGAAAAGCATTTGCGGGGGCCTGTTACGTTTGGTGCTGCAGCTAGATCCTGTTGGTGAAATGTGAACAGAGAGAGAGAGTGTGTGTGTGTAATATACCTGAATATTGTTCCATCAAAAAAATATACCTGAATATTTTAGTATTTCGTTTTAATAAAAATACCAAGAGATGAATTAATGTGCACTGATGAGTATCGTCCTGTCAATCAGGACCTGAGCACTTATTATCTGTGCATTGAATCTGCTAGTCATGCATGCCTGGGCTAATCCGGTTAGCTTATGAAAGAAGTTGTGTCTAAAAAGGACTAGGTACTGCTCTGCCCTTAACTTGGATCAGATCCACAACTCCACATCCACCTGTTTACAATGAGAGGCAGAACCGAAGCAATAGTCTCTGAATCCTACACGAAATTAAGACGCTAAACCTGGCCAGGTCCTAAGAATGCACTGCACCAGGTTGGGCCGGCCCAGAGGCGTTTTCTTCTTGTCGTCTTCTCTCTCTCCCCCGTCCGTCCACGAGTGTTCTCCAGCACGTACAGGCACAGCGAGCTGAGCTGGATCCCGTGCTTGCTTGCTTCTCTCGAAGAGATTCGTAGTGCAGTACTGCATTGCATTGTGTGTGTGCATGTCCAGCTGCGCTTTCAGCTTTCAAGAGTTTACGGTCGCATAGTACGTGCCATATATAGCTCATCCAAATGGTCAATATATAGTTCCGTTTTTCACAGCGTCGTCGATCGTCGTCCTACCTACGGCGGCGCGCTTCGGCTCTCCTGGAGCGGCGCAGATACTGCTGCGCTTACCAAATCACGATCACACTAAACACGCCAGCTAGAGCGCACATCACCGAACGGAATCACGTCGCTCCAGTCTGTCCCGTTGTCGTGCTCGCCCCAATGCAACAAGGAGAGACCGGCCACAAAAATCGCCTGGACCGATTTAATTGGTGATACGCCGCTCGTACTCGTACGCACTCCAAGAGCCCAAGAGTACCGTACGCAGCAGGTAGCAACGCCGCGCCGCGCCGCTCCCCAAGTCGAAATCAACCGCGGCACCGGCCGTGACGCCGCCGTCCCCGTTCGTGGCGGCCGCATGGCTAGCTCCCAGGAGGCTCAGGTGGAATGGAAAGGGTAGGCGACACGGGCTCGCGGACGGATGAGCGTTTCGGCCGTGCGGCACGGCCCGGTGCGCGCGCGGGACAGTTCAGGCACTGTGGAGCTGGCACCAACCACCGCGCGATGCCCCCGGATCGCCCTCCAAAACCCCAGGCGTAGCGTGACCCGGCGGCCCCGGATCCACCGTCGGGGCGTACGGCTGGGATGGGCGCGGGGGGAGAGTCAGACGCCGAGCCCGTCGGGAACGCGTGGCCTCTCGCCCGCTCCGCCATTCCATTGCCATTGCCCCCCGTCACGGCTCACGGGATTCGCCCGGACCACACGTAACAGTTGCGTACGCCCCCGCCACGGGGGTCCCGTCCCGTCCCCCTTGGCCCTTGCCTCGCTGTCCCGCACGTGGTCTCTCCCCGCTCCGCTTCTTCCTCGCCGACTCCAGGGCCCCACGCCACGTCTCCCCCCACCTGTCAGCGAGCTACCGTCATCCGCAGCCGGCTGGCTGGCTCTCCCTCCTCCGCGCCTCCTCTCTCCTACTTTAGTAGCAGTACCCCCGGCGCTAACACGACACGACACCGCTCGTGTACTGCAGCTCGCTCGCGAGGGATTCGTTTCGTTAGGCGTGGTGGTGGTCTGGACTCTGGACGGACGGGTGGGAGAGAGTGCGTAGTAGTAGAGAGAAGCGTAGACAGACAGACAGACAGACAGGGACGCCCGCGGCGTCGTGTGGCATTGTTTGTGCGGTCGGAAGGAGAGGAGGGAATGGACGAGGAGCTGGCGATGGCGATGGCGGCGGCGGCGAGCTCCGAGTGTAGCAGCGGCTGCCAGTCCGGCTGGACCACCTACCTCGACGACCACAGTTCCTCTTATTCCTGCGGCACCGGTACCGCGCGGTTCCATCACGGCAAGGCGCGGCAGCCGCACTACTGCTGCCAGTACTCGGAGGAGGACGACCTGTCCATGATCTCCGACGCCTCCTCCGGCCCGCGCCAGCAGCAGAGCTCCGCCGGCAACGACGTCGTCGAAGGTGGCGCGCACGCCAATGCGGAGAGGAGTGGAAGGAGGCGGGAGGAGACGACCGCCGCCGCGGCCTGCAGGCGGCAGAGCAAGAGGGCCGCCGCCGCGTCCCTGCTCGAGGACACAGCCAGCTCGCCGGCGTTCTTTGGCTACTCCAAGGTAGCAGGACCGACCGTAGGAGTACGTGGCGTTGCCCATGCGTTAGCTGCGCGTACCCGTCCGTCGTGTTTTCAATCCACCCTCGCTGTCCTGTCCTTGGTGACGCCAACTTCGTTTTGCTTGTTAATTAATTCGCAGGCGATGAGCTCGGGGGACGACAATGGCTATTATGGCTGCTCAGATGCCCAGATGGCAGAGATCGGCAATGCCGCCGACTTCTCCTACGCCTTCTCCACCACCACGACGGGATTCAAGGTGCGCCACTACTCACAGCTCATGGCCGACAGACATCAAGGTCTCGCTATTCCGGTGCCGCGTGGCGACTAATTTGGCTCTGCATTTTCCTCTTCTACTAACAGCCTCCCATAAATGGAGCTGCGGCTTTGAGCGGCTACATGCAAATGCAGTACTCCCCGGCTGCCGTGAAGCCGATGATGCCCAGAAGACAGGTGAGTGAGTGAGCATCCTTGCTGGATTTGTATATCTATAAGCTTACCAAAAGAAACCATTTCGTTCTGCTACAGGTGTGCAGAGATGCGTCGGAGAAGAAGAGGTGGTGATTACTGTACTGCCGCGTGTTGATCGAAGATGGTGGGTGACTGCCGATGCCGGTTGCGGTTGGAGTGAAGGATGTCCGTGCACCGTGGCTTGCTCGGCGGCTCTGCTCTGTCCCTGCCCCTGGAACTGGAAGCCATAGCCCATAGGAGATGGGCAGGCAGGCTCGAGTGCGTTTGCAAATCTTCTCCAGATCTCCAAGAGATCTTCCCTTGCGTTGCGTCCATTAATCCCCCACCTGCTTTGTCACTTCTCTCTCCATGTCCCTTGTGTGCGTTTTCCACTGTGGCTCTCTGAGCCTGTGTGTGCTTCCTTCGGCTGTTGTTCCTCCCTATCTGTAGTTTAGTCTCCCACTTTTTAGCTGTCATTGCAGTGGGAAACAACAACCTGAGGCAAAACAAAAACAAAACAACATGCGCGCCGACGTGAAATCCCTTTTGCACCTTCACCGTGTGTTGTAGTATGTGCATGATCCTCTGAGTCTGATCCTCTCCCGGAAGTCAGTAGTAGGATACGGAGTATGGCTTTCTTTGCGCTGGCGCTGTCCCTGTTTGGCGAACGTTGACGTCAACCGGCCGGCGGGCGATCGAACCGTCTACTGCTCACACTTCTAGATATTTGCAACAGAAGATTCAGCGCAAGCATGAATGCCGGCCAGCCAACCAACGGGAGTGTCATCTTAATCTTAGGACCAGCCTGGACCTCTAACGCCCACGCCGCACGGCGCCACTAAACAACAAGACCTCCAGATTTCCTTCGTGCCACCACCATTTGGGTTTTCTTATCAGTCGGCATATATAGCGACCATTTTCTTCTTCTTCTTCTTCTCTCCCCTTATTACAGAAAAATAATAACAATGGATAAGCTAGCACTCTCTGGTGCTAGTGGTCATGCCGTGCGTGTCTTTTGTCGTGTGTGATCCTCCCAAACGGAGGCGGCACGTACGACGGTTCATGGTATTCAAAACGAGGGCGAGAGCGAGCGAGGCCTCGACGCCGAGCTGGCAGAGGCGATCGAGGAGGCTCCAGTGGTGGTAGCTAGCATGCAAGAGCAATGCGCGACTTGGCCAAGGGAGAGAGAGTATAGTATCCGAGTAGTATATGTGACGATGTGTGGCCGGGGCACGTACTATACCTACGTACTGCTCCAGCACAAGATCTCTCTGGCCAATTCTTTAAAGCGTCGGGGGAGCGGGCATGTGCGCGGCGAGTACTTGTGTCCGCGCGAGGTCCCATGGCTCGGTGCACGGTTGCGGTAAGACACAAAGCGGCGACAGGCGGAGTGCTGCGTAACTGCGACCCATGCCTGCAGCCTCCAGCGCGCCGCGCGGCATGCTACCCGGGCTCCGTTGGTCAGCTCGATCCGTGCGCCGGCCGCCACCTGCCGCAACGCCCGGCGCCGAGGCCGATCCGTCCCACGGCTCTCGAGCGAGCCTCGTCACCACTCACCACCGGTTTTGGCAAGACCGATCGATATTTTTACATGGAAACCGATGTACTACCCTCACGGGGCATGCATGACACGGCGAGCCGACTTGAAAATTGCATTTGCCTTTGCAGTTGCAGCCTTGCAGGAAGTGGTAAGCATCTTTCGTTATGCCCGCTACTGCAGTCGAGAAGAGAACATACTCCTGCTGCTCCGCTGCTGTGCCCTTTCTGCCATCCCCATCCTGTTGGTGAGGGAATATGTTTATAGTTATGCTATAATACAAGTAGTATATGTGTACTATGCATATTTATATAATATAATGGTGCCCTGATGATCTTTTTTTTGTTTTTTGCTTGTTGTTGTTTCCTCCCTCTGCCCTTTATCCTCTCTTTCTGGTTTGCCCCAAGGCCCAAAGGACGGTCCGGTGCATGCATGCACAAGTCCGTAAAGTAAAACGAAGAGAAGAGTCAACGGGAACCAAGAGCAGAGCTGTAGGTAGGGTGCACTACACTACACTACTCCCGTTCGCGTGATGTGCTCGCACCTCGCAGGCATGGTCGCTCTCAGACCCAGGGTGGCCTAACGCTAACGAGCGCGATCGACGAGACTAGACGACGGGGCGACATAATGTGTGGCGACGAGCGGGGGCGGAATCGCAGCCACTTGGGCGGCCCCGTATGCAGGGAGCCTGAGGAGGCGGTTTCCGCAGGACCGCACGCAACAGCGGGGGTCCGTGCCGGCCGGCCCCGTGGCGTCAGAAAGGAAGGGAAGGATGGGCGCGGCGCGGGATTGTTCGTACCCGTATCGCGTCGCGCGTTGTATAATAATAAAATAATACGTGCTGCACACCAGCTAATCCGAGCGGCAAGTCAGTACTGCCGCCCGGCCTCGCCGCGCTGGCGATGATAGATGGTGTGAGCCGTGAGCGCCAGCAGTCATCCATCCATGGATCTTCGATCGAATCGTTCCATCGCTCCCTCCCACCCCGCCGTACCGCGCGCGTCGCGCACCGGGATCTGCGCGCCGTCTGTAGCATAGCATAGCCATCTGCGCGGATGCGATTCCTCCTACAGTACTTGCTATTGCTACACTAGACCGCTAGTACTGCGCATTCGCGTGCGGATAGGGCCGCTCTCCGCCTGCTTGGAGGAAACAATGAAGCGTGTCACGGTGCCAGATGGTGCTCCCATGTTGTACGTATAAAATCGATTCAAACGTTATACCACGTGCGACAACAATTGTTTAGAGAAGAAGGGAGTACGGCTGTAGCTGAAACTAACGCTGAACGCTGATCTCAGTCAAACCGCAGGTACATACAGTCACCGAGTTCCAGGCCTAGTCCGGAGCAGTAACCAGTGTACACTAGTCACCGCGCGCGGGCTACCCCGTTAAACGGGTGACTGGTCGTCGCTGTTGCTCACCTGTCATATCGGAGGAGTGACTCCCGGGAGGGGGCACGGTAAATAAAGCCGTCATTATCGCCAGACGCAGATGGCGCCGGAGGCAGCCAGCAGCGCTGTCCGTGAATCTGAGGACACGGTTATTACTCGGCTTCATTTACTCCGCCAGAGCTGGCCGTGCCCGCGCTCATGCGGCAGGGCGCGCAGGACCCTGCGCGCATGTGGCGGGAGCAGCAGTGCGGCAAATACTATACTAGTAGTAGTCTACTACTACAGCTACAGAGAGGCTGTATATTGCCTGCACGAGTCGTACGTACACTAGTGGTAGGAGGAGGAGGAGGAGCTGAGTATTTATACGACCAACACCCAAACGTACATACTGCCGGGTCGTCTGGGCCGCTGGGCGTTGAATTGCCTCATTGGTACGATACGATCCAGCGCGGCCTAGCATGGTACAGTATTCAAGAGACGCCGCGTCTAGCTTCTCGCTGCCGCCGCCGACCGCAGCAGGACGGCATCTGGCAGCGATCGTTAATGCGTGAATGGAGCCGTTCTGCTCTGCGTAAAGGCATCCAACGCCTTTGTATTGTGCAGTACATGTGGCCTCATACAGTACATACCAAAGTGGCTGTGTGGCCTCATAGATGTCCGACTAATTGATTTTACGTATCATTGCTATGCTTCTTCGTGCACACAGCATACTACGGCTGAAAACGATCTGGTTCAGAGATCTTTCTACTAGTAGTAGAAAAAGGAGCTACTGTACGAGTGAAAAACAACGAGGGGTCGATCAGGAACTGATGAAAAAAACTCCCAACATCCCTTGCACAGTGCGATAAGATTCCCGCCAACGTTTCCAGTTTAAAATGCGTGGCAGGCACACACACATCGATCCAAGGCTGCCCCCTCTTGGATCCATCCAGATACAGGGGTCATAATAGGCCAGGGCACTAAAATATGGCAGGCAAAGTCAATCCCTGTCCCTAGAACCGGAAATCTAGCACGGTTTCGCATTGCAAATACGACAGGCTTTGGATAGATCAGCGTCAGCTGCAGAGATGCATAGTGACAGTGTGTCACTCTGGCCGTCGGATAGTAGTAGTAGGCACGCTTGTAAACTCTGTCTGAAGCTGATGATTCTGTCACTGGGATGATAAGAGAATGTGAGCAGGTTTTCTTTCTACTGATAACTACTGTAAGTGAGGTCCAGTTCGAGTGCTCGCTCTCGCTGACTCGCCGAGTCCCATCGATTTTTCTTCAGGACCAGCTGAATCACAAAGTTTTAGGGACAGTTTTGTAAAGTTTTCTGGGGACACCATAGTTTGATCCAGCCCTACCTTTTGTGATACGTCAATTCCCCGGCGGCCTATCCAAATCGCGGACAGCATCATCTCAGGCGCACTGAAGAAGCAGAGACGCATCCGAATCGTGGAGATGAGCAATCTGCTTGGCACAGAGCGAGCATGGGGGAGGTGGGGGGGGGGGGGGGGGGGGGGGGGAGATTGGGGAGACGCACCAGCAGCTGCTTTGCTCCTCCAGGCCAGGCCAGCCCATCATGCCGAGTGGCATGGCGGGGCAGCAACTTTTTATCTCCGTGTCCGGGGCAGGAATCAAAAGGCTCTCTGCTTGTTTGAGATCCCGTTATCCAATTCTGATGCCCACATGGGCATATCCAATTATCCATCCATCCATGGAAGAAAAAAAGTCTTCCTGTCTGTTGTCATTCAGAAACTATTTTTTTGAGATTCTGAACGCATGTCATCCAGAAACTATACCCGGCACTGTGCACGCAATGCTCCGAATCTGCAGCATTCCGAGCTGAGGTTCAGTTCAACGAATCTGCAGCTGCAGCAGATAGATGATAGGGTCTAGGATCGTCTAGGAGCAGATCCATTGGATAGAACGTGTTCTAGTTGATAGGTAGAGTGCGGTTCATGCATAGAGAAGGGTAGAGAGAGAGAGAGTAGATCTCAAACCAGAGGAGTCCACGGGAGAGGTAGTGGCGGTGGTGGTGTTGGGATTGGAGCCGCCACTCGCCATGGCCGTCTGTGTCGCCTCTGTCGCCGAGTCAGTCGTCATCCGGTGCTCACCGCGTCGGTGGAGCTTCCCGCCGCTGGCAGCGCCTCCTCTAGATCGGTCTAGGGTTTAGATGTAGGTGGGGAGATGGCGGCGCAAGTGAACCTTGATTCGCGTGCCCTGCGCCCTGCTCCAATTGCCGAAGCATACGGTACCGCTTTCATTTGATCAATTTCATATTTGTTCTTGGGACACTGATGTTCCCATATTTATCGCCCTTGACAATCGAAGCAGGAGATGGACTACACGCATGCATACTAAATCTCTTCAAAACTTTTTCTATGTATGCCTTTTGCGATAATCCCAATACCCCTTTTCTTCTATCTCGATGAATCTCAATTCCCAAGACAAACGAAGCTTCACCGAGATCTTTCATATCAAAGTTCGAGGACAAGAATTTCTTCGTCTCCAATAGTAGGTTGACATCATTACTAGCAAGTAAGATATCATCTACATATAGGATCAGGAATATGCATTTCTTATTCTTGAATTTCATATAGACACAATTGTCCTCGACATTTTCTGTAAACCCAAAATCCTTTATAGTTTTATCAAACTTCAAGTACCACTGTCTCGAAGCTTGTTTCAAACCATAAATTGATCTTTTCAGACGACATCCCATATTCTCTTTTCCGCCACGTGGGCCTGGGCTGGGAATTCGTTTGCCCGCCTGGGCTCAATCCATCCCAGCATCCAGGGAGTAGCCGCGGCCGTCGGATCTAGGTCGATCCGATCGGACGGCCGAACGCGCGTCTCGCGGGATCAAAACCCGAGCACGCAGCCGGCTCCCCCCGAACCCTAATTCATTTCGCATTCTCCCTCCCCTTTCTCCTCTACGCAGCGGCGGCGGCCCTCGGCGACTGGCCGGAGAAGGAGGTGGCGCCGCCGCCGGTCCCCTCGCCGTTCGAGTGAGGAAGAGACCGGGCAGCCGAGTCCATCCCGCGGATATGGCGGCCGAGGCCGACCCGCCAGAGGAAGATGCGCCGTCTCGGCCCCTTCGCCGGCGAGCGTGCTCGCCTCAGCTGAGCACGCCGCCGTCGAACGCAGCTGTGGCGGTGTCGGTTCATCGCCCCGAACAAGGTATGTGTTCGTTTTCTAGGGTTCGAGTTCGGTTCGATTTTGTTTTATTTCTTGAGATGTTTGAGTTCATCGGATCGAGATCCCGTTTAGGGTTGCATGGATTGCGTGTTCTTATCCCAATCCTGTTTTTCGTTCAAGTTCTTCCTCCCTAACCCCTCTGTTCTTCAAAATAGGGTTAGGGTTTCGATCGGTTGAGCCGATTAGGCTCTGATCCGAGTGGATCCCTTCCGTAGGAGGCGTCTGATACCATTGATAGATTCATAGGATCGTCTAGGAGGTAGATTCATAGGATCGTCTAGGAGGTAGATCCATTGGACTTTCGGGTAGTAGTTGATAGATGCAGTTCATATGCCATGCACAGAGAGATAGAGAGAGAGAGAGAGGTAGGTGACCGACCAGAGGAGTCAACGGGAGATGCAGTGGCGGCAGTGGTGTTGGGGTTGGAGCCGCCACTCGCCATGGTCGTCGGTGCGCATCTGTGGTCGCGTCAGTCGTCATGTAGGTGCACTGGGTGCTCGCCGGCGTCGGTGGCACTTCCCGCCGCTGGCAGCGCCCCCTCTAGATCGGTCTAGGGTTTAGATGTAAGCGGGGAGATGGCGGCGCAGGTGAACCTTGATTCCCGTGCCCTGCGCCTCGGCCCCCACCCTATCTTATATAACACTGTGCGACGGGGGTCCACCAACCACAAGGTTGGGCGCCCCCGATCAGGGCATGACCTAGGGCCCGTTAGTCTGTTGGGTCTAACGGGAAGAGATCTAATTCCAATAATAAATAGCGGCGTGACCGCGTGGTTCTTGATCTGACAGTGCCACTGTTGGCAGATCTCGCTCGAGTTAATGATAGCCCTCCTGATGGCTGCAAGAGTTCAGGATCTGACCATCCAGCACCATCGCATGCCTCGCTGACTGATGGTGGCAGCCAAGATGTCAGCATGCCGTGACAGCGCTGGCTGGCCCGACAGCAACGCAGATGCAGCGAATGGCCGCCGCGCTGCTGCTGTAAACGTACTCGTATTCATGGATCCTTGGTTCAGCGACAGTGCTAGTCGTGATTCAAGTTTACCTCGTGCTTCCTCTGGCTGAAACAAAGAGTACTTACGGTGTTAAACTAGGACTAGGTCCGTAGGACCCGATCCGGCGCAAGGTTGACCTCACAGTTTCCGCCGTCCCTGGCTTCACGGATCAAACAAAGCTGGGACACGCCCGCGCACGTCGGCACGCACGGTCACAGCTGGAGCCGCGCCGCGGCCATATCGGCGGAGCACGTGCGCGCCACCCACCAACGCGGATTCCTAGTTCCTGTAGCCGTCCACGTGCGTGCGTGCGCTGGTGGCCGCGGCTGGGGCGGGCATGCGTGCAGCGCAGGCGCAGCAGTGCCGTCGCTCGCGCGGTCCTATGCCGCTGTTCCGCATCGAAGGCCGCGGCCAGCCTCGACGACGACGAGAGAGAGTCATCAATCGGCGAAACAAAAGACCCGGGCGTGCTACGTGCGTGAGTTGGCACCAGACAAAGCCTCACGAGGTCCGCGCATCGAGCCGCGTCACGTTGGTAGGGCTCTGGCCGAGGGAAGGGCATGTGGCGCGTGCGGTTGGAGCTGGATGGAAGGAAACCTTTCTGGTTTTTTTTTTTTTGAGCAAATGGAAGGGAACCTTTCTGGTGAGCTCCCGGCTTTTGTCCCGGGCCGAAGATTGTGAGCGTGTGGGCTGAGAGCCCCTCCGTCATATATACCTCCTCGGGCAACTGGTGCAGGCAAGGAAAACCTCCTTCTACGAAACGAGCCCTTGTCAGCCCATCTAAAACGGCCCTGGTCAGCCCATCCAAAACAGCACCGCCTTCTACGATCCGAGCCCACAAAGGGCCCGCCCGAACTCCCCAGTCTCCGGCATGATGTGACTTCAGGCGAGACGCGGGGCGCGGTGTACTCCCTGCGTCAAAAAAAAAAACACGGAGATAAATTTTTTTTAACTTCGACTAGATTTTTAAAAAATATATACAATATTTATATCTTCAAATAAGTGTATTATGAAAGTATATTCAAACATCTACCTAATAATACTAATTATATGCTATAAATATGAATATTTAGTTAAATATAGTTGGTCAAAATTAAAAACTATTAACTTGTTTAGAAGCGAGAATGACTTTTTTTTTTATAGAGTTGCCGCTCGCCAACCCGGTACCCGGGGCGGAAATCATCGCTTCCGACCACTTGCTGACTTGCTTCTTATTGTTTGTTTTCATTTGTTTGTTCGGTTCTTTTTTTTTGTTTTCTATTCTTAATTTTAATTTATTTGTAACTTTATAATTTATATATTTTCTCTTTTATTTAATTCATTAATTTTTATTTTTCTTATGTTTCTTTTTTCTCTTGTTTTTCTTTATTTTTTCATTTTCTTTTATATTTCTTTTCTTTTTGTTTCCTTTTCTTGCTTCTATCTAGTTTTTATTTTTTTATTTTTCTAAATTAATTTATTTTTTGGCTATAATTAATTGTTTTTGTTTTTTATTTTGATATTTTCTTTTTCATTTTATTTCTTTTCTTATATTTATATATTTATGTTTCACTTTTTTTATTTTTATAGATACATGTGATTTTTCATGTAGTATATGTATGTAATGTTATGTGATGTATTATTTAATGCGCACGTAGAAATTTGATATTCTATAATGTTAAGAATACATTGACGTTTTAAGATAGATTTTATGTTATTTGTTTATTTTTATTTGACTCTAATTAAATACTTCACTAATTTATTATTTTATTTTTATTTTTTATGATATATGTGATGTTCTCGTAGTATACATGTGATGTTCTATTTAAAATTTTGCATTGTTTGAGCAATATAAATGTGATGGTCTATGTCACATTTTATAATGTTCGAGTAATATAAATGTGATGTCCTAAGAAATAGTTGTAATGTTCATGAAGTATATGTTATAAGGTGATGTTTTATGTTATATTTTTGTAATGTTTATTTATTTTCTAAATTTTTAGCACGTGACATTTATTGTTTTTATTTGTATTTTTTTGTTATTTTACTCTGATTAATACTTCAATAGTTTTATCTTTCACTCTTATTTCTAGGTACACATGATGTTCGTGTAGTATATATGTGATATTATATGATGTTCACATAGTATACATGTGATGCTCTAGATATATTTTTAGATATTCACATAATATAAGTTTAAATTTATATTATTATATTTAATTATTCACATGTACTTGTGAAATGTTGTGTGATACATTTTAGGGTCAAGTAATATTTATGTAACTTTTTTAATTAAATGGTTTCATATAGTTTAATTACGAAAATATTTTTCATTTATCACTTAACAAGTCTTTGGTGCGGTGGTTGGATGCCTACCTTTTAGATGATGAGGTCTTGTGTTCGTTTCCAACTGCTCACTAGTTTTGTGAATGAATTTTTTATGTTTTCTCTTTCATTACAGGTTACAGGAAGGGGCGTGGTGCTGTGGGCTTACGGTAGAAGTGAACGGGGCTGTCTCTTTCATTACTGTGCGCTTGCGGTGGAAGTGAACTGGGCTGGAAGGAAGCGAGCTGGGCTGCCCAATTCGACGGACACGCCCCGAGCTGCTCAGCTGCACACGAGAACGGACAAGTTATCGTGCAGGCGGTGCTTCGCGTGCGGCCGTGCGGGCCGCGGAGCACACAGGCTCACAAAAAGCAGGCCCACGAAGCCACAGATTGCACACAGAAGCAGGCCCGTGCGGGAGTGCATCAACCTGGTCGGCGCGACGCAGGATGTCACCCTGGTCGGACGCTAATCGTCCCCGTACCCGGGGTCCAAAGCCTCTTGTGCCTGACAGGCTGACAGCGATCGTTTCGCCTGGAACACTATTCAGCATGGGGGCCGCTCCGAGAACCCAAACATCTACGAGGACACAACAGACGCCCCACGAACAATCTTGGGAGATTGCGGCAACAGTAATAACCAAACAAAATATCCAGGGCGCCAAACAGACAATGACTGCAGCTAACCGTCATTCACACAGGGCGCAGAAGTAAAATCTCTTTCAGACCCTGAAGAAACAGGGGCGCAGTACTCCCAGTGCCAAACACACAGCAATTCTGACGGCAATTATCCACCGAGACATACATACAGGGATATAAAAGTAAACACCCATAGCAGATTTATTAACTGATAACCTAAAAATAAGTAACCAACCATAAAAAAAATGGTAACCAGAAAAGGACAGCCATTCTGGTGGCCTTAACATAAACACTAGAGATTTGGACAGTTATATAAATTCTTCTTCGCATAAGTCCACGAGCATTATTTGTTGCTTTAGGACAATGGCCACTTTGTTTGCTTGCTCGTCTCAGCCACAAACGCTTTCATGCACATCACCATCACTGAATCCCTGCAGAACCATGGAAACATGATGTGAGTTCAAAGCTCTCCTAAATGGCTCAATGACTTCACAAGAAAAATATACAGTTAGGAGTTTAGGACTTAGGACAAAGGTGGTGCAAAACTTTGGCACTTATCGCCTTTAGCGATTTTAGATGATGCCAACTTTAGGCTGTTTCAGATAAACTTTAGCACTTCTGATCCACGTATGGGATATTAGATAGAGGAACAGCCAATTCCATGCAGGCATGCAGCCATATATGGAGGTAAGCGAACATGGATGGTGAATGCTCATTTGGTTATCAAAAGCAAAGAAAACGACATCATTGCTCATCCCATTATGACAACTAGTTGACCACTGTGCAACATGGTAAATTTCTAAAAGAATTTTAGAGCAACTTTTAAAACTATAGTTATTCACAATTATTACTATGCTGAAAATGGGGGTTATATTCTCAGAAAAATATAACAAAACATGAAGTAGTTTCTAATCTTTGAATTGAACATGACATATCAAGCAAGACACGAGGTATTTTCGACATGGTAGCAAATCGAACTGAGTGCTGCAATTTGGTCGAATTTGTTTTTGGCTGCGCTACTCTAAAATCAGAAGTCTTTGACCAATAAAGTATCAATACTAAACAATTCAACCATCTAGTTGGTTTCAACGGTGGCTTTGATATTTTATAGCACCGATAGACACATTATATTTTTAGAAAAAACGGTACTGGTTTCAATTTTTCTGTTTTAAAATAAATTAGTTGTGTTTTTAAAAAAAAAACACAAACACACCAGTCTTAATTATTTTTACAAAATACAAAACCACCTTGCAAACCAACTAGATAGCCAAATTTGTTTGGTATTGATAGTTCGGTGGGCAAAGATTTCTGGTTTTGGAGTTGCATCGCCAAAATCAAACTTGGGCAATAGTTTGACGGGAAAACAAAGGACTGCTCCCATAGAAAAGAGATGGAGATACATCTTGTGCTATTAAATGGGATCAATACAAATAATAAGAGCATTCTCTAAAGAAACAAGTATACATGTGAAATACGAGAAACTAGAAGTTTAGTTGATCCAAATATGTAAGAAGTGCAAATAGTCCATGAACATAAAAAATTGGTGTTCAACAAAAAGAAAAAGTTCAAAAGATGAATTGCGAACATTTTGCTGCCTTTTAGGATCATAGAATCCTTTTTCTTATGGAATAGGAGGGGTTTGTTTACGCCCCTACTGATTATATATCACTTCAACAAAAAGTTATGTACGAATAGAAAGAAAGAAAAGAAAACATATATCACTGGAAGCTATCTAGTCATTCACTAATTTGGGGCAAGCATTTATTCTGAATTCGAATTTGGCAGTAGCCAGCGTCAATACAGGTTGGATGATAGAGGATCTTACTACCTGTTATGCATTAAAGAAAGAAAAAGAAAAAGGGTCAACACTGAGATGTTCTCTTGTACAATCAAACATTTAAATTAAAAATTTCGCTTCACTTAGAAGCACAGATGACTTAAGGAAACAACAGAGACAACATCTACACGTCTGGAACACGGCAACAGCCACGAAGCCAGATAACGACACTTTGTTTTTCTTTGTCAAGGGTCTCCAGAAATTTGGACATTGCAATACTTCAAGAAAAGTGGAAGTTAAGTTCAATAGCACGACTGTTAAGTGCCAAGTCAGAGGACCTCTGTGGATCATGATCATGACTCATATATTGCGTCTACTACTAGCAGCAGTAGAGTTTCATATATAGCTAGAATTGAATAATTCATGAAAACAGAACAGATGAGGGGAAATTGCAGTAACGCCAACAATATTTTTGCATATGAAAATGAAAGTACATATACCATGAATCAAATGATAATGAAATCGATCTGACTCATCCACGCTTTCCTAAAGGCGCATCTCTTATGTACATTCCATCACAACATTATCAAGAGTACATGGCTTACTATATCTTAAGACATCCATACCTTACATTTCCCCTTATTTTTCAGTTTGGATGTCGGATGATCCTTTGCAGAACGACGGTCCTTGCCCGACGGATATCCCGGCTACACCGGTCTGCTTGCTCCCCGAGATCCTCGACACTCTTCATGAAGTTTTCCAGCTTCTTCTTGATCTCCTCCACCCCAAATTTCACCGCCTCCTCATCCCGCTCTGCAAACTCTACGCAGTCTACCATCGAGCCGATCTCCACCTCCACCCGGTTGATGAGGACTCTGATACTGTCCAAATCCTTGATGGCAATGAACGTGCCAACCTGCATTGCGCTCACCACCTCCTTCTGTCCGCGGAGCGCGTCCTGATACCCTTTGAGCAAGGAATCAATCCACTTCCCCATAGATCCCAGCGGGACTGCAGCGGCCGCGGCCAATGCCGCAGCGACAGGCGGGGCAGCGATGGCCGCGGCAACCACCGAGCAGATGAGCACGGCCGCGAACGTGGTGGCGAAGATGATGCTTGACACCCGGCGCCACGCCTTGATGGTCTTGACCTTCTTGTCGAGCCGGTGCTTGCGCTGCTGCAGCTTCTCCAGCATGGCCAGCTGCTGCCGGTAGACGGCCTGGAAGGCGGCGAAGAACTCGTCCGTGAATGGGTCTCCGGCCGCCTTGAACTGGCGCAGCTCGTGCAGCGTGCGTGCGTACCGGGCGGCTGTGGGAGGAGCGGTGTCGCTGTCTTCGTCGTCGTCGTCGAAGCGTTGGAGCGCGACGTGGAGGAGGAGCTGGGAGTCACGGGCGCGCTTGAGGCACTTGTCGAGTGCGGTACAGAAGTCGAGGGTCTGGAGGCTGCTCTCGAAGTAGTCCTCGACGAGGTCGAACAGCTCGGGGCTCTTCCAGATGTCCTTCTTGCAGTCGAGGATGACGCGCACCACCTCCTGGTTCATGTCGAGGAGGCAGCCGGTGACCTCGCGGAGCGAGTCCAGCGACATGGACCGCACCTCGACGCCCACCGCCAGCGTCGAGATGGCGCGGCTGGTGCGCCGCTGCAGCGTCGTGTCGAACGTGCGTAGCTCCGGGTCCGACCGGCACGCCGCCTCGTACGAGCTCAGCTCTTCCGCCGGCGCCGCCTCGGGCGGCAGCGCCGGCTCCGAGGTCCCCGGGCGCCTGCTGCTGCTGCTGCTGTTGTTCCCCATTGCCGGAAGCAAAAGGCGACGAGACGCTCAAATCAGGACCCAGAAAGGAAGAGTTTTTTTCCCCTTTGGAAGGATGAAATCGAGAAACGAAGGCGCTTCAGCAACTAGGACGGATCAAACCAGCGAGCATTGGCGGCGGAGCCCACAAATGCTGGTCTTTGAAGAGCCGAAACAAAAGAGAAATTCTGGACAGCTCAGGAAATTCAAGGACTGGATTTGGCGGAACAAAGGGAACGCGGCGAGCTTTATCTCAGGGTTCGAAGGCGCGTTGCGTCAGACCAAGCGCGCGAGGTTTCGGGGAAGCAAGAAGAAGGGATGCAATGCAATGCAGGGGCCGGGGAATGGGGGGGATGGATTTGTGGTGCGGTGATGACGTCAGGCGAGGAGGTGGAGGAGGGGGGTGATGTGGGGATGTCTTGTACGCATGACGAAGGGAGATGGATGGGGCGGGGTTGGCAATGGCCATCGCCGGAAGCAACCCGATGCTTGTCACTCCACCATCGCTAGGGGGGATGTGGTGTGCACTGCTGCTTGCGGTGTGCGTAGTAAACTCAGCAATTGCGCGTGTTTCTGCTGCCTGCCACTTTCATCAGTTCCCTTCCTCTCGAGGTCGGCGGAGGCTCATCAGATCAGATGCCTGGCCTGGGTCAGGAATCAGGATCAGGAGCTTGCAGCCTGGGGGAAGCAAAGCAACCAGCGAGGGAGTGTGCGCGTGTTTGTTTGGCATGGCGCCTTGTCGGGCTCACAAACAAAAGGCACAACGGCGAATGCTAATCGGCGCATCGGGAAGAAATTTGGCGATTTGCAAACCAAATTCCGTTACGGAATCTTGTGCTTTTCCGGTGAGCTTCTGGTCAAGTTTCGTGGCATTTAGCCGATCGACATGATGTGAGCAGCTCGTACTCTTTTGTGAGCTGAAACTGAAACTGAAGAGTGGAGTGTATGAATTCTTTTGGCCACATGTACTCCTACCCGGTCCAAGCTCATCACTTGCACACTAATTAGCCGCATTATGCATGTGGGGATGTGGCTAATCACAAAACGTGCGAGGTGAGATCAGCAGTAAGAGTAACTTACACTGATCCAACTCATGCATAGTTATACATATAGTACTCCACATCTTATATCTATATCAGGAGGAAATCCTGTGGAAAAAGGCATCCATTATCCATATATTGGTCATTAGACCAGTACTATCGGACGGATACAGAATCCCAGACTTTATGCACGTCTCTGCCCAAGTGTGGCCGTTATTTCTTTTCATCAGTTTTCTATCCCATGTGTGAAGCTTTGGAACCATCATGACAGAGTAAGACGCCATGGCCATCGGTTATCAAGCCTGAAGCTGTGATTAAGAAGAAAGCGTAGTGTTCCCAGAGAGGGAATGACATTATGACAAAGCGAGACCCGGGTTTGACGAGTGTGAACGGCTAAAAAGCGCCGAAGCGGACGCGCAGGAGAAAGAAAAAAAAGACAGAGAAAGAAAGCCGCCCCACCCGGAGTGACTACCACGTGGTGGTCTCCCAGACGCTGCGCGGACTGCAGACATGACTACGTTTCCTGCCCACGTAGCTGACATGTGGGTCCATGTTTGCTTTGGTCGCATGATGGCCTAACTCGTTCTATACTCGAGAGCGCATATGCCTTCGGGAATTTAAGCAACCACCTTTTAAGTGACATTTTAAAATTTATGCCAGGAGTAGTCCAATTGAAAGCTATGAAAAGAAAATCAAACATCTGATCAATATCTAATAATGACATGCAATGCCTAATCCTGTAATCCAAATCCAACTAACATAATCCATTAATACCAAAAGATTGCCATTAAGAATGGGATCCCTTAGAGCAACACCAACAACTATATTCTTATTGTAGAGGCTATTCTAGAGCTTATAAGGTAATGTAAATGCTCAAAGACTTTGTAAAATAATAAGTAGATTGTCCCTTAATTTTCAGTGGTCATATATAGTCAACCACGGGCACTTACTATTTAACTTTGTAAAATAATAAGGTCGTTGTGGACCTCTTCTTAGTTTTTAGTGTTTTGAATGTTTGGTCGAAGTCCATATTATGTTTTTCTGTTTCGCTTGGTGTGTGTCTTGATGCCGGATGGCCTGGAATTTCATGGGAACATGCTGTGTTGTAAATGACTTGGTCTTTTGATATTAGTTGAAAGGCTGAGACATCTTGTCCTTGAACTCTAAAAAAAAATTGGCTACCAATTTTAGCTAAAGGGTTGGACTTACTCTTAGAACAACTTGTCCTTGAACTCTAAAAAAAAATTGGCTACTAATTTTAGCTAAATGGTTGGAGGTAGTAGCTCATTGCAAGGAGCGAAGGACAACTTTTCATATGGCCATTTCGTAGGACTCCTTGCAAGAAATTAAAGCCACAATAAGCTGAAGCCAGAGCCCTACTAAAAAGGGCATAACGATGTAACGATTGTAGTACCTATTCTCTTCACTATAAATTATAAGTCATGCATTTTCTCTTGTCTACGTACATAGGTTTTTTTTATTATATATCTAGATATAGTTATATCTAGGTGTATATATATCGAAATCTTAAAAATTGTAAGTCAATTTAGCTTTTCTATATACAATAATTTTTACTATCAGGGGCGGGCACAACTATGTGCAAGATATTCAGTTAAATACCCAAATTTTTTACAAGAAAATTTATAGATAAGCATATATATACATATATGTATTGAAAAGAAAAATAAATTAAAGATAAATACATCCCATGAAGAATTTTTTAACACTCATTTATATTTTGAATACCCAGCCTAAAAATTTTGAGCCCGCCACTGTTTACTATACATTTAAGATATATGTTACGTCTATATACATATAAAAAAAATATGTACTCCGTATCTTGAAAAGACAATTTAGAATGGAGAATAAGTAGAAAAACTAAAAACTACCTCTACACAGTTTGAAATGGAGGAGATTCTTCTTGTGACCAACCAACGAACTGACTTAATTCTCGCAAGCATGTGAACCGACTAGCTAGGATACGACGACATGCTGATTACGGGTCCTGCGGTCACGAGATGAGCGTGGCATGAACGAGACCACGCCGGCGCCAAGGCATGGCGTCCGAGATATACGCAGCTGATATCTAGCTAATCAAGTTTTTTTCTAGCTACTGTTCCATTAAGATCTTGTTTGGATGTGTATGTATCTACCTCAAACCACATAAATTAGAGTGGATTGGAGTATAAATTAATTCAAATACACTCTAATCCATACAGCTTGTGGGAGATATATGTGCATCCAAACAAGACCTAATTCAGACTCCACGTATAAGGATATGAATCCCGGCCGCCGGCTGATCGATCTGACTGTTGCGGATATTTCGATTGTTAACCCTGCAGAGTGCAGACGACCTGGACACAACGACACAACTCAAGCAGTAACGTACAGCACTCCACACACACACACACACACACATATATATATATATATATATATATATATATATATATATATATTATATATATATATATATATATATAATCACATCGATCGATCGTTGTCCACACGCCGTACGTACGTACCTAGGTTGAGAAACAAACCAGTTATATCAAACCTATCAACCGGGCATCCGCAGCTCGCTCGCCGATCATCCAACACGAACGCTCGCTTGACGGCATCTCCTTGCTTGCCTTGCCTTGCTGCCCGATCGACCATGGCCAGAGACCTGGTTACTTTTTTTTTTTTTTTTTTTTTGAAACTAAGACCTGGTTACTTGGCTTCGCATTGCATTGCATCATCCCCGGACATATATCCCCGCCCACGCCTGTTACTTCCGCTCAACTCCATATATAGGATGTCAGTGAGCTCGAATTCATGTTTGCTATGGACCTGTGGTACTGACGGAGCTCGAATTCGTGCATGGGGTCTGGTCAGGCTTTAATTCCAGGCCCGGTTGTTCTTGGGTGTCGATGAGGCCCACGAGAGCAGCCGGCCGGGGTCTGGTTGCGTACGTTCGCAACCGAGAGGAATAGAGGATAGAGACTCTTGATACATGCATTTGGTCAGCTTGCTGATCGTTATTAACAGGTTTAACTGAAAATCAACATCGACGTACGTGCTGTCCACTTCGTTCCGTTCTGTTCCGTTCAAGAAAGTATATCTCACCAAAGCGCGACGGCCTGATCATGACATACCACGCCATTTCTCCCAAACACGACACGGAATCGAACGAGCTGGAATCCAGGACAAAATGCATCACCCACCACCCATGCGCTGCTCCAACATTTCCCTCGTGCCGGAACTGTAGCCTTTTTTTTTTTTTATAAGAAAACACAACAGATCAGCAACATTTTTGGCGACGTTCATACAGCGGCCATGTTTGATTCATTACCTGATACGTTAGCTAGTTAATGATTTATTATCTGGTTTAGTTTAGATATTGAGATAGTTGTTATCCAGGGTCCAACTAACAATTATCTAATCTTTTTTTTTCTGAGACCCAAACAATTATCCAATCTACTATGTACATATGTTTGGATTTAGGACAGGTTTGTCACGGCTCCTTCTAAGGAGTTTCTCTAAAAGTTCTAAGGAGTTTCTTTAAAAGAGAATGTGGCTTCTCCAAAACGGCTCCGGCTCCTCTATTTTTTACTTGAAAAAGGTTCATCTAGAAAAATGTTTGGTAGGGCTCCTTCAAAGAAGCTAGAGCTGGAGCCAGGTAGAAGCCCACCAAACAGGCCCCCAAATTAATTTATCAGATAATTATTATCTACATGGAACCAAATGAGACCTTAGGCCGTCCAATTCATAAAGAAGTTCTTGTTGGAATACACCAATTCTTCCTTCTTCATTAACCTGTCCCGAATGCCCTAGATGCGAGTCTAACCGGGATTTTATTGACTTTATAGACCTTCATATTTGAAAATCCATCACATCCCTTTAGGACACCGGTGCTCCACGGAATAGCCAAGGCCCTCCCTCCATGATCCTAGGCTCCTAGCCCAGTCCCCACACAAAGGAAGTTGGACAAGAAATAAGTTCTCTCTCAGCATCTTGAAAGTAACCTTCTTTGCCACAAACCATGCATTGTGCATGGCATTCAACAAGGTTGGATGGCTGAAGGGTTTTGTGGTATAAACCCTAAAGCCAGCGTGCTTGCTTGATCAAGCTCTTCTCTTTTTCTTCTCTAGCCAAAACTCCCGCCATACAACTTGTGCACTGGGTGAGAAGTAATAATTAACTCCGCAGAGAGCCACACAGGATATGTTATTTGCTTGAACTACTCTTAGCTTATTTTAGTATATTTTCACATAACATTATTCAATCAGCTTGTCCTCTCTTATATATCACTATTTAATTAGCTAACTTTTTCACCAGCTGAACAAGATGACGAGGAGTTTCAGCGACAACCCAGTAAGGTTTGCAGTTTTGTGGTAGATTCTGTCGGAGGTGCCGTTGGGAGGAGAGAGACTAGGCTAAACCCAAGGGGAAAATAAAAAAGGTTAATATAAAGAAGGAGAAATAAATAATGACACATGCATCTAGCATTCACCTAAAATGGCTGGCCATACAATCGTGATTAATAATGAAGACCATATAGTTATATTTACATAATAAATCCTATGAAGTTAGTCTTGAATTAACAAAAAAAAAGTGACAACAATTATATGACCAATGAATTCGTGAAGACCTTACTCGTCTGAAACTAGTTGGCAGTTACATTCGCTCAAGTGGAGCTAACAGATAGCAGCATAATCCATTGGGATTTTGCTAACAGATGAAACGAGAACTTGTTGTTTCAAAGCTTTTAAGGCCAGTCTCAATGGGGTGTCATTTGAGTTTCATTCGCATTAAATATGTTGCCACATAGGCACTTTTGATGACATGACAATGTATTTAAGAAGAGAAAAAAAATGAGTGTCATGGGAATGACACTCTCTTGACACAAATACCAACTCTCTATGAGTCTTGGAATTAAATGCCTATGAAACCATAGAATGAAACTCTCCACTGAGAGTGGGTGTTTCATCCGAGTTTCATTTCATTTTGTATGACATGACAGTCTTGGAAACAACGCCGTAAAACTCTCCATTAAGACTGACCTAAGTAAGCTGGTGCCTCAAATGTTTGCACCGCAAACGTTTGTAGCAAAAGAACACTCTTCATAGGTTCTGCCAAATTGGTGAAGCCACTGTCAACAAAATGCAGCTCCTTCTCCTAGTGGAGCACCAGTAGCTTCCTGTCATCCTTATATCTGATATGGCCGGGGTTTAGATTAATCTTTCTTTACTTGATTGGCTGATTTTTGAGGAAGATTGTATAGAAGAAGTCCGAGCACTAAGGTAGCAACACCAATCAAAAAAGATGTGCTCAAATTTGTTCCTTCCGGTAGATATGGCAGAGGCAGCGACAGGATATAGATGGAAAGAGGTACTGCAGTGAAGCATAGTGTTAAAAAATGTACAACAAACCAAACAGAAGTCAGCTTAAAAAGGGCTTGTTTCCTTAAAGTTTTGGGCGTGAGTCATGAGTGCAATATCGAGTTATAGAGTATGCCAACTGCTTATCAGGAAATCTCGTTTGGCACAACTGCACAAAAGATTTGCATGGCACCTCAACTTTTTTTAAACATAAATCTCCATATGCCCCTGCCTGATTGCCTTGCATAAGTACTCTGCTTAAACATTAAAATATGAAGGGGGAAAACAAACTGCATAACCTGCTAAAGTTGATGTTAGTGAAGCAACCACTGCTGTAGACATCTTCACAAGATTAAGGACAGAAATGTTGAAGGCGATGTTCAGAGTTATGTAGAGAAGTGGTAGCAAAGGAGCTCCATGGCAATCTGAAAATAAAAACCATTAGCAAATGATCTTGGATCATAGATTACAGATAATCATGGTCAAGACTGCAGGCATCAAGCGCTTTGAGTTTGGCATAGCTAGCAAAGTGTTATACATTTATGTCATTCATAATGTGAGATAATGCTCCACTTATGGAAGATTTCAGGAAAACCTTTTTTTCTCCAATCAACCATATATTTGAAATTAGATAATATGAGATAATGCTCCACTTATTTACCACCTGAACATACTATGAGAAACAATACTCACCATTCAGATTCCCTCCAACATTCAGAAAGCATGCAGCACCGCGGTTTAGGTATGCAGGGAGTTGAGCAAAAGGAATCCCTTTCAAGTTAGAGAGAAATGGAAGGAGTAGGAAAATGAAAAGAGCCTGTATGGTGCAACAAGAAGAATTTCAGTGAGCAAAAGAAAAACAATCGAAATGATTTATAAGACAAATGGTACAAGAATCACCAGAAATTTCCAAAGAATCTAGAGTACCAAGACGGTCATAAACTCATACTAGTGGCATTCCTATTTTCAGTATTAACTACGAACCTACAGTTATCGAAAAAAGTGAATCTCTATTATCTTACCTGGAAACCTGAACCGAAAGAGTTGACTACAAATATATCAGGCCGCTTTCCCTATGTAAACAAAAAAAACAACAAGTAACAGTTCATGTTTCCAATATCAGAAAATCAATGAAAAAATAGAGGTTTAAACGAACCTCAAGGCGTTTTGCACCATCAATGAAAACAAACTCCTGTAATAGTGCCAAAAAAACTATATAGATGGATTAGCATGAAAATCCCACCACGACACTACTATGAACACTCAACCTTGATAATGGAAGCAGCAGCTTGAAATGCAGATGAAGTCATCATTACTGCTGGCCAAAAGAATTTGACTTCAGAGAGAATCGTGCCATCACTGGCTCCACTGCATCCATCAAGAAAAGAGAATGACTAAGAAAAACTCAATCCAATCAAGGTATGAGCATAATACATGCACCATAATGGTAACCTGTACAAATGATCCAGCATAATATTTTTCTAAATTTATACTCTTCCAAGATATTTGGTTCAGCATTTATATATTTTATCTTATGGGAACAAGAAGTTAATTCTCAGAGTTATGCCACTGAAAACTAGGAATAGACAAGAAATCTGTTGAAATTGAATCTACTGGTCAACATTTGGGCCACTAATTCTATGAACGAAATGTAGTGTCACTATGATTATTTAGTCAAACTGAAATGGCATATGCAAAATCTCTTATATTGCCTGCCAATCCTAAAATGTAATCAGTGGTATCTAGAATGAACCAGGACTTTGATAATAGTCAGCATGATCTTTACATGAGCATGCCAGATTACAAAAAACATGGTGTACAATATAATAAATAACCACTCATTATTATTTAGTGCTCGTTATGGAAGTGCAACAGAAGAGTAAGAAAAATAAGGACAACTATTCCGATACACACCCAGCCACTGCTAGAATTACTCCAGTTGTAACAAGCAAGCAGCCAAGGATCTGATTTGCTCTATATTTTCTTCCCAAGATGAGGACAGATAAGATAAGCTGCCAAACCAGAAAAGACTACACAAAGATAACAGGCATGTTAGACAATTGATAGGAAATTCAAATGAAAAGCAATCATGAATGTGGATGAATCCAACGGATCTATACAAAAAAACAACTACATCCTAGAAAGATTGTATGTCACTAGCAAAGGTAGAATGGAAAAATTAAGTTGATTGTAACTTATACAGATGCTATATAGATGAATATTTAATAGATCAGTGAAAAGAATACACACGCAAAGCATGTGGAAACACTTAGCCCGCCATCCTATCTACAAGAATTATCTAAGTGTTGGTCTAATGTAAGCACTTAGAATGAAAAAAAATCAATCTAAAGAGAAATGCTAAGTAAAACAAAACAAAACAAAACAGAAATAGCAAAAACAGCATCCATTTGACAAGCATTTATTGGGATATATGTAAATTTGTAAGCAATACATGATTCATGCCTCCCACAATCAAAGCTTTATGTATGAAGTAATCAGAAGTGACCCAGTGGTATATGGTAGACAAATTACCTGTGACAACACTGGAATAGATGGCCCGGGCAACATAGCTGCGAGGACAGACAAATATAGAAACAAATTTCATTCAGTTATGGTCTGAACTCTGAAGGAATCATACCACAACTACTGAAGCTGCTACAATGCACAAACTTAAACAATGAGATGTTAACGGTGAAGTAGCCAAGTAGGAGCACGAGCATCATTGATTACCAGCAGCAGCCATGCCTGAAGCAGCACCTAGCGCTTCCAGTAAACCAATTAGCATGAACTGTGACTTCGGAAGTGCTAACATTTCTCTAGTGACAATCCCAGCGCGAAATCTTATGAAGAGAATTGAGAAATACACTAGGACATACCTGTAAAGAATATGAAGTGAGTAGTTCAGTGCTAGTAGAAAGCAGTTTGTGCAAAGCAAGGAAATACATAAGGACTCTACTGATACCGAATTGTATGGAAGCATCGCACTTCATAAGCCCCCGGAAACTTAAAACCGTCAACGTACGTCTAATAAATTCAATCAATCCAGAAAGCTACAATAACCTCCTATAGTACTCTGTATATAGCACAAAAAATGCTCAATTACACAACAGACGTTGAGGTTTCATAGAAAGTATTAAGATTACCCAAATGTGGCGAACTGAGCGAGGAAGAAGGGGTAATTCTTCATTGGCACGAGCGCCAGCTTGTAGAGCACCCGGTTCATCACAGCAAAGACTACAGTGGCTGCCGCTGCCGCCGCGATCCCCGTACCACCAGCACCGCCGCCACCGTCTCCGGAGATCGCAGGAATCCTAAAGGCACCAGCCGCTCGCGCTCTATTCGAGCCCAGCGTCCCAACGAACCGCCTCCCACCATCGCCACGGGTCGCGGCGAGCCCCAGGGGAAGCGGAGGCGGTAGCCGTAGCACGGCACGGAGTAGCGTCGGGCACCGCCATAGCGCTCCATTGCGGAGGAGAGGCGGCGGCGGCGGCGGCGGGGAGGGTAGGGAAAGCGGCGAGAGGAGGTGCGGGACGGGCATGGCGCGGCGGCGAAGGCGTTGAAGATTTCGGGGGTTGGTTGGTTCGCTTCTTCGGATTGCGGCGCTGCACACGGGTTCTTTTCTTTTACACCTCGGATGCACAGAATTTTTTTTTTCTTCCGGACCACTGTGCCAATTCACGTTTTGCTCGTTGAGTATCTGATGAGTCGATGACTGGTGGGCCTGGTGGGAACCAGGATAGTTGAACCCAACTGACAGCGCGTGCCTCCCTGACTGACCACCACGCCCGCGCGCTCGCTCCCGTCCCGGGGCTGCTCGTCGGCGGCGCTTACCTGAGATGGAGGGAGGGCTGGAGGGGGCCCACAAACTCGGTCGTCGGCGGTGGCGGCGACGCTCGGCCCTCTGTGCTGGCTCGAAGGAAGGAGACCCAGCGGTTCAGAGTTCAGATTCTCCCAAACCCTTGCCGCTGCCGCCGCAGATAGAAGTCTGCGACGAGCTGCAGTCGTTTGAGGCCACCGGCGTCTACCGCCTTGATAGCACCAGCACCGGAGCCACTTTCCTCGACCCGGTCCGCCTCCTCAACGCGTCCTACCACCGCTTCCGCATCGTCCCTTCTGCGTACTACTCCCGAAGCTTCAGCCCCCAGCGTCAGGAAGGCGAGCCAGAGATCGAGCGGGCCGAGAAACGGAGGAAGCGCAAGCGTAATCAGAAGTCGAAGCCCAGGGAGCTTAATCCCATGGAGCAGATCGCTGAAGCCCGGCACCAGGTGATCTGTTGCACTGCTTTATTACTGTGTATACAATGCTAAGTTGACTAAATGGTAACATAATTTGGTTTAAACTGATAGTTTATTTTTAAAAACTTTAAACTGATAATCTTGGTGTAACTGCGTTATTACTTGGATCATGGCTTTGCTTTGACAGCTTGCCAGGGGATTTAGAATTTTAACTAGTTGCAATTGAAAACATAATGTTTATTAAAGGCTGTGGGGGAAGAACTGTGGAATCTGTTCATGTGTAGTGAGTAGTGTTTAGTGCTTGAAGATGTTGTGGTTAACTTCTGCTAGGAAGCGAGGCCTTTACTGTTGAATGCACATGAATCACTCGTTAAGGAGAAACATCTACTGGAGTACATTTCCAAGACAATCAAAGGCAACGAGCACACACTTGATGCAAAAAGTGGTTCTGAGAATAATTTCGTTGAGCTTGGGACCTCATGGCGAGCACCTTTCTATGAGATCACTCTTTGCTTCCGGAAAACCCATGTTCTGGGTAATGAGGAAGGTAAAGCAATGAAACAGGTGATTTTATTCTTTTTTACCATGTTTGGAGGTACATGATGCAATGCTGAAGCAGTGTTTGTTCATTCTAATATCTTAGGTTCCTTTCATGCGCAAAAGACATCATTCCCTCTATTTAATAGCATAATCAGTGTTGAAGGGATTGACGAGGCGGAAGGGGAATTCCAGAACAGGCGTTATATTTTACCAAGAGGAAGTTGCTTCTTGATGGTACATAAATACCGTTCTTCTTTGTTATGTATAGTTTCAGCTAACTCATGCTCAAAAGTTTCAGCTGAGTGATCTGTCCTTAATTTCGAAATGATTTTTCATGCTTTCGGTGACCCGTTGACATAAAGACTGACTTCAAACGGGTTAGAGATCTCATTCCTTGTAAGTTACAATGTAGCACCTTTGATGGCTAAATATGCTGACATATTTCAATGCTTGTGATAATTGCGTTGTCACATTTACTTGATTCCCTAATTCATTGTTTGTTACCCTTTTTTCTCTAGGTAGTCCAGATCAAGGGTATAATCTTATAGTTGTTGACCCGCCTTGGGAGAATGGATGTGTTCGTCAGAAAGAAGAGTAAGTCTACTGTTTTTTGGATGTGCTTTATCAATGAATATGAAGTGAACAAGTATTTAACAGTAATTTCGTACTTTGTTGTCTGTCAAGTAGAGTGCCTAGAGCACTTGGTGAGCCAATTGACTAAGCCTGGGTCTACATCATGGAGGCTTGTTTTGCACTTTGCTTACTGTACATGCTCTTGGTTTTTACTACATTTTAAATATGCTCTTTAACTGACTTTCAAGTCAGAATGTGATGCTTGCATGTTACCAAAACTTTCCAACAAGGTTCCGCTAGGCGCTCGCCTAGGCGCGACTAGGCGCGAATCGGAGCCTGTCCGCCTCGCCTATGGGGGTAGGCGGACACCTAGGCGGCGGCGGCTCGTCGGTAGCGCCGGTGGAGGTGAAGAAGCGCCTGGCGGCGGCATGCGCCTGGCGGCAGGAGGCGGCGCCGCGCGACGGGGAGGGAGAGAGGAGACCCGCGGCTGGCGGCGCCGCACGACGGGGAGGGAGAGAGGAGACCCACGGCTGGCGGCGTACGCACGCGGCGTGCGATTGCGGGTGTGGGGAGGGGTGGGTTGCAGATGGGGGTGGAGGAGCTGGGTGGATAAGGTGGGAGGGTGGATAAGGTGGGCTGTTGGGCTTTTTTTATGGGCCTTTCTATAACTTTAGGTCCATATCTCTCCTATTTTTTTCTTTTATTTAAGATATATGTGTGTATATGTATAAAAATTAAAACGCCTAGGAAAACGGCTAGGAACGCCTAGGCGTGATTAATCCCGACTAGGCTCTAGGCTGAGGGTCCGCGCCTAGATTCCACCTGACGCCTAGCTGAACTTTGCTTTCCAATATGTGCTCCAGTTCTTGAGGTCCATTCTTTTTGCATCTGAAAATTTCTTGTATGGTGTCCAATGTAGTGCAGATAGATATCATTAATACCCTTAGCTGACCATATAGCGTCTAGGCTGTATAGTTTTATTCTATGAACTTATATGCATGAGTTGGCTGTTACAAACTAAACCATTTATGGTTAGAATGTGTTCACGTTCATAGGCATCCATCATGTTCTTAATTGTAATTTTCAACGTTTATAGTTTGTTACTAGTTAGGAACCTTATAAGAGTAATAAATCATCCATTTAAATATTTATGCCACAGGTATCCTACACTTCCCAACAGATATTTGTTGTATCTTCCAGTGCAAGAACTTGCCCATCCAGCTGGAGCGCTGCTTGTTTTGTGGATTACAAATAGGGAGAAACTGCGGGTGTTTGTTGAGAAAGAACTGCTTCCTTCTTGGGGGGTGAAAGATCCCACCGTGTTTTATTGGCTTAAGGTTTACATTTGATGCTCATTTGGCACCTTCCGCAACAGTATTTTTCATTGATATAGCCTACCCCAACTTGCTTGGGACTAACAGGCTATGTTGATGTTGATGTTGATGTTTATTAATTTTGTAGTGACATTATTATTTTTTCTTCTTTTTGGTTCTAAAATCTTTGCCAATTATAGGTGAAACCTGATGGTTCTCTAATTGGTGATTTAGACTTGTTCCATCACAGGCCTTATGAGTGCCTCCTCCTTGGCTACATAAACGTTGTAAGTTTATCCCACCAGCTTAGTTCTGCTGTTGTATTCTTAAATTCATTGATTATGTTCTCCTGATTCGTTTATGTAGAACACAAATGCTAAGCAAGGATCAAACTTCAAGTTGTTAGAAGGAAGCCAAGTAATCATGAGTGTCCCAGGTGCTCACTCAAGGAAACCTCCCCTTGAGAGTATCCTTCCTTGCAAGACACAAGTGTCCCTTGTCTTTATAACTTTGGAATAGACGCTAGTGCAATATTGCCTTTTTAGCTGGATATAACAGATGTTCAATCACTAGATCCTTAACCTGTACAAGAATTACTTTCAGAATATATTCCAGGTCCTAAACCTTCAAGGTGCATCGAGCTTTTTGCGAGAGAGTTGTTTCCCAGATGGACCTCTTGGGGAAATGAGCCACTTCATTTTCAGGATACCATGTACTTCTCAGAGAAATAATTTGATTGCCAAGAGCATGGTATGAACATATGAATTGTTGATGCAACTGACACCTATGGCAAGTGGTTTTTGCACTAGTATTGTACCTTGTGTTTCTCGGTAAGCAGTTATTTCCCCATCTATTATCCGATCACTTCATGACTGCTGTATTATTGACTTGTAACATCACACGTCTTTCTTCAGCTGGTGAAGAGCACCCCATCTCCAGATGAGTGCCGTCTTACAGTGCTGACCTACTGTGTGACCTCTCGTTTCCCAGTAGTGCAGTGCTTGATTGATATCAAGTCCAATTTTTTTGGCCAGAAGCTCGAGGCTTGGCGAATCCTATCTAGGCTGACCTGAGGGGCTGACATCACATATTATTTCATAGTTACACTATGCAGTTCCCTGCATTGCAATGTTCAGGTGTGCTTCTGGAAAACTCAGATCAAGTGGTAACAAGCAGTCAGAGAGATTGAAAGAATCTGTACAACATGCTGTTTACTTTCCCTACAACAATTCTGAAACGTGCCTGTAAAGTAGAACAGAGATTTCCTTTTTCCTGATCACTCAGCTGGTTTGAAGGCAATGGTTGCAGGTTTACTCTACATGCTGGTATCATAAGTTTTTGCCGTATCCAGTGCCGATTCTGTTGCTGATATCACATTCTTCAATTGTGCGTCCATTCGTCTTGTCGTGTTCCTTACACTATTACGTTACATCTGGAAGGTGGTTCTCCAAGGACTACTGGTCTACTGCAGAGTACTTGCCGAAAGTTCGTGGGAAGATCTTTGCCTACGAGAGCTCTGCGCGTCTGCCGGCTGCTGCAAGCAAACTAACGGAAGCCTGGGCTGCAAATTCGCCGACGCGCGCGACGGAGACTGACTACGTGTTGAGACTTCAGACTTGGGGCGGCCTATGCCTATGGCAATGCTTGTGCGTAACGGTACGAGGCGGAGGCGTCGCGTCGTGGCGACGCCACCCTTGGTGCCGAGGCCGTTGCACCCGCACCCGACGGCGACGCCCAGCCCGACACGGCTGCCCTAGCGTCCTGTTTCGAACACCACGTCAGGGGTGACTCCGTCTTTCCGCATCCGTTTCAAACAGCGTTAATAAGCCGCTCGTCCCTGCCGAACTGAACAAACACTGCGAAGCGAAGCTCCAGAATCTTGACACTGCACCTGTACAATGCCGGGCGTCAGGTCAGAGTGCCCCTCGCCGGAGGTACGCCGCATCCGGATAGCCCTACCCACCACTTCCTCCAAGGTAGCCAGTGCCAGGGCGAAGCTAGCTGAGAGAGCCAAGACGCCGGCCAATTCGAAGGCGAAGGGACGATTGGATGATCAAGAGAAGCGGGTAAAGAATGGAAGGCTCGTCCCGTCAATTCGGTGCAGGAGCTCGCCTCCTCTGATGCCAGTTGTTGGCCCGGACACGGACGCGGAGAAGAAGAGGTGTTCTTGGATCACTGCAAACTCGGGTGAGTTAATCACAGTTTTCTGGTTCCTCCTTTTGTTTCACTTTTTAAAAAAATAAAACTGCAATTTCCTCATGGTTCCTCGAGTACATTGCAAATTCATAGAGTTATAATTGAGACTTCTCCTTTGTCATATGCTCTGTGGTTGTGGTTGAAGCATAATCAGTTGGATTTCAACTACCTTCGTAACTTTGTTGTTTTGTCTTCATATTAAAAAAAAACAGACCATGGTCTTTTTATGCTGACTGCTATTAGATGTTACTGAATTGGTGCTAAATATCCTGAATTTGTAGCTCTACAACTGTTTGTTATCCATGAACAGTCTGAAACTGGAGAACATGCATGTCTACTCTTTTGTACTGATAGTCATTCTGCAAAATAAACACCTGAATTTTAAGGGGGGTTTTTTTTCTGAATACCTAGAAAAGAAGTACATTTTGTACAAATAGTCATTGTGCACATCTTTCATACTACTTTTGTTGATTTTTATCAGTTTTGTGAAAATATGGGCTCACTGTTATCAACTAATATCATGATTTTTGGTGGTATGGTATGGTACCGTACCTCCATTTCTTCAGAACCCCTCTATGTCGCATTCCATGATGAAGAATGGGGAGTTCCCGTTCATGATGACCGAATGCTATTCGAGCTCCTAACGCTTTCACAAGCCTTAGGTGAACTCACCTGGCCTTCTATTTTGAGCAAGAGGGAGGAATTCAGGTATGCTGCCCAAAGCTGAAACTCTGTATATAGCGAAGGTGTTAGGATGTCCACTGATGGATCCATACTTTGTACCAGGGAGATTTTCGATGGCTTCAACTTTACATTGGTATCTGAATTCACGGTGAAGAAGATAAACATATTGAGGTCAAATGGAATCGTGCTGCTGTCAGAGCAAAAGATTCGCGCAGTTGTAACAAATGCAAAGCAAATGCACAAGGTACAGGTGTCTGTATTCTTACAGTTATTTGCATTTGCATCAAATCTTTTTATTGTGTTTATCTCTAATGGACGAGGACACATTTTGATATACTTCTTATTGATCTTCTGATAAGGCTGAATGATAATATTTTTCAGTTTTTTCTATTTGCCATTTTCTTTGGCATTTAACAACAAAGGGGGAAAACGGCATCAGAAATTTGGCAACATTAGAAATTTTGAACATTTGTCCAAAGCATATAAAATACTAGTGAGATCACACTCAAGTTACTTTTTATGCTTTGCAACTTAGGGATCAGCTGACTAGTACAGCACTAAAACAGTCATTTTCTGTCCATAACAGAGAAATCCTAAGATGCCGAGACTACGTTTTGTACATGGGCCACATCATGTACCCTTTGAGAATCTGAATAATGTGATACATGGGCTTCTTCTATACATGATTTTCAGTTCACAGTGATTTGATCAAACATCTTATGTGTAGTACCATATGTTTCACAACTTCAGTATTCCATCTGTTAAACTTTCGAAATGATTATCTGTAGGTGGTTAAGGAATTCGGATCGTTCAGCAACTACTGCTGGAGCTTTGTGAACCACAAGCCCATAAAAAACGGCTTCCGCTATGCTCGCCAAGTGCCTACAAAGACGCCGAACGCTGAAGCCATAAGCAAGGACATGATGCACCGAGGATTCCAGTGCGTTGGCCCAACAACGATCTACTCCTTCATGCAGGTCGCCGGGATCGTTAACGACCATCTGTCATGTTGCTTCAGGTTTCAGGCTTGCAGCCAGCACAAGACCAGTGAAAACGATGTGAGAGTAGAGCCGCTAGCATTGCCTGATAGAAGGCTGGGCTCGCCATCTTCGGAGGGTTCAGATATCAGGGAGGTGTAGGAAGTCACTGAAGTCAACCTGAGTTATTTTTTTTATTTGTGATTGTCAGGACAGTTTGAAAGTGCATTGGGATGCTACTTAACAAGTTGTGTATATACATTGTATAAGATTGTGCAGCTTTCTGGTGTGGAGTGCTTTCTCACATGTATCATATTGGTATTGCAGAATGCACTTTGATTGGGCTAGATGTAAAGCAACCCCTGCTGTGTTGTTTTCTGAATGTACGGTATCTGGCGTGTGTGTATGTACAGACAATGCAGCCTACAATGTTCTAGCAGTTTGCCATTTCATGGCTGTTCTTTTATTCCCCAACAAAACAACCTTGCATCTGATTACCTAACATAAATGTCTTTATTCCAAGAACAATCGGCGGGTGTCATCAATTAAAACGGTGAGTGGATATAATTGAGTATACGGGGAATATCATGTTGCTAATCTTGCTTTCTTTTCCGGCTAATCCAAGATTAGATATGTATGCATGCACTCCTCGTATGCTATATATTAGCTGCATGGATGATCATCATATATATCGTGCTAGTCTGATTATCACGCATACTTACAAAACACACAGAGAGTGAGTGTTGTGTTGACATGGTTATGATGCGTCAGCCCTTATGTCACATACTTGCCTTGTATAGCAAATCACACGATAAAGATCGATTTTCCCTTGAGAAGTGAGCCCCAAATAAAAACAAAGTGGAATCGCGCAAGAAAGCTGTCGCACCTTTCAAGCAGCTGATCGATCAAAATATGGTTAATCAGACACCTCCTAATTAAAACAGGCCCGGCCATTAATAGACTAATCGCGACACGATGGCCACGTTTCGCCTCGCCATGGCGATCGCGTCCTCCACCTCAATATATAACCTTCACCGGCAAAACCATTTTTCTACTCACAAGCTAGCCTAGCTAGCCTTTAACGTACACTTGGTCATATTTAAGCTCGGAATCCCCACCATGCATCACCCTCCTCGAGGGCGCATCGGCGTCCGCGCCGCTCGCTCCGGCGACGCCATGGCCCGAACCCGCCTCTCACGTGTCGCTTCAAGGGAGAAGCCAGGTCAGCGATGTCCGTCCACGTCATGCCAGATCGCCACTTGTGTGAGCTTCGGCGTGTGACCGGAGCATATATATGTGTGCGCTTCAAAGGTTAGCGAGTTGTTTAGTGGCGATTAATGTTAGCCTTTCGCCTTTAATTTGTCTGAATGTTCCAAGGTCCCCTACCCCTATAGCTAATAAGAACCCTATATATCAACCTTTGCTTCTGTGGGCGCTGTGGCTAGCTTAGCTTGTGATTAAGCTAGCTTTACCGTGCAACTTGGGATTATATTACTAGTTTATTAGGAAGGAGCAACAAGCTAAGCTAAGTTTGGTGAAGGCTGCTTTAGCTAGAGCTAGCATGCATGCATGGGGGAAAAAAAGAGTAGTATCCTAACAAACAAATCATGGGAAACCATGGACTGAAACATGCCAAGTGTGCAGCAGCTAGCCTTGGGGTTGAAGCTTGCTTGCCATCCAATTAAACCCGCCCGTCGTCCCTCCTTAAAATGTGGCACAAAACTTGGCGCCTTTCGGGGAAAGATGGGCCATGATTCCGCCGGTTTAACGTGGCATTAGTGCTGCCGTTAAAACAAAAAAGGCGCGAGTTTACACTTGTTGCCATGATGGTCCTGACATTTTGGTATACGTACACGTGTTGCTCGGATATATATGTATTACGTATAGCTAACTTTGAACAGCGGTGATGGATAGTGTGCGAATTGAATTTATATGGACGAATAAATTCTCATTACCAGCACCTTATTGTTTCGTTTCATTCACGGGTGATGATGTAGCCACTGTAAAACCTCTGCATGCATGCCAGGAACATGATGCAGAAGAAAGAAACAGTGGACGTACTACACTTAATTAGGGTTGGAATGAAAGCAAAGCAAAGGAGGCCGGGCATCCTGACTTTTCTTTTTCTCCATTGAATACCCTTGACCCATTGACCTAGCTATATACGACTGTTATGTTAAGATTAAGCTAATAGGACCGGTAGTATGTAGCAACACGTACGTCGTCCGAAATTAAGCTGACGAACGATCAAGTCAGTTAACGCAGGCGCGAGAAATTAGCTGCGCCCGCGCGTAACGTAACGACGAGCAACATGCATCGGTATTAGCAGCGCACCACGCCACCAACACCCTCCGATCGAGAGTCGCTGGCTGAGAGATCGGTTTCGACCGAGACGGACACGTACCGTACTGGAGCAGCCGATCGATCACGCAAAGGTGGACGAGAACGATCCACGCGAGGCGAACGAATCCGCCGCGCGCGGGTGTGCACGCGCTTCGAGGCGGCGTACGTTCCTTGCTGCTGCGTGCGTGCTTTGCTTTGCTTTGCTAAAGAAGAAGTCTGTTCCGTTTGCTTGCTACGTAGCGTGCGGCATGCATTCGCGCGGCCGCCCCCGGCCTGCCTGCCGGCGCCGGCTAGATCGATCGGGCAGTCGCTGTCGTGCTCCCAGGCGCCCACGACACAGCGCCGAGCTGCTGCCCAATCGGGGCGCGGCGGCCGCGCGGATCGTCGGAGATCTCCCTCCGCCATTAAACTAAATAAACTAAACTAAGGGAAACCACCACGCTGCTGGCCTGGTATCGCGTCGTCAAAGCTGATCGATCGAGGCCTACCTCCAGGGATATATCGGATTAGCTAGCTAGCTAGGACAATAAGCTAATCAAAGCTAGGACGGAGCCCGCCCGTGTCCCGAGGAGATTAGGTTTGGTGCAGTGGTCACACACTCGCACGGCGCGCGGTTGGAGGAGGGAGGAGGATTAGTTATTATAATTAATGGCGTCGGGATTCCACAAGTTGGAGATGGGGAAACAGGGCCGGGAGGTGTCTGAGATAAGGATGGCACTCCCTAGCTAGTTTATGCCCGCCCAAAGCCAACGATGCCGGCCGGCTCTCGTACTAATCAACGCCCCACTTGTGCGGCCTTTTCCTTTGTTTGTTGGTTTGTTTATTGTAGTACGTACTAAACAAACAGGGACTATATGATTATTAAGACTAATCAATTGCCAACTGGTGGTGCTTGTGTGTGGTGCGTGCGCTGCCATGCGCATCAGCCCATGCCATGCCAAAAGGGCCGGGCCTCTCTCTCTCTCTCCGCTATAGCTAGGCCTCGTAGCTAGGCATGTGACAGGGAATCACTCATGCACTCAGCCCGGGGTAAATGTGCTCTCTACTACTACTACTACACTTGGCATCTCTTTATTCCATCCACCCTTTGGTTTTATACTAATGCCTCCGATGCAAAGTTTTGTTTAGCACTACATACATGCCACCCCTTCTGCCCCCCAAAGCCTCAAACCCTAGAATTCCGCGTAGTTTAATATATATTATGCTGGGCATAGATTCCACCTAGGCCAGGGGTGTGTTTAAAAGATGGAAATGGTGTAAAAAAAATCTTGTAGCACTTGTCACGTCACACTGTAGCAATTTTGTTTTTATTTGATAATAATTGTCCAAACATTGATTAATTAGGCTTAAAATGTTCGTCTCGCAAAGTACAACAAAACTGTACAATTAATTTTTTATTTCATCTATATTTAGTACTCCATATATGTGCCGGTATTTTGATGTGATGGGGAATAGGAATTTGATGTGACAGGGATGTGATGGAAAGTTGAGAAAAAGTGAGAGAACTAAACACAACCAGGAATGAAATGAAATGAAAATGAAATGAAAAGGAGCTAGCAGCGAGCAAGAAAAGGACAGAGCACATACTACTATACATGGCCAAGCAAAGGAGCTAGACCGCCAGATTGGGGGTCAAAAGCTGGATGCCGCATTATATTGCTGCATGCATGGTGGTTACCGGTTAGGAAATAACCACGCAATAAATTTACTGTGCCCTAGCTAAACATGCATTTGCAAACAAAGCGACAATGCAAGACGACGATATGAATAGGATCGTCCTTATCCGGTTTCCAAGGCACGGGGCCGCCCCATTGGCTGGGCACCGGCCGGCCGGCGACGAGGTTGGTGACAACAGGGGTTGGATCATGGATGCACGTGAAAGGCCCGCTCATCAGGTCAGGGGTCAGGCCTGATCATAGGTCCAAACCTAGTCGCGTACCACGTACGTAGGAGCTAGCAATTGTTTTTAATAAGTGATTAATTAGTACCTTAACCTCTTCTCTGGCGCGGTGGTTAAAGCGAGGAGGTCTAGATTTGCGCTACCGTGTCTCTCCGCGCGCCGATCCCCTCTTTATTTTGTGCCTTTGTTCTTTGGTGCCGTGTCGTCGTCCCATAGCACAAAGGAAACATGCATGGCAAAAGCTTAAACTCATGATGGTGAATATATGCCAGTATAAGGCAGTAATATACTACGTACTCTCGATCTCTTACCGGAATTATAGATATAGGGCACGAAGAGTTCCAGTTGTGGACGTTGAGTTCCAAAAAAATAAGCATTGCAACCCAGTAATTTTTAATTTCTTAACACATAAAGAATGTCCAGTTCATTTCGTACATGTGCCATCACAGTAGTAGTATTATGTTTCGCAAAAACACAGGTATATAGTAGTATTATTATTTTACGTATGGCGTTTGTACGGAGTGCATGCAGGTTTTATCTATAGTTTATTTAAGTGGCCATAGCCACATACAGCTCGGTGTACTTGAAAGGGAGAGCAAGAGCTAGCCCAATGCCATGCAATGGCGGTACCATGACACACGGGCCCAGAAAGAGAGAGAGTAGAATATACTCCGAAAGTCGTTAACCAGTTAAAACTTTAACTAAATTTATATAAAAAATACTAAAATTTATGATATACAAAATAAGTAGTACTATTAGATTATTGGTCATATAATATTTTTTGTAATAGCTTTTTAGACATAAATATTAATACTAGTACAGATCATATAATCGCATTCTTTTTCTATGGAGGTAGCTAGTGGTGAGTATAAACCATGTACTCGTGGTAAAAATTCCAGTTCCATCCATCCATCCATCCATACATACATATATGAGGCCAAAATTAACACCATACTCGTACATTATCTTCAGTCTCTTTTCCCTTGGGGAAGAATTATAGCTGGGACTGCATGCATCTTGAAGTGTTGACGGAGCACCTGTTCAACGTGGCTATAAAAATAAATGTAGCTAGCTAGGAGTAGGTACAGCGAAGTCAAGCCGCCCACTGACTGGCAAGTTTTGCTGCCTGATTGATATCGGATGAGATGAGTGAGGAGGAGTGCCCGGCCGGCAATACTACTCGTCACCTCTCCAATCCGGATTGGAGCGGAACCACCCCGCGCAGGCGTGTTCTCGCTCGCTGCTCTGACGACGCAACAGCTAGCTTCACCACCGTACCCGGTAGACGGACAGACAGGCAGGGCTATCTCTCCCTACTGGCTCCATGCTTGTTCTTTCCAAGAAATAGAAAGAGCGGGCAGCGACGGCAACGGCATGCATGCTATCTCTCCTCCTCGTATATAGCCTCTGTAGCTAAGCTAGCTGTCCGGCCGGGCAGCTTTCTTTCTCGGCTACGTACGCCATGCATGGTGATCACTGATAGAGAGAGAGAGAGAGAGAGAGAGAGAGAGAGAGAGAGAGAGCGCACACCGTCGTTTGCCAATGTGGGCGCCGGGGCCCGGGTCTACTCATCTTGGTTGCTACTAGGTCATGGCCATTTGGCGCACTTGTCGTCGCCCAGTTATCCATCAAGACGCTCTACTTTCTGCGATGCATCCGAGTTGCTGCTGCTCCTGCTCCACCCAGACCACCCTTCGGTCCAGATGCAGCGTACGCTGTCGGGGCAGTCAAGCACCCGCGTTCGCCAGCGACTGGCCCTCTCTCTCTGGCCCGCGCGCGCGCGCGCCCCTCGGCGCCAGCCGCATGACAGCATGTCCTGTTCACTCCGTGGCGGCCACCAGCCACCACAGGGCGAGGTGGTACGGTCGCTTTCGCTCGAAAGCCTGCCTGCAGTGCAGTGCTGTGCTGCGGATAGGATAGGCGCCGATAGTAGTAGCTCTGCCTTTTTCTCTTCCCCTGCGCGATCGCGCGCTAGCTAGCGCCCCTGGTTGGCTGGTGGTGCGCCGCGCCCGCGCAGGCTTTCCATCTCATCACCTCAGCTGAGAAGGCGGCCCGGGGGACGCGTGGCGGCGCGCCGAGCGCACGGCCCCGGGAGCACAACGGGGGTCACGACACGTTCGAGGCGTCCCATGTGCGCGCGACGAGACTGCCGGGACAGACAGCGATGCGCATCCCGGCCGGGCCAAGCGACTGGTCCTCCCGCACGACCACGACCACATCGCGCACCTCCTGCCCTGTCCCTTGGTTCCAGCCTTTGCATCGTCTTTCTACGGCCTGGATGGGCCTGCTCCACACGCCGGCCGTGCACGACCGGGCTGCGGCTGCAGGCATCCTAGCTTGTAGCCCCCAAGGCCGTCCTAACTCCCATGCATTTGATGCATGCATCATCGGATAGCCCCGGCCGGGCCGGCTATTCAAATATTCCCCATCTCCCTCTCATCAGGTCTTCTCTCTGCACTCTGGTCGCCCAAAACTTGATCATCAGTTGGCCGGCGCGCGGCCACTAACGCCGAGAACAAGGTTTTCCGGGCCACCACGGGCCTGTCGAGACGTCAAATCTTGCCGCTGCTCGAAATGGCGAACGGATACTTGGAGCGTGTTTGGTTCACGCCACCACTCGCCACAGCCAAAGTTCTGCATGTTTACCTGCTGTTTGGTCGGTGAATAAAGATCGGCTGCCACCGCTGTCGTATCCGTCCTTGCCTTGTCGTTTTGTCTGTGGCGGAGTGTGGTCTGCGGCGGCCATATCGTTCGCCACAAACCTGTGGCGCCGCCGAGGCCTCGGCGTGGCTGGCGAAGGCTAGTAACAAAGACGCCCTTCGTCAGTAGTAATCGTTTGTGGCAATGCATGATGATATAGCGATGCATCCAACGATAACGCAAACACGTCCTAGCTGTACTACTGTTCATATACTTGCTGTAAGTATGCATGGGTTAAGATTTTGTTTGGCACGAAAAGACAAGTTATATAATACCAAGCATATGTGCACCGCGTGCCCACAGGTGCCCGGCCGGGTTGCTGTGCTCTCTCTGCGTCGTTGTCGTCCACCACCCTGCTGGCCACTTCTTCATGCACGCACACACCGCGCGCGAATGTCTGTCTCTGCACGTCCAAATCTGTCGCTCACCAAAAGGAGGATAGCAGTAAATTAAAGGCTGACTAAAAACTGATCAATTGGCATTTCTAATTAAAGAGAGAGCTACTACCTTCACATCATCATCGATATGCCCCTTAGATATGACTTGATGACAGCCACATGTAAATAGTATGACAAAAACTAGAACAGTCTCCTGCCAGTGCAAAAATTAATGCTATAGTAGAGAAAAAGTAAAATATCTGAGGCTTTAGATAAATAATAACCAGCCTGTTTAAATAATAACCAGCCTGTTCGTTTGACTTATTAGTCATGATATAGTGTTTTTCTCTCACAATTAATAAAACGGCTAAAAACAACATCAGCTGGTTTATCCGTGACAGAACCTGTTAAGAAAGGGCCCACTTGCCAGGATTAATAGTCCATCCGACTTAATCTCAAACAAATGATTCAATTCTTAATTAGTCTGTTAGGTGTCACCACTTTGCAACGGGTCATTCACCTCTTTCCGAACAGGATCTCTTCATTACAAACATTGCAGAAGTAATACGATAAAAAAATTATTACATCAAAGTAGCAGAAATTTGGAGTTATATTACAAACCATAAGTTTTTGAAACATAACTTAAGTGTCATACGATAACATAGTATCAAGCTGCTGATAGAGTATAAACAAACAACCGAAGTACTCTTGCCCAAGAGTCAAGCAAAGACAACTAATCTTCCTCATCCTCAACTGAAACAACGGTTATGCAGCACGAAGCCACACAGACCGGATTAGAACCCTCATCTGCACAGGGGTTAACAAACCCTGAGTACGGGATACTCAACAAGACTTATCCGACAAAAGAAAATATTTGGTGGACAAAAGGTATGCAAGTCATAGGATTCAAGGGGTGGTTTGCAAGAATCAATTATTTTGCATAAATGAGCATTTATAAAAAGAATTGAAATTCATTTAATTCGTTTAAAAGATTACTTATGTACCAATCTAAATTTATGATTGATAATAGGGTAATGAACCATCCATGAAAGCAACCAACAAGTATCCAATTTAAGTTTCATTAACTACGATGTAGAGGACAGAGTTATGTTTCCATATCCGAGGAACACGACGATTCGAACCGGTTTATCCCAGCTGGGGCTTCCCAATCACACGACATATACAACACTAAAGCACGCATATGACTACCTTTCCTTGGATCCTCTCGCTAAAACCGGGGTTCCGCCACCCAAGAGCACAGTACACCTCCATCCAGTTCGCTAACTTGGAGGGTACACACTACTCTCGCCATCTCTCCACTCCCAGTGTGGTTTGACCGTTCTTAAGACGAGAATAGCCAGAGTCCGGCTTCCAAAAGTATGTGATAAGTACTCCAAAGTCACAACCCTTGGACATCTACAACGGCAAGGCCCTAACGACACAGACGGAGAGAACCCGCTCACCAGACACCGCTGATGGCTCTCCAACACCGTGCCATAGTAATATGCTATGTGTAAGTGACAGGAAATCACCTACTAGAAAACTCTAAGCATACTAAGCATTTTAGCCAAAAGTTTTCATCTTTAAACAAGTGACAAGGTAAAGGTACAAAAGTGCAAGGATAAGGCCATGCATCAAGTAGGACTTTAATAAAGTAGGAACAATGCAATAATAACCATAAGCCCCCGTTTGGATGTAGGTATTGTGGCCTTGGATTTGGCTTTAGCATTGACTATTCTCCAATTCTTGTGTTTGGATGGTCTCAGGATTGTCGGCAGGAATTGACTCCCAATACCACGAGCCTTTTAGGCAAGGAGGAAAGAGCCCGCCCGCAATTCCGAGCTCTTCCCCTCCGTATTCGACCAAATCGTTCCCCTCCCCTTCCCCCGACATTCCCCGCGCGTACCCCTTCGGGAAAAAAACGACACACCACGCGGAGAGGATGGCGACGGTGGAGAGGATGGCGGCGACGGTGGGAGATTGACCCACGGATGCACTACCTCCCGTGTCCTCCTCTTCCTCACGCATCTCCGGCCATCCTCCGTCGTTCTCGCTTTCTACAGGTTCGTCGTCTTCCATTCGCATCTCCTTTCCTCTCCATGTGAGGTGCTCCACATCTCTGATTTGTTTCTTCCCTCGCCGATTCTTCCTTGCTCACTTGCCTAATCTCCTCTCAACATGTAGATCCATAGAGGCCTATTTTTTCATCCCTCCATTGATTAGTCCACTTCAAACCCTAACCCTAACCTCTGTTCTCTCCATTTGCATGATAATGTAACCCTGACCCTTGTTCTTTGTATTTTGTAGGATATTTGTGTGAAGTGTTGGTTGTTTTTCAGTTCGATTGAAGGTATGTGATGGCTAAAATTGATGTGGGTTTGGTGTTTCTGAATGATTTGTTTCTTCTATGACATGTTTTTTACAAATAAATTGTGTGCACATGTGCAATGTAGCTGCACTATGGCAGATCCTGAGTTGGTCTCCTTCATTGTTGAAGAAAACAAAAGGAGAAAGAGGAAGAGGATTATATTCACAGTACTGTACTTTGAATCAGTTGTTCTTGGGCTTGCATATCTTAGTTCGCAACGGGGGCCAAGGGATGTTGGGTGTTTTAATGATGATGAACGCAGACATACTCTTAGGAAGTATTTGCTTAAGGAAATGTATGATGGCTCCGAAGTTACATGCTATGATGAGCTACGTTTAACTAAAAGAAACTTTCATGACTTGTGCATCATATTGCGTGAGAAGTGTGATCTTCGTGACAGTGTTTATGTTACTGTGGAAGAAAAGGTTGCTATGTTTTTGCTTGTAGTTGGGCATGGTCTAAAAATGAGGTTGTTGCGTGGCACTTATAAGCGCTCTTTAGAGACTATCAGTAGACACTTTTCTGATGTGTTATCATCTATTCTATCTTTAAGTGGAGAGTTTATTAAGCTTCCTAATCCTTCAATTGAACCTCCGGATGATTACAAATGGAAGTGGTTTCCCAATGCTCTTGGTGCACTGGATGGGTGTCATGTTGATGTGTGTGTTGATTTGGTTGACCAAAGTCGATACAGAAATAAAAAGCAACAAATCACCACTAACATGCTAGGTGTGGTTGACTGGAACATGAAATTTCTATATGTTTTGCCTGGTTGGGAGGGTTTAGCTTCTGATTCAAGAGTTCTACGTGATGCAATGGGTCACCAAGATGCATTTGTTATACCTCAGGGTATGACCTTTTCACTTGGCATTTTATTTATTTGGTTTGTTAGCTATCTAACTTAGTTTTTTTATTTTTATTATTTAGTTGATGCTGGTTATACCAATGGACCTGGATTTCTAGCTCCATTTAGGTCCACTAGATACCACTTAAAAGAGTGGGTTTCAAGTCAACAACAGCCTAAAACTCCCAAAGAGTTGTATAACTTACGTCATTCTCGTGCTAGAAATGTTGTGGAAAGAACTTTTGGTTTATGGAAGAAAAAATGGGCTATCTTGCGTTCTAAAAGTTTCTTTGATATAAAGGACCAGGTAACGAATGTGTATCTATGGGTTCATGGAATAAAATAGATAAAATAAATCTCAATTGCAAGTGCTAACTACACAATAATATTATTGCAGATCCGAATTATTAATGCTTGTTGTGTGTTGCACAACTTTACAAGAGACAGACAACAACAAATGGATGATTTGTTGCTAGCTGAAGTGGATGAAGAACTAGCAGCTATGCCCAATGAGCCAATAGATGATGCTAGCTTAATTAGAAGTGTTCAAGTTACTACAGAATGGAACAACTTTAGAGAGAAGCTAGCTAATGACATGTTTGCTGAATATCTTGTTAGTCATGGTGAACTAGAGATGGGATAGCTTGGGTGGGTTAGTATATATAGCAGGGGGCAATCTTTTGTGGTGGCTAGCTATCTCATGGTGGCTTTTGTGATAGCTAGCTGATGGTGACTTTTGTGATAGCTAGCTGCTGATGGTGCATTTTGAGATATTTTGTAAATGCATCATTCTAACACATGGCTTTTGTTATCTTTTACTTATAGTACATGGCTGCAACAAAAGGAAAGAGGGTTTACCTCACATGGACAGATGAGATGGACACTACATTGTTGGCTGTACTGGTTGAGCATCACAACAATGGTGACCATTCCTAAAATGGATGGAAGCCACATGTCTACAATGCTGCCATCAAGAATGTCCGTGAGAAATGCAATATGGATATCACAAAGGATAACATATCATCTAGGTGCAAAACTTTTGACAAGCACTATGAGATCATCAGTAAGATATTGTCACAGAGTGGTTTTGGTTGGGATTGGGAAAACAATAAGCTCTCAATTGATAGTGAGGATGTGTGGTCTAGGTATGTGGAGGTAAGTATATTTATATTTGGAACCTGAGTATTTTAATTTTATGATAAGGGGAGTTACTTGTATTGTATATATTTGTGTTTGTCTTTTGTGCAGGGTAATAAGGTTGCAGCTTGTTACAAGAACAAGGTGGTGAAGAATTGGGATGCAATCAGCACAGTTTATTCAACAGACCATGCAAATGGTGATGGTGCCAAGACAGGTGTTGAAAGTGCACAAGATCCACATGAACAGACCACTGAGCATCCCTAGATTTACCCCCAAAACGCCAGCGAACTAGTGATGCAATTCTTTGCATGCTTGGAGATATGAGGACTACATTTCAGGATGCTCTAAAATCCACCGAGCCATTACCAATGCCTCAAGTTACTCCTCTTGCTGAAATCCTTGCTGCGCTTGAACAAACACCAGATTTGGCTAGATGTGACCTTCTGCGGTCTTATGGGAAGTTGATTCTTAATGAGTGTTTATTTCAAGCGTTTATGGAACTACCTATGGAGTTGAGGAAAGAATGGCTCCTTACGCTAAATTAGAAATACGGTGGCTAGGAGATGTTCTGTATGCTTGTTGTTATGTAATATAGCACTTGTAAACCTTTTAATATTAATCAAGTATGCTTGTTGTTATGTAATATAGCACTTGTGAACCTTTTAATATTAATCAAGTGTTGTGATATGTGTTGGTACTTGTAAGAGGCTTGGAATATTAAACATCAAGTATTGACTATAAAATGGATGCTTGTGATCAACATTTATGTGTAGTTTTCTATTTTTTTCTATTTTATGATATTTTACTGCAGTTTGTACTATTTTTCCGAATACTAGGATTTTTTTTATGTGTGAAATGATATATAATCATTTGAATATATGTGCAAGTCGTGAAAAACATATTGAATGCTTTTGCATTATTATAGACAACTCAGACTGTTTAGAACATACATTTCAACATATTGTACATCCAAACAGGAATTTGAATTGGTTGTTATCATGCGATTCCAGCTATCAAATAATTGCACATCCAAACAATGGCATTGGTATTCCAGGCCATTTTCAATGCCCCTCAGCTTTGGTATTTCAGGCCAATTCAATGGTCTCAGCCTGAATATCTACATCCAAACAGAGCGTAAGTGTATTTAAAGAAAACATTTTTAAATACAAGGTAGGGTTTGAATGCACCGGAGCTTGCCTTGGTTGGAGGGATACACAAACTCGGGCTCTGATTCAACAAGAGAGAAATCTCCTTCACAAGAGGGATTATCCAACCCAACCAACGAACAATCTATACGATAAAATGTCATGCTTTAGATGATGCTTGAATAGTAAACATGATGCTCAACACATACAAGCATGAACTTAAGAGATGATTAAAACATATTACAACCTTGAGTACAACTTTCCTTCATGAAAGAAAATGTAAACTAAAGCATACATCAAGTTAATTAAACCATAATTAATCTGGTTATCCAGTTTAATAATTATGTCCAAAAGAACTGAGCAAGCAACACTTCATCAAACATGTTCAACATGTGGTTGTCACTGGACAATTGACCATTAGCATCAAACAACCCAAAATCACTCAAAACCTAAAGTCATTAGGTTTGCTAATCAATTTATTATTAATTAAACAAATAGTCAAGTATAATAAATCATTCAAAAATTCTCAAACTTTTTGTACAGCAAGGTATCAGTGTATTGTATAAAGGTTACACAAAAATTCCCAGAATTTTTGGAACATTGCACAGAGCATGAAAAAATCATGGAAAAGTCATTTTTCAATTACTTTGAGTATTTTACAGGATTAAAAATGTAATGAACATGGACATTTTATATTTTTATTAAATACTACACATAACAGAGAGCATACACAAATTTTTATAGAATTTATTTACGTGCAGAAATAAATACATAAAAATAACAAAAGTTACTACTGTGCAAAACAGGAAATAAAGAAAACTATTCGCTGCTTTCACGGACACCTGGGTCCCGCATGTCAGTGTCCCCAAAACAGAGCAACGGCGCCGACGACCAAAGAACACGGCGGCACGTCGCCGGCGGTTAGCCAAACGTTCAACCGACTCATGCGCTGGACTCAGCACTTCATCCCGAACACAACGAGGTGCGGCACACCCATTTCCATCCCTCAGAAACGTCTCACCGGCGACGATGGCGGCGACCAAAGCTCGGCCGTGCGTACGCCGGCGAGTACAAGCATGCGCCGGAGAAACCGAGCACTGCGGTGGATTCAGGAAGCAACCACAAGCATAACTCACAACCGAAACGAGACTAAAACCTACCGCAGAGACCTCACCGTCGGCAATGGCGGCACTCCGCGTGCGGCCGCACATACTCCGGCGTAAACAATTCATAATCGGCTCAACCAACAAACCCAGCATGCTTAGCAGCCCCCAAACAACGCGGACCGCACGAGAAACGAACGAGCAACTACGCGAAACGACCCTACCGACGAGCATGGCGGCACCCCGCACGCGGCCGCTCATGCGCCGGCGAACACACGCACGCGCTCGATCAACCAACAGCGTGAACATACTCTGGACGACTAGACGAAGCTAGCGCAAAACTCCGACTCCAAAACGACCAACAAAAACGAAAGACCGACGAGCGCACAGTCGCGACAGCCATGAACCGCGGCGGCGCTCGTGGACAGAGCTCGACGGCTCGATTCAAGGGAAACCAAGCGCGTGGATAGTTCGAGGTACTCACCCTGGTCACGGAACACCTGCTATCGCGGCCGGAGATGAAGCAGAACGACCGGTCGACGAAGACCGTGCCGGCGGAAATGGTGAGCAGGACGGCAACGACGGCGTTCCTGAAGCTGCAGACCACCAAAGGAGAAACGGCGAGGCGTTCGAGGATCAGCAACGAACGAAGAACATGAAACAAGAAAGAGGGAAACAATGCGGCTCCTGGGTAGCCAGAACGACCGCGGACCAGAGCGGCGGCGCTCTCGCCGGAGATGGAGAAGACGGGGTTGCGCCGGGAAAACAAAGGCTCGACGGCTTCAACCAACTCACGCGGAAGATGTACTAGACTAAGGCGAAAGACATTGAGGTGGTTGGGAAGCTTGAAGGTGGCTGGAAAGCTCGCGCGAGCTCGGCGGTGTGAGCAGAGCAGAACGTGCGGCGTTGGGGCGTCGAAAGAGAGGGCAGGGGTGTGGACGGCGTCCCGTTTTGAAGACGGCAACGGGTTCGTGGTGATGCCACTCACGCGATGGAACGCGCGTCGTGGGCAGACGGCGAACGGTGGCGTCGGCAGCTGGCCGGACAGGTGTCGGCGCCATGGAACCGTTCGACATGCAGGTGCTCGATGAATTGACTGAACTGCCCTTGGTACTTATTTGCAATTTGCTCAAGCTTCCAAGGGTTTTCATGAAAAACTTAGAACACCAAAGTTTCTCCAAATTTCATGATCTACACTTTTGTTAATATGCACATTTTCAAATTCAGCTTAGAAATGAAAATGCATTTTTGGAAATTTGAAACCCTTTTTAAAAGAATTTCCCCCTTTTTAAAAACTCTAAAAACTTGAATAACACTTGAAAAACTTAAAACACAACAAATGCAATTCAAACAGAGATCTATCACATTGCTTAAACAACTATATGCAAATTCTTTTTAGATTTTGAAAATCATGTTTAGGGTTTAATCCACCCCCTCTAGGAATTAGGGTTTGGATTCAAATTTAAATTTTTAGAATTTGAAAAGATGACCCTACAATCACACCATGGATCAAACATAAGCAAGTAAACTCATTTTAGTTCAATGCATATCCAGGTTTTCAACAAATGAATGATGCTTAATGCATATGATGACATGATCAAGTTTTAATTAAGTGATTAACACCAGGGGTGTTACATTATCCGTCGCAAAAACAATCAACCGAACATATCATACATGTAACAAATAGTCTTATTGGTTGCTTATATTAGTATAGCACTAGGTGTTATACAACATAATACCATTAACCTTAATCAAATTGTGCAGTTTTTTTTGCTTAGTTGTTGTTTTTTCACCAGAGGGTTGAATCCCCACCTGAATTTATATTGATATGCATCAACAATCTCGTTTTTAGAGAAAATCTGGAAAAATCCTTTTATTCGGTTAATTTGGAAAATACTGGACTAAAACCAATACAATAGCTTCAACACAGAGGCGAAGTTATGGTGTATTTACGAGTATGAAACCACTACTACACAAATCTTTACCGCAGCGGGCAAAAATGATTTACCGCAGCGGGCAGCAGCGTCCGCTTGCGCTGCCACGCTGCGGTAAATCAACGGTTAACTACAGCGGGCAACCTAACGTGCCCGCTGCGGTAATTCTCATTTACCGCAGCGGGCGGATTAGGATGCCCGTTGCGGTAAAGATTTTGAAAAAACAAAAAAAAACTAGATAGGCCCGTCGAGCCCATCCACGGGCCCGACGAGCCCATCTAGGGTTGCTGGCGCCGCCGTCGACGAGCACTGCAGCTGCCGCCGCCGAGCCGTCGTGGTGCCCCGTGGTCGACGGAGCCGAGCCCCGTGGTGCCCACCGTCCACGCGTCGCCGTCTGCGCGCCGCCCGAGCCGCCGTCCGCGGGACCCACGCTCGAAGCAGTGGCCTCGCGCGCAGGGGTCCCGCGTGCCGCCGTCGATCCGCGCGTCAGGGTCCCGCGTGCCGCCGTCGATCCGCGCGTCGGGGTCCCGCCCGCCGCGGCCTGCGCCGCTAGCTAGTCGTGGTGCCGAACCGCCGTGGTGCCGAGCCCCGCTGTCCTTCACATGCACACCGTGGAGAGGGAGAGGGAGAGAGAGAGGGAGAGGGAGAGGCAGAGTGGGGAGTGGGAGGACGCCCCGTCGTTGGGGGAGCACGCCCCGCCCCACGCGCCGCCACCGTCGGGGAGGGGAGGCAAGGGGCGCGCGGGCGGGGAGGGGCGCCGCGGAGCTACCGGGGAGGGAGCGCTGCCAGGCCGCGTCGCCGAGTCTCCGGGGAGGGGAGGGAGGAGAGGAGGAGGAGGGAGGGGGCGCCACCGGGGAGGGGAGGAGCACCACCGAGCCGCCGGGGAGGGGAGGGGAGCCGGTGGCGCTCGGGAGGAGGTGGGGGCGCCGCTGGAGAGTGGATCTCGGGCTGGGGGAGGGCTGGTGGGGTGCTAAACCCTAACTTCTGTTTATATACTCAACCCGCTATGGGCCTCGCCCTTGGCCTAATGGGCCTCGGCCTTAAACCGTGGCGGGCCTTATAGGATGCCCGCTGCGGTAAATTGATTTACCGCTGCGGGCACATTAAGACGTCCGCTGTGGTAAATAGGGTATTTACCGCAGCGGACACCTTAATATGCCCGCTGCGATAAATCGATTTACCGCAGCGGGCGCCTTATGCTGCCCGCTGCGGTTAATTGATTTACCGCAGCGGACAACTTAAGATGCATGTAGCCGTAAATCGTGGCGATTTACCGCAGCGAACGCTTAAGATGTCCGCTTCCGGACTCCAAATGCCAACGCTGCGGTAAATAAATCCTGTAGTAGTGAACAACAACAACAACAACAACAAAGTATAGGCGTCCTACTCCCTACCAATTATTGTCATCCTCATCGCCCACTCTCACCCTCCTCCATCTGGCCGCACTATAACCGTGAATCGGAGGGCCACACGGGGATGATCTACCATGGGTCGTGTGTGGGCCTTGGGGT